>CM042332.1:10050777-10558277 GCA_023566125.1 Zingel zingel
TTTTACTTAAGTATTAAAGTGGCCATATTATGCTAATTTTCAGGTTCATAATTGTAATTTGAGATTGTATCAGAATATGTTTACATAGTTTAATTTTCAAAAAACACCATATTTCTGTTGTACTGCACATTGTTGCAGCTCCTCTTTTCACCCTGTGTTCAGGTCTCTGTTTTAGCTACAGTGAGACCTCGCAACTTCTGTAACATCTTTGTTGTCAGTCGCACATGCGCAGTAGCTAGGTAAGGATTACATGAGCTAGCTAGCTGTTTTTCCAACTTCGGCCTGTACAAGGCAGGATTAGCCGGGAGACTTCTTCTAAACTAGGGCGCACTTCCAACTTTGCGAGGAATACCTGCAGAATAGGGACATGGAAGTAGTTCTATACAATTAATTTAGTAGATTAGGGTGAATTTGTGTGTGTTGTAGCAGTGTTTTGCCATTGAGAACGCTCTAGCATGCTAGCGCTAGCATGCTAGCGCTAGCATGCTAACGGTTAGCCCCCTAGGCCCCTCGTCTCGGCTAGTGACGTAGAAAGCCGTGCAGATTTTGAACAGCTCACCCGGAGACTGAAGGCAGGACACATTCAGAAACCGTATTTCACTCAAAACAGCATGGATGTTTTTTTCAAAGTTTGTATGCGTGTGGAAGTACCAGAGACACAAAATAACACCCCAAATCCCAGAAAAAGTTATTTTTTTAATAATATGGGCACTTCAATGCAGTTATTTGTAACAGAGTATTTTTACAGTGTGGTATTAGTACTTTTGTTTAAGTAAAGGATCTGAATACTACTTCCACCACTGGCCAAAACAGTGACATATCAATATTTTCCAAGATTTTATTAGGTAGAGTCTGAACACACAGTCCTGCCAAATCCATGTGTATCAGACACACACCATTCTCAAGTTGGAAAATAAATGTGTTTGGAAATCCTCAAAGTTTGTCGACAGGCCGCTAACATTCAGATGCTAAAGAAATGGTGCCATAGCCCAGACATTGTGTGGTGTGTCATGGAAGCTAATTCTTGTACTTCAACCTCACTCCCTGCACCCCTTCCTATGCGGCCCTCCCAATACACCAATAATCCTGTTGTTCTCTCCTCACTGAAAATTTGGAAGTTCAGAAATCACTATGGATTAAAATCCCCTTCTGTCCTCACTCCCATATTATGCAACAACCATCTGTTCTTACCCTCAAGGGTAGACAAAACATTTGCACATTGGAAGAGGATGGGCCTGGTCTCTTTTAGTGACCTTTACGTAGATGAGACCTTTGGAAACATTACTGACCTTACCGCGAAATTTGGGATTTCAAAATCTAGGTCTATTCAGACATTTCCAGTTGCGCAATTTCACCAAAACACAATTTACTTAATTTCCTACATTACCTGAAAAAAAACTCATGAGGAGGACTCATGTCCTCCTCAGTATAACAAAATAGTCTTCTTTCATCTCAACTCTCTCCTCTTTTATGGCTTAAGGATGCTTAGGGAAATGAGCTAGGTATCACACTGGATGAGGTCTGGTGGAGAGAAGTTTTACTTAGAATTAACACTACTTGTATTTGTGCGTGTATGAGTCTCATTCAATTCAAAGTGGTCTTCAGACTTCACCAGGGCCAGACTGAAAAAACTATTCCCCGATACAGATGAATTCTGCATCAGGTGCTCTCAATCTCCAGCAGAACATACACACACTTTTTTCTCCTGCCCTAAGCTACACTCTTTTTGGATATCCTTTTTTGACACCCTCTCTGTAGTCCGTAATATCCCTATGTCCCCATGCCCCTTGATTGGTATATTTGGTGTGTCTCCTATTGTGAGAAGATGTTACTAGCTACCAAGCTGATGTTATTGCATTTGCTGCTCTGATAGCCAAGCGTCAAATACTACTACAGTGGAAGAGCCCAAAGCCGCCTAGCACAAATTCCTGGTTAGAAGAGGTAATGTCATTTTTACACCTAGAAAAAAATCAAACATACTGTCAGAGGATCCCTGAAGAAATTTCATAAAACCTGGGACCCTCTCCTTTCTTATACAAACCATCTATCCTCAGCCATTGGTTGACCCCCCACACCTTTTTTTAATTGTTTCTTTACTATTTATTTATTGTATTTTATTATCTGTGTACTTACTTATTCTTTAATTACCTATTCAATTTTCTTTTCCTTTACCTGTCAGTACATCACAATGAATAGGACACAGGGACGGGCCGAGAGGGAGGGGGATGGAAGATACATATTTAGTATCTGGTGAAAGGGGAAGATTAAGAGAGAGGTGGAGGGGCGGAATTGGTGGGAATTTATGTGCACCGTTTAAAAACAAGAAAAATGTCAAACCTGCTACTTTTGGACATTCCCAATACAGCCTGTAATACTTTTTGAGGTTTGATCAATAAACATATTTGGAAAAAAAAAAAAGTGTTTGAGTATACTGCAAAATATTTTTTTACTCTGAGAGGCCCAATAAAAAGTCCCAAACACTGCCCATTTGTAAATGTAACCTGAGCGAGTTTAACAAAACAAAACAGACAGGTATTGTGTTTCTCGCCTGTGTTGTGTGACTGAACGTTTTATTTAAATTGCAAATTTCCATGTAAAATTCTATCAGGACCTCAAACTGAGGCCTCCCTCAGTCAGCCAGCAGTGAAGCAGATAACATAAACCACTTTGTTTACCACAACACTAAAAAGGTCTTTTTTTTTTTTTTTTAACTGAAAATGCAATAAAAAGAAGTGAGTAATGGTGATCAGATTCACTATGGCACAGCTAGGCTAAAAGCAATCTGGGAAGTGTAGTTTGACTTTGGTAAAAAGTTATCATTTTGTGATCCCATACTCACTTTTGAATGGAATCTATTGAATTAAACCATGTACTGTTACTTATTGGAACACTTTTCAACATCAAAACCAACAACTGATACACTAATGCACATGCTTTTTCCTAATGTGGTCACAGGGGCAGCAGTCTATCCCAGGATGCACTACTCGAAAAGCAGAAAGCACCGGTAACGCATTCTTTTTAATTTCATTGTTTGTTAGGAAAATTATGCTTAGAACGGTTTTGCTTCATTTTTTTTTGTTTCTCTCCTCGGGTCAGATTTGACCCATTTTCAAAAAGTGTCTATTTGTCTATTGTTTCTTTCAACCAAATTGTCATTAAAAAAAATAACGTGGATGGTTCCATGGGACTCTCATAACAAGTAAAATAAATGATCACTTCACTACTTGCATTGAATTTGGGCATTTTATTCCATTTTCTAGCATTTGAAGAAAAAAAAATGATAAAAGTGTTGAAAAAAGTGACAAAAATGTTGGGAAAAGCTTCAAACACTTGGAAAAAAAATAAAATCAAAAAGTCGCATGGTTGACGGGAAGACAACACAAGGGTTAAACCATTTGCATCAAAAGTGCTGTTTTAGTATTTCTGTGTTGAAAGCTGAGCCTGACCAGAAAAAAAGAAGAAAGCTACTGATTGTGCGAACCGTATAACTAACCTGACCCCCTACTCCTTTAAAAAGCCACTGTTGAGGTCACTCATTTTCTGTAACACCGAGTGCTGTAAACTGACTCTAAAGTAAAGTAAGCTTAAAGAAACAACTCCAGTGATTTTGTCCATTCTCTGATAACTAATTCTAGTGACAGTTTCCTAATAATTTCCTGGAAAGGAACTGACATATAACCATAATTACCAGAAGTGGTAGTCTGATATTAATTCTAATGGGAAATAGAGACAATGTTGAATAAGTACACTTCCAGGGTCACTGTGGTTCAAGGACTACCATGTAAACCGCTACATGTGCAGTTGAAATACAGCTGGGGAGTTTAGTTGCATGTCATCCCCCTATGTCTCTTCCCATTGCCTGTCTGCACTTCTATAATATACTGTCAGGTGAAGCAATATATATATATATATATATATATATATATATATATATATATATATATATATATATATATATATGAGATTAGAGAAAGAACAACCCATGAAAATATCATTTAATCTAAGTTGCAGACACACTGTGATATTCACTTAAAACCTGGCCTACAGCAGTCTTAAATGGTCCAAAAAAAATGTAAATCTATAAAACCATGGGCTAGAATATGACTTCAAATCAGGATGTGCATTTGTTGTCACTACTTCTGCAGTTCCCAGGTTTTAGTGAAATTCAGGCAGCCCAGTCCGTTGCAGCTGGGGCTTCTCATGTCCTGCAGCAGGCCCCTTGTGTCGCATCAACAGCCCTCGGACTCTCAGCCAGGAAAACTTTACACACACACACACACACACACACACACACACACACACACACACACACACACACACACACACACACACACACACACACACACACACACACACACACACACACACACACACACACACACACACACACACACACACACACTATAAGCAGTGGTGGAATGTAACTAAGTACATTTACTTAAGTACTGTACTTAAGTACAAATTTGAGTTTCTATTCATGCCACTCTCTACTTCCACTCCACTACATTTCAGAGAGAAATATTGTACTTTTTTACTCCACTACATTCATCTGACAGAATGATAAAATAAGATTTAATAATAATAAATTAAACCACCCAACAGTATACAGGCCTACAAGTCCAGCTGAAATGATTAGACAATTAAACACTTAGTTGATTGACAGAACTGTTTTGATAGTTTCCAGTTTCTACAATGTGAGGATTATTCTGCATTAAGTACGTTTACTTTTAATACTTTAAGTACATTTCACTGATGATACTTACTTCTACTTAAGTAACATTTTCAATGCAGGACTTTAGGGGGGGGGGGGGGGGGGGGGGGGGGGGGAGTGTTGAGACGGTCGAGGGAGCCTGAAACACATTCACAGAAGCAATCCATGGAAACAAAAATGTCTTTCCAAACCATACAAGGGTATGCATGTTTGTTTTTTCCCTAATTATCTGATTTTCTACAAGCCCTGTCTTTAATTTCATTATACAACAATAACACTGTCTTGTTAAGTTATTTTCTTTCTCACTTCCCTTGTTGGAAGAGGGCAAAAGACCAAGGCCAAAATAATCATCACTCAGCGTGTTTTGTGTTTTTGGTTTTTTTTGGTTTCCGTGTGACTGTTCCTGTTTTCCTGTGTTGCTGTGATGAATGTTTCTGCTGAACCTCAGGGAGGGAGTTCAACATTGTCTGCAGACGTTTGTGCAAAGGCGAACAAAAAGGAGGGTGCAAAATCACAGCGGCCTTGGACATGAACTAAAAACAAGACTAAAATAGACTGTGTTGATCCAAGTTGATCCAAGTGGGACTAAAAACAATTTCTTGTGTGTATTCAGTTTAAACCAAATTACTATTGTACTTGTATAAGCCTCTCTTAAAACCAAAACTAAGTTTTGACTGAAGTGAATCACATCTATGACAGACAGATGTTCTCTACATTCATTAATCAGAAAACTGCATAACTGTTAAAAACATCTGCAACAAGCCTTTTATTGCACAAAGGCAGAGATTGGAAATAATAAAATACATTGAAAGTATTGCGCCTATTTACAAGTTTGTGGTGCTTGTACTTTGAGTATGCACATTTTGTGAGACTCCACTACGGTTAATGGGAAAATGTAGCATTTACTTCACCGGATGGTTGTAAATACTAAGTATGTATGCAGTGTATGCAATAAGAATTTTGCATACACGGTATGATAAGCTTATAAAATGTAATCTTATTAACATTTCGTAACAGTCAGACGTAATGCCGCATGGAACAGCTTCAATTTTATAACTTACAGTACATGATAACCCATCAACAATGAACCCAGACGGGCTCAGGACAAACCTTGGGGGGGGGAGATGTTTTTCTAGATCTAGAGTCAGACCTTTTCCCATTTACGGCAGCTATTTTCCCATTTACGGCAGACCTTTTCCCATTTACGGCAGCTATTTTCCCATTTACGGCAGGCATTTTCCCATTTACGGCAGCTATTTGAACTTTTTCAAGTGATTTCTTGATAGAAAGTGTAAAAACCTGTCAACCGTTTGTGAATAACATGATAGCTGCCAGCAAAAAACTGCATATGATTATCATAACGTGTGCATGTCTGTAAATGGGAGACTCGTGGGTACCCAGAGAACTCATTTTCATTCAGATATCTGGAGGTCAAAGGGTCAAGGGACCCCTTTGAAAATGGCCATGCCAGTTTCTCCCTCGCCCAAATTTAGCCTAACTTTGGACCGTTATTTAGTTTGATATGATTCCAACATCTAGTTTCTCTCTAGCAACACAACCAACAGAACGCTGGGGGAGATGCATTGCATCGCCAGACCTTCCTCCTCAGCGCTGCGGCGGAGGGTCTGGCTATTCCGCACAGCATTCCAGGGTGGGAGAAAAACGAGCTATGGTTTATTGGCATTTCTTTAACCCAATCACAATCGTCTTGGGCGCTAAGCACTGAGCGGAGCCACGGTGCCGCTGAAAAATAGCCTTGGGAAGGAACTTGTTTTGTTGGAACGTGTACGTTCAAAAGTTGTTTGAGTCGTGCAACAAAAAAAACTCAGATTAGATAGATAGTCTAGCTGTCTGGATTTACCCTGCAGAGATCTGAGGAGCAGTTAACCATAGTCCTCAGAAATCCACCAGAGTTTAGAATGCCAACACAAAGAAAGTGGAAGGTGACGGACATCTGGCCGAAAAGAGAATAATCCAGCGTAATTTCTGACAGCACCGGAGCAATCCCGGAAGTGGAACGTCGTGGATATAGACTAGGGAGATGCCAATCAACGCCTGCACAGTCCTGAGACAGACTGATCAGGCAACAGAACAGAAAACACCTGTGGGACTTATTTAAAAGTACTTTTACAGCCTAAAACAAAGAGAAGCATACTGGATCCATCCCCTCAACGGCACCAGTTTCCCTGGCCTCAACAAGGATTTTGACTTCACATCTTTTTTATAGTTCTGCCTGGATTTTCATGGTAAAGACTTGGTTCTGTTTTTCAGTCCTTGGTTGTATCTGGGTGTTTTGTTTATACGACAATGCCCAAAAGAGTTTCTTTTATAAATAAGTCGCTTGGATGATCGCAATGACCTATTGCGAAGGGTAATGACCTCAGCCAATACACTGGGGCTTTAAAAACAAACAAAATCTTAAAATCTGTTCTAAAACTGCACTTCCTCTTTGACATTTGATTTTAATGTAGTACTTTCATATTATGGTTACTACTTTTTCATAATCAATCAATCAATCAGGCCACTTCCTCTATCACCACAATGACTTAATGAGAAGGATATTAACGGTGAATCTAAATGCTCTGGTTAGCGATGATATCAGCTTGGGAAAATTAATTCGAAAGCCGGACATTTTTTTATTTGTGGTAATGCTGGGACCTTTTTTAATAAAAACACTACAGATCATTCAGGAAACTTTTTTTTTTGTGGCTAAATGTACCATTGGCATGGGAATTGACAAACTGAATGTCAGTCCACATCATCCTGCTGTGTACAGCTTGTTCTGAATGGCATTCTATGAAACTAAATGGAAGAAGATTACAAAATAAATTGACTAAAACATGCACGTGAGTCTTTTCCTGTCATGATAACTGTTCTCCTGCAAAACTCTTTGATTAAGATACAAGCACCCAACGATTATTAAGCATCCATTCTTATATTTGTTATGCTCCTTACATGCTGCATATGATGATAGGTATGACCCATGGAAGAGATTGGAGTACTTGTGTGTGCTTTTTATTCTACCAACTCCGAAAACATAAATTACACAGGATGTGACACATTATAAAAAACTGTGTCTCTCTCTATTCATCTAAAAGCTCTGACACACCAACCAGACGACCGACCGTCGGCAGAAAAGGCAGTCGGACTGATCAGTCTCCCCGAGTTGGTCAAAAACGTGCCTCGGAACACACCGAGGCGACGCCAACTTCGCGTGCGCGAGACGTAATACGTCTCCATAACAGCAGGTGGCGCTAATCTGTATTGTCGCCCAAAAAATTAGAACCGGCAGCAGATTGGACGAACGCGTCACGTGGGTCTGGCTTCTCCCGGATTTCAAAACAGACCATAATGGCGGCTCGTTCGGAATACGATCTTGTATTTTACGAAAATAGTTCACCGAAACGTGTTTCTGAAAACATTTTTAGGTGAGAAATAGGCCATTTCAGATTGACAAAGATTTGTCAGATTTTGAGAGTAGTTCGTCACGCTCATCCCACTCGTCATTTCCGGTAATTGGTCATTGAGTCCAAATGCCCACTGGCCGATTCAACATGTCAAATCAGCCCAAATGAAGGCCGACGGCCCCTCCGACTGACGACGGCATGGAACACACCAAACAGACTCGGGTCACCGACCTCGCCAGACTGTCCGACGGCTGATAATCGGTTGATGTGTCAGCGCCTTTCAACAGGAGACGGTGTTGATCCTGTGACGCTCATGTGTCAGGACAGAGTATGTCAAACCCAGGCAGATAAACACCATTAACTGATCAAGTGAGCATGAGTCAGACTCTCCAAACATGTCATACACTTAGTGTAGTTTGTTAGTGTAGCCATTAGATGGAAGCATTCAACCACAGAGCACTTGATCAGTCTTCTAGTTTTGACCATCGTTACAAGTAACAGGGCTTCTTGTGATGCCCTGTGTCTTAGTAAACTCCTATATATACCAGGGGTGGGGGGGGGGGGGATCGATATAGCATAGTATCGCAATATTTTCTGTGGCAATACTGTATTTGTACACAGACACCAACTATTGATCTTTCATCTCTCTAATAAATCGGGAAATCTCTTGTTTGTGTACGTCTGTCTTAATATCTCATGAACCGTTCATCCAATCTACTTCACACTTGGTTTCCTGCCCAGTGAACTTGGGTTGGTTTGGAATTTGGAGCAGTTTGGACAGCGTTGGATATTGGATATTAATAAACTGTGACTTCAACTAAACGACCGAACAATAAAGGTTGAGGAAAAAATGTTCAAAAAAGCACTGCCATAACGCTGGCACTTCCGTGTCTACCCTTCACAATAAAAGCCCGGCTTAAATTCATTGAGAGCATTTTGCTAAGAGGAAACTCAATAAAAGCCATTTCTTTCCTTTACAATATGTCTGTGAGTACTCCACATTTTAAGTGTTAGTAAAGTCTGAATCTGCAACGTTCTCTGTCAGGTAAATGTACTGTAGTACAATGTTTTCCTCTGAATTAGAAGTCCACTGTAAGTCTTGAAGTAGGCTATACAGTGTGGTTGCATATTAAGTGGTTTAGGGTCCTTCTGTGACTAATTTTGGGGTACAATGGTTCTGGAGAAAGCTACAAGCAGCAATACCACAGGCCAAGCAACCAGGCTGTTCCAAAACAGGCACATTTTGAACAGGCACTGTACTAGTTGTATAAATTGCACAGGAGAATTAAACTTTTTGGTACTAGAACAGAGATCTTCAACAAGGGGTCCGTGACCCCTAGGGGGTCCTCAGAGTTGCTGCAGTGGGGCCGCCAAATTATTGTTTGATGGTTTAATTATTATTATTATTATTTTTTTTTAAATATGTCTGAAAATATACATTAACATGAATCCAACATATTATTAGTAAAGATAATTTTTCGGAATGTACACAAGACTGATGATAGGCTTACTGGCCTACAGCTAAGGTAGCCATGAGCTAGCCATCCCCAGATACAGTTAAGCTTAAGGACTTAACATTTTAACTTAAAACATGATGTATAAATATATGAATGTGCCAACCATTTTTATTTTAAAAGTTTAGTATTGTATGCACCATAAAAAGGTATGTGTAAAGGCTTTAGGCAACCCTAACCTTTATTATAGGTCCAGTTTAATATGCAACTCAATTTTATACAATACATGTAGTAGGGGGTCCCTGACCCATCTTTTTTTCAGCTAAGGGGTCCTTGGCCTATAAAAAGGTTGAAGACCCCTGTACTAGAATAATAACATATATTGCTTTTTCAGTCCACTAGATGGTGCAGTTGAGTTTTTTTATGCTGAGGAAATGATGTTGACAAAGTTTACTTTGGGGACATAATTTGAAGTTGGAAAAAAGGTAATAAATTGCAATATATCACAGAATATTGCAATATGTTTAAAACTGCAATACTATTAGTGGTTAGGGTAAAGGTTAACCATAGTCTCACATTGCCAGACCTATCTCCACAGCGCTGTGCAGTAAGTTCTGGCTCCTCCACACATACATTCCGTTTACATTGGATAGGAAAAAAAAATAAAAAATTCTTTAAACCAATCACAGTTGGTTTGGGCAGCGCTATGTTATGGTCACAGTGACGGTGGATCTGCAAAATAGTCTAGGGAAGGAACTTGTTTAGGTGGAACACTTGCACCCCGCAAAAGAAAACGTCATTTCACAGTTCACACAATACAGTAACGTGATCTTTTTAAATTAGCTGGATACATGGTTAGGCCTAAACGTCATTTGCTCTTACCAGATGTAAGTTTTCCTGAGCGTACATGTATTAACTGTAATTTGGGAAATTATTTAATAATTAAAATGATTGGACACTTTAAAGGCCCGTAATACTTCCCTTCCCACAGCAGCTTTTTCCAATCTGGACTTTGGATCAGAGTTTAATCTGACAGGCTCTCAACAAATATTACTCTTTGTGAGTTGTAATTGGCTGCAATTCAAGAAATGCTGCATATTATTTTCCAAGACCTCAGCAGAGAGCAGACATTGCACACTGCAAAAAAACGTATGCAGAGGCACAAACAACTGCTGCGATTTATACTTCAAGATATTTTTCATCAACAGGGAGCCCTCCATCTGCACACTGCATGTTTGAAAAGTACACCATGTACTCATCCTCTCAACAAAAACAACATGGAACTAATCAATAGATGGCATCAGCTCTCTTCCTCTCTGTTAGGGTGCCAGCCATTTGTCATGCCTTAGACTTACACGCCATTTCACAAAACAGTTTAAATTGTGAACATTTTTAAATATTAAGTTCCGTTCTTGTAAATACAAGTTATGTATTCAATCTTATTTTTTGCTTTAGTAGTAGTAGCTTGCAGCATAATTCAGGCGACAAAGACACAGAAAACAGCTACAAAGAGACACACATTTGACTACAAAAAGATGCAAATCGACTAAAAAGAGATGGAAAAACAACCACAAAGAGATAGAAAAACAACTACAAAGAGTAGGAAAATAACCAAAAAGAGATGAACATTACAATAAAGAGACCTAATATGACAACAAAGAGATGCAGAAGAACTACAAAGAAAATTACCAACAAGAGATGAAAATTTACAACAAAGACCCCACACGACAACAAAGAGGACCAATCGACAAAGAGATGCAAAACAACTACAAAGAGAAGCAAAATTACCAAAATGAGATGATATTTTTCAACAAAAAGACCCGATTCAACAACAAAAAGATGCAAAACAACTACAAAGAGTAGCAAAATGACCCAAAGGAGATGAAAGAAACAACAAAAATGTGACAACAAAGAGATGAACTACAAAGAGATGTAAAAAAAAGAAAACAAAATTACCAAAAATAGATGAAAAATTACAACAGAGACCCAATACGACAACAAATGGATGCAAAACTACAAAAAGATACAAAACGACATAAAAGAGACACAAAACGGCTACAAAGAGATGCAAAATAACTACAAACCATGGGGGTTTCTTGCTCCTAGGAGGGGCGCGAGGCCTTTTCCATGCCTTTGACGAGGGGCCCATTGTCTCATAACCTGTCCATGCTCAAGAGAGACAGATTAAACAAAGAATGATCCAAATTAAAGCAACACATTTTGTATTATCCTGACTTTTAGTCCATAGCATGGTTCAAGTTCTGAAAACACTGTATCCCACATTTCCCATAATGCAAAACATTAAGGTGCCCCATTGGCTTTGAAGTCAATGTGGTTTACGAATAATCATACTGTTAAAACCCCACACGCATGCATCTTTCCTTCAACAATCCTTGGAGGTATCGGTGGCAGTGCAGTGAAAATGATGTTAGAATTCTGTCTTGTTTACAGTTTAGCATAAAAGTTTAGATAAAAAACACTTGAGTTCCATAAGGAAGCAGCTGAAAAGGCTCTCTTTGGACAAACTGTCGGATTTCACCATGGGCAGTGTCAGAGGAGTTGTTTCAAACGCTTGGCTAAAAAATGTATATGCTGCTGTGTCTTAACATGGCAACCAGTACAAACAGCATTCCCTTTGCAGGGAGGTCTACTCATTGGATCAGGTACTGGAACTTCTTTAAAGACAAATCCTCCCTCTGTAATTGTTGCAATAAACAATGATGTATGCACATGATTGTTTTTTCTGCAGAAACATTTTTAATTACTACCCAGCTTCCACAGAAAATAAATCTGTGAATGAAGACTGAGTAAACAACAGGATATGAGTTTGGAAATCATTTTGGATTATGTAATCATGTTACTCACTGTGTCCATAACAAATCAAGGAACATTGTCTCACTCACCGCATGTGGAGCCAACTGTTTTCTTTCACTCTTTAGGCACCAAGTCTAAACTCATAACCCATTACTGCACATAATGTGATAAATGTGAATAATATAATGAAAAACTAATAACCCCTGTACATTTGCACAGGTTATCACATTGTGATTTGGGTTCTCTCTTTTGTACATAAACAAATACCAACAAAACGAATGCAGGTGTGCCAGTTTAGCTGGTGATCCTGTTAACTGGTGATATTTGCATGAAATCAGTGAATATTCAACAATATTCAGAACGCCCTGCCCTGCGTTCTGCTCTGCCTCCGCCCCTCGAGTGCCAGAGGCTCACATTTTCATGAAGTGTAAGTGGGGTCATGCCTGTTTGTTGTACATCAGTGAGGTTTTGGTATGTGAGGCAAAGATGAACCTACTTTAATGTTTCCCATGTTAAATTGTGATATCACCAGTTAACATGGGCGTATATTTCTCTCATATGTTAACTTAGACTAAAAGTCCAATATAGAGATAGAAATCGCATAATTATTTTAGTGATGTGTAGTGGTAAAGATGATATAGAAGTTAGTCTGTCAACTTTTTTGTCCATGATATCCAAAGTTTGAATCCCAGCTAGATCTCTAGTGCGTTGTTTGGTTTTATTTTTTTCCATTCATACAGTATGTGTCATATTTGTGTGGATAATGCTGAAACGGACATGTATTACACATAAACTGGTGATGTTTTCAGCGATATCCATTATTTTGTCTCACTTGCAAACGCTTCATGAAAATGTGAGCCTTCTGGCACTCGAGGGGCGGAGGCAGAGCAGAACGCAGGGCAGGGCCTTGTTGAATATTCACTGATTTCATGCAAATATCACCAGTTAACAAGATCACCAGCTAAACTGGCACACCGGTGGTCTATCTGGGTTTAATTCCCAGGCCAAGCTGTCATTGTAGTTTTTCCTGATAAGTCTCAATAAGTCGGCGGAGGTCTGCGTGTATCCACCGGTAAATCTCCCGTTGGATGACACGCTTCAGAAGAGTTAAAAATCGGCAACCTTTCCTCGTTAGCATTTAGCTTAGAGCAGTGCCATAGCCACCATAAACAACACTGGCACTAGCTAGTTTGCTGCTTCCTGTTTGGTGCTTGAGGGAGCACACCCATTGGTTGTTGACAATGTTTTTGGATTTTCTTTTGCCAGTTTTTTTACCTGCTTGCTTCGGGATGTTTAATTAAATAAACCTTTGAAAACTTTATGCTGCCTCCTCGTCTTAACTCTCTGCATTCTTTGGGTCCAAGCCTGCACCAATCCTGACACAAGCTTTCTAACCAATTGACTGCTGGGAGGCCAGTGAGGGATTGATTCCTGTCCTGGTTTGTTGGGTGGGGCTGAGGTGCCCCAGATAAAGACAATTATCCCCCAAACTGCACATCATGACATCTCTATTATTTTAACGCCGTACTGTTTGTACTGTACATTTTGCAAATGGTTTTGCTTTTTATTTTGTATTGTATTTCAATATGTTCCTGCTCAGGGACTGCATGTGTAAATTAGTTATATAGCTAACTGTGGCTCAGTATTTTTGCTGTGCATGACCCCTGTTAAATCAACTAATGAACTAAAACTTAACAGGTCAATGCACCAGACCAGCAAAAAAAAAAAACAAAAAAACAGGGCCCATTACTTTGAGTGATCAGAATTGTTTGCTTTTTTCCCCCTGACATTTTTTTAGACTAACCCATTAAATAAATAAATAAAATAATCAATATATAAGGAAAATAATTGTTAGCTACAGCCAAAGATGATAGCACTATCAATTTGTGCCTGTGCATGTCAGGGGTTCCACTGTAATGAATAATTAGATTCACACAAAGTAATTAAACAAATTGGATTTAAAAACTGAGTGAAGTTTATAATGTTGCAGTTGGAATAAATTTACTTTTGAGTAGTTTGCTCTAGCCAGAGGGACTTAACTGGCCACCTGATGGGAGCGGTTAACAGGGTGTGAAATGTCTTGTGGGATGAGGGCGGTTCTACTTCTGACAGACTGGAGGCTGTGAATTTGCTTTTAATTAGAAAGAAAATGTATCAGGTTGTAATGTTGAAAGTGAGAAATGACTCACTTTATTTCTAATTAGTAATGCAGGCATGATGCATTCATAGAGTAACTGTAAATTTTTACAGTTGTGGATGTCTTTTATCCTCAATAGTTATTACATTACATGTCGTTTAGCTTACAATTGCTATATATGTCAGAGGTTGCGGTGGGAATTTAACCCAGATCTCCCACACCAAAGGAATGTGTCATATCCACTGCACCATCACCACCCAATGCATAAAGGGTATTTTTCAACCTGGACCCTATTTTCATATGCATTGGTGTCTAAGTGACTGATGTGAACTGATGTGAAAATCTTTGAAATTGGCCCAGTAGTGAGTATAACGCTATAACCTGAAGCCGCGAAATGGGCTGCAATGTAACCCTATAGGACAAATAGACATTGTTAATTCCGTTTTCGCCACTGACAAGATCAGATTATTATTCTAAGTGTCTGACAACATTATGGAAAGGATCCCTACAGAGCTAGACCTAGAAGAGTAACATCCTTTGTTTAACCAGAAACAGCTTCAAGATCACTATTGCCAAACGCAATAGACTATTTAAATAAACAATAGAGCCAGCATATTTCCACATGTACATGGGTAAATTAAGGGTTTATTTCAACCAAACCAGAGCGGCGATTGTTGAAACAGTGGAAAGACGAACCAAGATGGATTTTGATAGTTTTATTTATCAACTTTAATGTGTTTTACGATGACAAAATGTATGTAAATTGAGCCTGATGGGTTTGGCGATAGCGCGGCAGTTTTATGTTATACAAAAATGATCTTACTCTTTAACAAAAAAAAGGGTCTATATCTGTTGGAATCATTTACATTATGTTGTCTGACACTTAGAACAATGATCTGAGCCTGTCAGTGGCAAAATAAATACTTTTAGTGGACGTAAATTGAAGGTGCGCAATTTCCCAATAATTTACAATATAGCTTTTTTCACCACTGCCAACTGCAGTGATCTTGCCTAATAGCCTACTGGATCAATGTCAGAGATTGTTGTTCCCATCAGTCACTTAGACACAAAAACATAGGAAAATAAGGCTCAGGTTTAAACGAAGTTACCCTTTAAGTACTCCCATACGCACTATATGTAGCACACGGCTGTAAAATGAGATTCATTCAACAGTTCAAATACAGACACAAGGACAAGAACACACAAATACAACGCAGAAGATACAGAAGATACGCAGAAGATACAGAAGATAAACATGTCAATATGTAAAACTGCAGAATTGCTGATCCAAAACCTGCAATATTAAACAGTAAGAGTCAGAGAAAATAAAACTGAGCAAAGTGCATTTACATGCTTTACATCCATAGTCAAAACATGCCTTATAAAAGTTCATTTTATCATTAAAACCCTTACCCGTGCTGTGAAAACGGCAGCTTTAAACCTTCACTGTTGTTTAAAGTGCACATAATTATGTACATGAGGCCATTTCATTCATTTAAGTAGATCTGACATATTTTCACTATTTTATCAAGTGATTTATAGTCCAAAGGCCGTGTCTAGACAGAAAGCACACAAGAAAGCTAATTACAAACCAGTGTTGGTTCTTGTTTTCCACTTTGTCAAGGAAGGCTGGAGAAATGCGGACCCAAAAGGCAGAGGCGGAAACTGGAGGATAGTTTTGATGATTTAATAAACACAAAAAAATGCACAAAACCAAAGGAGTCCTGGAAACAATCAGGCAAAAACAGGAATACAAAAATAAAGCCCAAGTAAAACAGAAACTCTAACACAAACCAGGAAAACAAACTGGAGACAAGACACAATGCTCTGACAGAGGACAAGGGGGAACACAAAGACTAAATACACAGGGTAACGAGGTAACACAAGACAGGTGACACAAGGGCTGGGGAACAGGTGAAACACATTAGGGCTGGGCAGAACAATCAAAAAAGGCGGGAAAACACAAGCCATAAAGTAAAACCAGACTAGACAAGACAGAAAACCAAACTATCAAAATAAAACAGGAAACTAAGCAAAATACAGAACAGAAACAGACTACCAAAATAAGATAAAACACACCAAACCCATAACACACTTTTTCCACAATTGTTAAATTGAGACATTTAGTGTTAGTGGGATAGAAACATAGCAGCAAAAAATGAACTCAAACAATTTCAGCCTCAAGTGTTTCAGCCAATTGTGAAATTTGATGAATGAAACTATGATTTAAGACATTCCTAAATGCTGAAACAAGGCTGAGTTAAGATTTATTATTGTAGTCAGTACACATGGCAGAGATTACATGCTGTTTTCACTTCAAAGTCATTTTTAAAGAGAGATAAAAAGCGGAAAAAGGATCTGCTAGACTCGCCCAGAGACTCTCAGAGGCCTCAGTGGAGGGTTAGATTACAACAGCACACACAGAGGAGGTTCTCTGCTTTAACCCTGGCTGTGCCTCCTTTTGATGACATCACAAACACATTCAAACCTTGCTTTATTGCCTTTAGCAATGACTTGAAACAATACATTAATTCAATGCAACACTCCCTTAAACAAAAAGCAATTAAAACTGTAACAGATTGTACAGTTGTGTTTCTTGTTGTTGTATGCTTTCTTTTTGTGTTTTTGCTAAAATGTTCTTTTACACAAGTTTTATACTTGCACAATGTATGGAGAGATACAATTTAAGGGTACTGTGCTTGTATTGAGTATCTCTCGAACATTATATCTTGTTCTGTTTGCAAGAAATAAAGATGAATACAAAAAATTACAAAAAAATACACTCAGGGCAGTCCTGAAGACCACGAGGCAGGCTTACTCCGCCAGTAAAAGTATTGTGCAGACCATGCAATGATATTGTGTTTATACCTTAAAGACATTGCAGCTGTTGTTTTACTAAAGAATAATTTTGTAATATAAGTAGTTACTCCTTTAAAGCTGCAGTAATCAATATGTTTGTACAATGTTTTTTTCATATTTACAATGTGTCAAATGATGAAAAAAAGAAAAGAATTGTCTGTACGCTACCTGCACAGCAGCAAACAGCAACGGAAACAGACTGGATTTGTCTTTTTTGCTAACATGTTTGCTATATCAACTTTATAAGATGGTAGTATGTTGTGTTTACAGCTTGTTGCACTGCCACCAAGTGGCCAAAAATCCTAGTAATTATGCATAAAAGTAACAATCACTCCATCACAAATCCCTTTTCTGCTAATAATTGATATGCTCACTGTGTTCCAAAAGGTATTATACCATGGTCTGGGTGAAAACTCAATTCTGATTGGCTGTAGGGTGTCCATTAAAAAGTGATATAGGACACCTACTAAAGAAGTTCCAGTGAAACTGTTTACCGTTCTAAATGAATGTGCTACATTAAATGAAAAAGAAAATCTGAATATGTCATTTCCAGCACTTAGTGTATTCCTTCCGTCCCACATCCTCTGAAGCCCCCCAGGATGGCGCTAGCACACAAGCTGCAGGAAGTTCCTCTGCCCCTCTGAACTTTCACAGCTATCATCTCTCATCTCGTTCACTGTTCAACTTGCTACTTCAGGCTGTGGCGTGAAAGTTTTGATGTTTGATTTGGGGACAATGACATGGCTGATAGCTAGCTTAAACATACTGTCAGATTATATTCACTGATTACCAAATGTACACAATGTTATTGACTTTCAATCTTGCTAGCATAGCGTTAGCTTTCTGGATGTAGCTGTCTGAGTCAAAGGGTTCTATGAGCTGAGCGGACTAGAAAGATCTCCCGTTGCTAAGCGTGGCAAGTTGTGTCTAAGGCCTGTCCTATTTACTGGAGCAGTGAACAACAGTTGCATTGCATAAGAACCTTATGGGATGGAAATGATTGCTCCAGATAATAGTCTAACCCTCAGGTGTTACCAGGGAGTTATTGTTTGAAAAAAACCTATAGATTTTGATTGTAAAACGCATTCAAATATTAATAAATGGTCTTAAAAAATGCAATGGACCATGGTTTAAGTGGGTTACTGCCCTTCAAGGTGTCTCTTATCAGGTATTTAATGGACTCGATTCTGACCACGCTGTTGTCCATTAATTCATGATAATGGACACCTAAATATACCTATTTTCACCAAAATATGAGATATCTTAGGAGGACTATCACTTTAAAATGAACTGTTCACATTTGCCAAATGTTTGTGGCTGTTATAATTGCCAACAGTTGTTTCTGCTGGATAAGAGAATTTCTTCAAAGTGGTAAATTAAAAAAAGTGTGTATTCAGCTGTCAGGAGTGGACATTGCAACCACGGGGATACAAATTAACAGTGAATGTGTTGTTGACCAATACCAATCTCCCCATTGTAAAATGTATTAAAACATCCCTTGCTGTGATGGCATGATGATAAAACAGATGAGTTCATCGTGCTCAAAGCCACAACAGTGAAGCTGTGTATTAGACACAGCTGGTTCAGCTTAGAGGAAAACTGGGATCTAACTGCTAGCACCATGTGCCTGTGTGGAGATCAGACTGACACGTGTGTATTCTTGAATTACTTCAAGGACCCAATGAAAAAATGTTACTGGTCAACACAATTTATGTCTGTTTTAGGGTTGGGGCTTGTGCTGTCATTAGCATGCAGTTTAGTTGAGTTTTTTCTTCTTTTTTTTAACCCTAAATGCATTATATCATTTTTTTATAATTATCCCAGATGATAACAGATGGGCTGCTGTGGTCTGTCCTGTACAACTACATTATGTAGTGCATCCAGAAATGTGTGTGGGTGTGTTGCCAATTTCAGATAGTGTTTTGCATTTTGAATAGCAGTGTTTTCCCAATAAGTTTTCGTTCTTGAACAAATGGTCTAATGCAACGTCTTCAACGTTTTTTAAGCCAAGGACCCCTTAATGGAAAGAGAGATGGAGCAGGGACCCCCTACTACATACAACATATTGTATAAAATGACGTTGCAAATTAAACTGGGGCTACAATAACGTGGAGGGGGGCCTAAAGCTTTTATACATACCTTTTTAGTGCATAGAATACTTACCTATTAAAATATTAATTGTTGGCATGACTTTATAAATCCTCTTTTATGGGGCACAGTGAATCTTTAGGATGAACTGTATCTGGGGGTGGCTATCTTAGTGACCACCTTACCTATAGGCCAGTAAGCCTATCATCAGTGGGGATTTATATTTGCTAATAATATGTGGGAGTTATGTTTAGACATTTTAATTAGTTTTTTTAAAAATGTACAATAATTTGGAGGGGCCCCCCCCCCACTGTGACTCTGAGGACCCCTTGTTGAAGATCTCTGGTCTTATGTAAGAAACAGTGTGTAGTTTTTTGCATGAAGTGTGTTGCAGAATTACAAAGTGCAAAGCTGAAAATGTGTTTGTAGATGTGGTGCCTTTGTTTAAGGCATGGTTGCAAAAGTTAGGGGTTTTGCCATCGGCAAAATCTGTAACAGCTAATGTGTTTTAGTGTGGATGATTGAGAAAGAGACATGGCAGAGAGTGTGTGTTAGGCAAAAAGTATGAAAATAGAGTTGAAACAAGAACAAGAACAAGAAAAAGAAAACAATGGGAGACTACAGAACAAAGAGCCCAGACTTGGAAAGATTGCACGGAGCCACGCAGCGAGTTGCCGAGCCAGTAGTGCTGGGTGCCAGGGTCATGACAGGGAGAGGGTGAGGAGTAAGTAAAAACAGATGGGAGCTAGTCATGTGAGAACGCCCTCCGCTGACACCTCAGCTTATCGTTCGTGCCAGGAAATGAGAGAATGTGTGTGTATATTTGTGAATGTGTTTGTGTGGTTATAGTAGATGTTTTTCTTTTCTTTTTTAAAGATTATTTTTTGGGCATTTTAGGACATTTTTATAGGACAGCATGAAAGGGGAAAGAGAGGGGGAACGACATGCAGCAAAGGGCAGCAGGTCGGAGTTGAACCCCCGGCGTCGATTCACGTGACATCATGCTCTACTCGCGCAAATTATGAACACTCTTTTTTTAACCTTTATTTATCCACGTAAGTTGCTTGAGAACAATTTCTCATTTGCAACATCGACTTGTCACATTCACACAGTTACACATTCATACCTGAAAGCTGCCCAGTACAACCACAGTCTAATCTGCTGGCCACCGAGCAGCTCCACTGGAGCAGTTGGAGTTAAGGGCCTTGCTCAAGGGTACCTCAGTGCTGGTGATGAGGGAGGGCCAAGCGCTGCTCTTTTGCTTTCCCCATTATAGCCTGTTGGTCAGGGGATTGAACCGGCAACCACCCAATCCCAAGCTCGCTTCTCTAACCTCTAGATCACCACTGCCCAATGAGGGGTGGCGGAAGAGCTATGCTGTAGACGGACGGCAAGCCAAACGCGTACGTGTACGTGCTCGTTCATATAATAAAATGGTTATTTGTTGTTGTGCGGTGGGCTGTGCCAATAGACAGGGTAAAGCCAATACATATTTTTTATTATATACCGTTTGATGGGGAGAGAAGGCAGTGATGGGTTGCTGGCTAAGCTAACAGGCTAGCTGCTAGGAGTAGTACAAGCAAGCAAAGCTGGCCAAATGGCTAACATCTCCCCGCCACGGTCTGTCTCTCCCCTTTTCCACGCATTCCTCCCCTTCAGTCCGTTTATATTGTCCGATTAAAATCAAATGAAATACTTTGTGGCGTCAAGATGTTATTGTTTACTGCTTCAGTGACACCATAAATACCCCTTGTGAACACATCTTAATTACTATGCTGTGTCTAACTGGTCAAATCTTAACATAGGCTACAGAAAATATAATCACAGATAAGAAGATGGCTAGATGTTACAATTATGTGTGGTTACTACTTATCATAAACACTCCGTGATTTACTGCATGGATTAACATGTGATAGATAATTAATGACTGCACTTCCCAGAGCTGGGATGCGTTCAGGCATCAATTAGAAAGTTGCATTGGCACACCCAGTGAACAACAATATGTGGGTAGCCACGACCGACCATGTCCTCTAAAAATATAGGCTATGTGTTATATAAATCTAATAATACAAAATAAACTCTAGATTGATGTCTTATCTTTGTCATTATGAGGTACCTCCCCCCGCCGTGAGTATAGCATCACGTACCTGTAACCCAGCCAGCTACAAAGAACTGGTAAGCATCCAAAAGCTTTGAGATCAGCACCAGTAAATGGGGATACCCCGTTTACCACATAGTGGTACAGATCGTGTGGACTGAAGTCGGGCAGATTCGGCGATTTAATGAGGTCCCTGAAAACGCTTGGAAAGCGATCTCCAACTTCTCCAAATACCACTCTTTGTGAGCACCTACCAGACACCCTACCTCGACCGATAACGGCACGACAACTTGTTGTTCAATAGAATAAGCCATAAAGAAGAAGATAGCATTATTATTACAGTTTATTTAGTGTTATTTATTTTAAACTGATTGAAACTAATGAAACTTTCCGCTTGTCTACTACACTGTTTAGCTTGTGCTTCCGGTGATTCTGCCGTCCGTCATGGCGTGGTCACGTGGTCGTGGTCACGTGTTTGCAAAGGGTGAATATATGGGCGCTTACTCTACCAGAGGCCTGTTGCACAAAAGTAGAATGAAGAAATCCAGGATAACTGAAAAAGCGCAGCTTGACTTAGTGTGGTCCGCTCATCGCGGCTTAATCGGTTGCACGTTTGCCGAGCCAGGATGAGAAGGTGAAGCTATGTCAAGCCAGGTGTAGATAGCTGGGATAAGTGCACGTTCACGGCTTTCTTAAATAGACCACGGTATCGATCACAGATTTACTGATGCAGAAATGGAGAAGACGCGTGCGGCATATCTTTAACCCGCTGAGCAGCAGCGGTTAATGGAAAATTACGAGGAGGTGAAACATATAATATGCAAAAAGGGAAATACGGCTGTTGTTCTCAGACAGAGAAAAGAAGCCCAACAGACAATAGTGGACCAACTGAATGCATAAGGATTTAAAAAGATCTACTTAGGGCCTACTAGTCACTCCACATTTTTACAAAGTTGTAAACTCTGTTTGAATTGCTTTTAATATGCTTGTTGTATGTGTTGGTTTTATTGCTGTATCTGTTTTACCTACTTTGCCTTAAAAGTGAGCAGAGGGAATTCATGTTCCTCGGTCAATTTACTCTAAGGACTAGGCTTAATTTCAAACCCTTATTCATGTGAGAATATGTTTTACAACCATATGCACAAATCTCTATAAGCTATGTCTAATTCTAAATATCTTTCTACAATTAATGTTCATACAGAACAAACATAACTGGACAAAAACTAGAAAAAGAAGTAAGTGACTTCAATACACACTGTAATCATATCTGTAAAACAATATAGCCTGTTATTATTCATGTTTTTTTTCTCACTCCCAAGCTCCAAGATGCGTGACAGCACCAAAATGAAAAGATTAAGAAGCTTTGTGGCATTCCAACACATTCTCACTCCCATCTCGTAAAATACGGACGTTAGGTGCCATTGTCGTCGTTATTGACGCTAAAAGTCTCCTTTAGAGTCCGCTGCACGGTGTGGGAGGATCCTCCTGCCTCCCCCCGCCTCTCCACGTTAATACTCCACATTTCCTCCGCATTGTCCCACTTTATCTCCAGTGCCAGTGCAACCATTTCCTACCATCCAAACAACTGCAATAGTAGGATTTAAATCAAACTTGTGACAGCAGTAGGGACAAGTAGGCTAATGCATGTTAATAAAAAATAAAGCAGAACACATTCAGAAGACAACGGAATAACTGTTAAACACGTTTATTTCGGATCAGAGCGGCAGCTGATTTAACACATCAGACTCCAGGATTAATCTTAGCCTGGCTGCTAGCCTGCTCTGGAGCAGGCTAGCTGCAAATAATAAATCTCCATGGTTACTTGGCTGGGTTTAATTCAACCTGCTTTTGTGCAACCAAATCAAAGCTAAATTCATCCAGTATAACTTGAATATCCCGGCTTAATCCCTTATCCTGGTTTTGTGCAACAGGCTCCCGGTGAGCAAACCAGGAGCCCATAATAGATGTTTTTTATGTGTGTATTCTGTGTGTTTGTGTGTTTGTGTGTGTGTGTGTGTGTGTGTGTGTGTGTGTGTGTGTGTGTGTGTGTGTGTGTGTGTGTGTGTGTGTGTGTGTGTGTGTGTGTGTGTGTGTGTGTGAAGGCAGGGATCAGCGGGGGAGTTGACAGCGGTTCTTTTCTATCTTATCAGACAGAAATGCAGTGGTGGAATGTAACTAAGTACATTTACTCAAGTACTATGCTTAAGTACAAATTTAGTTTACACACACAAAACACATGTAGTTTATAATATAGAATGTGTTATTATAAATTAGACTAACAGACTTGCCTACAAGTCCACCTGAAATGATAAGCCGAATAAACACTTAGTTGATTAACAGAACAGTTTGGATCGTTTCCAGTTTCTAAAATGTGAGGGTTTTTCTGCATTGAGTATTTTTACCTTTAATACTTTAAGAACATTTTCCTGATTATACTTACATACGTTTACGTAACTTTTACTTGTAACCGAGTATTTCTACAGTGTGGTAGTAGTACTTTCACTGAAGTAAAGGATCCGAATACTTCTTCCACCGCTGCAGAAATGTGAGTTGGAAGTGAGTTGTTTCCAGTTCAGTCTGCCAACACTGA
Source organism: Zingel zingel (assembly GCA_023566125.1). Classification (NCBI taxonomy): domain Eukaryota; kingdom Metazoa; phylum Chordata; class Actinopteri; order Perciformes; family Percidae; genus Zingel; species Zingel zingel. The sequence continues at coordinate 10,074,936 of CM042332.1, forward strand.
ATTTTATTACCTTTTATTCCTGTAATCTTCTCTCTTTTGGTGCATAAAATGACTTTGTCAGCATTCTTTTTTGTTAAAAAACAACACAAAAGACCCCGACACATCCTGCAGAGATTCCTCTGATCCCAATCTGACCAATTGTGAAACAAAGCAACTGTGGATTTAGGGTCATTTCCAAGCCCGCCTTTGTCAAAGACAACTGATATTTTATTCAACCTGAGAATTTCTACTCGTGCAAGGACTATTCTGTTGAATCAAGGCAGAATCTGTGCGGGGGTTCAGCTTAGGAGGCAAAACCTAAAACGTTGAATAATTGTAGCCTCCCAAATCCTCCCCTCCAAATTCCTCTGTCGATGGGTCTTGTAAACCTTGGATTCTATCTAATTATCACAAGGCCGTATCATGTAACCTGGCTACAGTTGGAATACGTCTTGTAAGAATTTGTCTTGATGTTTTGCAGCCTGTAAAGCCCAGCCATTGCAGCAGCGTCATTATCTGACAATATGATAACAAAACCTGGAAAAGACACATTATTTTCAAAGATAAAAGGCTGACTTCCTTCACGTCTTTTTTTAACTGTTCGTTTTTTTCTAATAATGAAATTGCTCAAAGCTGTACACGATCAGAAGGCTATGGCAAGTATTGTGACTTTCTCCTAAAGATCAAAATTATAAATAAAATAAAAATGTGCTTCCCAGATCTTATATTCAGGGTTGTAGCTGCAGGTTTTGCACACTAATTAATACTGTTAGCTGTTATGTTGTCTGTTTAGCCAGCAAAAAGTGGTAAGAGAATATAGGAATAGAGGAATATTGGTGGAGTTTAGGTTTTGGAGTCCACCTTTATTTATCAAACTACTAAAAGTGAAATTTTGGACTCAAGTACAAGATAAAAGTTTAAGTCATTCACTTTTTTTGGTGGTGGTGAAGATCGTGGTTTTAACCGATCCACAATCTTTTTTTTAACTTAACTAATTAGTGTTGGTGCTTGGACATAACCTAGTAGTTTTTGTGCCTAAACCTAGTCTCGCATTGCCAGACCTTCCTCCACAGCGCTGTGGAGGAGGGTCTGGCTAGTCCACACAGCATTCCGGGATGGGAGAAAAACGTGCTCTGGTTTATTGGCATTTCTTTTAAATGGGTGATAGAATGCAAAACCGAGTTTACCTTGTCATAGTTGAATAACGACAGTTCGGTGGGTAAAAAACCTCAAAGTCCCATTGACACCTCTTTCCTATGTAAATCTCACAATTTGAAACTGCTGCTGAAAACGGGCGAATCTCAACAAAGCCAATAGTTGATGTTAACTCAGTGGCTGTACCTTATTTGGCAATATCTGTACCTTTGTCATGCCCCAAAATTGACATAGGCCACTGATCTGAGGTCAGTTAGTCTTCTGAATCTAGGTCGCGCAGATCTCAGAAATTTTATACATTGTTCGTCTGCTATTTCATTACTAAATTCACTTCTAAGACATTTTTATGCGAGAAATCAACTATGTAGAGCTCAAATATGGGCCATTTTACGAAAATTGATGGCTAATTGCAAATTTGGTACGACTGTGTCAGACTTGAGAAGCTCCACAGTCTGACGTGACAGCGGCCAGTGCCTGCCGGGGTTGCTGCCGTGCCGATCGGACTGTTCCCATACCTGCTGTGAGCTGGCTGGAGCTCTATCAGGATCTCACACATGAGCTTAGCTGCAAGTTGTGCTGTGTACTTTAGAAAGAAGAAAGTTTGGAAGTTTTTCAAGGATATTGAAAATGAACCACGGTCGTAAATGCAGCGTTCCAGGCTGTACAACGGAATACTGGCCCAGAGAAAAGTGTTTAGAATGAGTAGATATCGGACAATGGAGCGGGACTTGTGGCTCTAACGCAGCGGCGCAGAGGACGTGCCTGTGGGCTTCACTCTCCACTAAATGTCCCCGCGCTGAGACACTGAACTAGCTACAGGGTGAGTTGTGATTCCTTGTCTGGAAGTGTAGTTTTGTTATGTCCCAAGGGTAACGTTGCAACAACACTAGTTGTAATGAAAGTGTCGAAACTTTGCATTTGTGCGTGTGTGAGTGACACACTGGAGGATGACTAAACTGTAACGAAACTGTGTCTCCGGTGCTTTGTACAGTAACATTAGTTGATGAGTTTATGTGTCGGGGCAGAAATGAAGTTTGAAGCCTTCCGGGGATATTTTCTTGGCGGCTGTTCCAGCCATTCCTGCTCCGCGGCGGCCGGGCATGTCTGACCATGTTTGTAGTCTATCGGTAACGTTAACAGACAGTGTGAAAGGTGGCGCTGAGAAAAAAAGGGATTGTGTTGCTGTGTAGTGTGTGTGTGTGTGTGTGTGTGTGTGTGTGTGTGTGTGTGTGTGTGTGTGTGTGTGTGTGTGTGTGTGTGTGTGCTTCACTCAACCAATCAGCGCGCAGCTCATCTAAATATTCATGAGCATACCATATAAGGCAGAAAACCTCATGTTTCATATAGGGCTGTTTAACAGGGTTGCATTAGGGCGCATAGAACAGCACCCGGGCCATTTTCAGCCTAACCAATGTTACATACCCTATTTGGAGACTTTAAGGAACAGTGTGAAATACCCTATATAACCATTCTGTCACCCCTTTAATCGTCTTGGGTGACGCTAAGCATCAGACAGAGCCCCGGTGACACTGCAAAATAGCCTTGGGAAGGAACTTGTTTTGGTGGAACATGTCTACGTTCAAAAGTTGTTTTAGTTGTGGCAACAGAAAACTCAGATTGGACAGATAGTCTAGCTAGCTGTCTGGATTTACCCTGCAGAGATCTGAGGAGCAGTTAACCATAGTCCTCATAAATCCACCTAAGGTTATAATTCCAACACAAAGAAAGCAGAAGGTGACGGACATCCGGCCAAAGAGAAGGACATCCGGTGGAATTTCCGGCGGCACCGTCGCAATCCCAGAAGTGGAACGTCTAAACTCAACCAAACTGCGGCTGTTTCACAACGTTAACGACATGTATAAAACCGTGAACGTTACATTCTGTAGTTTAGATAAAAGGTCATATTTTCTGCCACCGCTAGGGGCTCTTATTTATGAAACGCTCCAGTGGGTCGTCTAAGAGGGTAGGAATAAACGACCGATATCGTCGTATTGGTTTGGAGGACTTGTTGAAAAATTGTCTAAGACGACATGCTAAGTAAGACACCCAGGTAGTTTGCCAAGAAGTGCTTTGTAAAGAAATAGAATACTGTGCAGTTCTCTCCTCGCTGCCAACCACTGCCACCCAACTTTCTCCTATCATTACATCGCTATAGTCCATAACAGATAGAAAGGTTGACTGAACAATTTGCATTCAGCAGTTCTGGGTAATACATGCCTTATTCCTATAGCAAAATGCCAGCTTTGCTTTTAAGTACTTGGTCCAGTTCATGAACATGTTTTAGAAGCACAGAGACTGAGGAGAGCACACACCTTCTGAGTTATGTTTCTGAACAATACATTATAGGTCTTAATGAACAATACAGTATGTATTTCAGAGTAAGTTAGTTTTCACCGTTAGCTGCTGCTGTATCTGACATTATGGTACTGTCACGGGTATTCCCCGATAATGTTTTTCCTGCTCCAGTTTATTGTCTACTTTTTCCATTTGATCTGATGCATAAATATAAGATTGTTGTGGCAGTTTCCAATCTATTTCTCTAAATTTTGGAGCAGCAAAGACGCAAATAAATTTGTATTTACAGTCTGGGAAGCCCAGCCATTGCAAGAATTTGTGATCAAACATCATCCAAACATGGGCGCCTGCTAGAGCGTGTGCCCATACTGTTTATAGAGGTTTACTACTCCCCCTCCATGCAGCGGCCGTGGGTTAGATTCCGACCTGCGGCCCTTTGCTGCATGTCGTTCCCCCTCTCTCTCCCCTTTCATGTCTTCAGCTGTCTTATACAAATAAAGGCCTAAAATGCCCAAAGAAAAATCTAAAAAAAGAAGAAAAAAAAAACATCATCCAAAAATGAGCATGACTCTCCCTGTCCATTTGAGCAGAATTGGATTATATGGAGTCTGCCAGGCAGACTTCAGCTTTTCCCCTTCCCCTTTGAACAACCAAATTCTAGAAGCATGTTCTGGATCCACCCTGCCAATTAGGCTTAAGTTTGTCCTGGTTGAAACACAGTTGCTACTCAGCTGTGGAGTTGAAAGTCGAGCCACTTGTCTGCTTGTGACTTGCATCAACAAAAGGGCTTTTATCAGAGTATGTGAATTAGGGAGCTTACATTTTCCATGCCAATCACTAATTTCTGTCATCAGCATCAAATCAAGCTTCAGCGTTGTAGCTCTTGTATTTCTTGGCGCAGCCGAATAGCATGAGGGGAGCTAGGACACCATGTAATGGAAGCTCCACATCTGGTTTCAGGCCTTTTGGATCACATCGAGGGGATACGGGCCCAGCGTCAAGATACTTTTTCTTTACTGATTCCCATACAAGTGTTGGACAGACAGCTGGAAGGCAGAGATATGCTGAAGTGTAACCCTGTGCTGTCACTGAGGGGAGGAATGTTTGAAAAACAAATGAAGTGTGACTGATAGCGGCCAAGGAGAAACCAGGATGTGTTTGGAAGTGGCGGTGGCGTTGGTGGGTTGGGTGAGTTCTTGAACAATCAAGACCAACACTTGAGGAAACAAGTAGGGGGAAAGTGTGGTTGTTTGTTTTAAGTCACAGTTACCATAGTGCCCAGTGTCAAGCAATATGTGATGCAGTCTTTTAGATGGGGACTGGTTGTTGGTAGGTAGTTACTTAAAGCTTTAGTGTGTAACTTTTTTATATTAATGAACATACGTTTCATTTAAGCCACTGCCAAATAAGTTTAAACAAACTAATTAAGACTATCAGCCCCACACAACTCTCTCTGTATTTCTCAGTGTGGCTATGTGCAGAAGATTGTGGCGTCTGGCGACTTTCGCGTGCAGAAGCTCGAGTGAAGATAATTACCTCTTCTGAATAGTCCATCATGTTTTTTTTAATCCTCCGTGTCCTCCTTGGCTACTAGTAACTGCGTGGAGGAGGGGTGGGGGTGGTGCGTGATCACGGAAGGCTGTATCATGTGGACGCGCCAACAGTTTTGTTGTCATCCCCTCATGGGGGAGACAGAAACTATGCACTGTAGCTTTAATAATGGATTTTGTTTTTGCCCCCTGTACATCAGTTAACAATCATTAGAGTCTTCTGCAGCCACATACACAACGGAGAACTGTAAATACATTACCTATTTAATTTTCTTTACAGTTGCTATTGAACACATCCGTTCATTTTATTTCATAGTGACTCCACCTTGTTCTCTCTTCAGCCATATGTGGCAAAAGAGCTTGAATCCAGCTGATTGATGAACAGGCTTGTGAAATTAGAATATACACTTTCAGTTATATGTTACAACATGTGAAGAATTGGGTGCTGGGTATTACATGATACTTATTATTGACATTGAAATGTTGCTCTTCTTAACGTAAATTGTCAAAACAATGTTTTCTCATTAATTTTAGTGACTTAATCTCTGCTGTTTTTCTTTTTTTCTTTATGAGAACTATTAAGAGCTTGACACAAAAGCGTATCTGCACAGAAAGTGTTGTGGAAGAAACTGGAATGAATTAATGAAGAACATTTTTTTATCTTGTCGGAAAATAGAGGGCAACAAAAGAAAAAAATCACTTTGGTTTTGTTTGTGTTTTCATTCTCGATGATTGCAACTACTGCTGTGCAGTTATTCTGTAAGTTTTATCATCAAATAAATTCAATCAATCAAACTCACAGCAGCAGAGTGGTGAATGTGACATGAGTCTGTTGCACTTATTGAATTAGTGTTGTGGGAACATATATCATGATTCATCAATCAAGACAACTGGTAAACATGGTTCCGTATTTATGGAATGGACCACCGGAGGAAAATAGGGGAGGGTCATGTCTTTTTATTCTGTTCTGAGGGGAGGGTCATCCAACATTTTTCAGTCCTGATTTGTGAGGAACCAGGGGATATTAAAATGTGAGTCTGAAACACATCATTTTTAGTTACAGGATTAAAGGCTGACTTTGTTCATGATATCTCTATCTTTTGTCAAACTGAACTTTGAGTTCAAGTTCTGGTTGGTCTTCTTATTTCACACCCAAACAGAGTGATAGGGTGCATATTACATTATACTCTCCTAATAATAATAATAATAATAATAATAATAATAATAATAATAATAATAATAATAATAATAATAATTTATAATCGTAAATTATATTATTGTATTACTGAATGTATCCAGTCCACCTTTTGTATTCATGAAACATCAACATTTCAAAGTGGCTTGTTTGGTGCATATTTTTCCATGTAGCTCTTAGTCTCGGTCCTCCTTCGCTACCAGATGGTCTGACCTCATACGCGGAGTTTGCTGGGGGGCAGGGGGAGCTGCCTCCTGGTGGCTGAAACAGGTAATTTCATTGTTTAAAAAATGAGTGGCATAATTCAATATAAATTACGTCTGGCATGATCAATCATAACATAAAACAACTAAATGGTTGTAGGTAATACATCCGATTTCATATACTGCTTTAGTAAAAAAAAGTATTTCCTGGCTGACGATGGGAGCAGCAGGACGCAAAAAACGAAAGTTACTGTTGCACTAGTCTGGACATCTTACCGTGCCAAGGTTGCAATAAAGGTTTCCTAAATGCCACATTTGATGTCAGCTTACTAACTGATTGTGGATTTTGTGTAGATTTTATAAGTTTATTCCACTTTGTTTAAACGGCGAAGAAGGCTAGTGACCAGCTAGTGACGAGCAACCAGTTTGTGCGTTGAATGTTAGGCTACCCAGAGTGCCTTGCTAACTGGTCTCAATATTTTATTGTTTTATTGCATGTGAATACTAGTTTACTAGAGGAGTAACTTAGTATTTGAAGTAATGCAGTAATGCAGGAAGTGTGCGTTTAGTTTCTATGCTTATTGTGTTTCCACAACAATGTTAGTGAGTAAATCTACTGAAATGGCCACCACAGGTTTAAGAATGTATGTCATGGCTGTAAAAAAACAATAGAAGTCTGTATGTCTTTGCCAAGCACAAACCAGTACCGAAGATATCGCTGAATTGCTGGGGGAGGGTCATATATTTTTACTGGCGAGGGGAGGGTCACGTCTTCTTTGGCTAAAGGTCACTAAACTTCTCCAGCGGCCCCTTAAATAATTAATGAACAGTCCCTAACTATGATGAAAAATCAGGAAAGGAAGTCTAGTATTCTTGAGCCATTTTTAACTAACAGAAAAACGGTCCTTTGTCTGAGTTTGTTCGCAATTACGACTAATATTTACGTTTGTAGCGGTGGTGCCCTCTAATGGCCAAAGTAATTATGAAGGGAGAAAGTAATGTGACACAGGAATCCTGTGTCACATTACTTCCTGCCAATAGCGCCAAGTTCTGTGTAAGGTGCTGGATTGATCAAATAAACAGTTTTTTTTGTTTTTACATTCTGGAAAAAAAGGAGCTACGTCATTTCCATCACCACACAGGTAACCATAAGTAAAGTAACATCTCAGGGGCGGTTGGTGATGTAAGCTTGCAATATTTCTTCCTAAAGATGCGGACAGAATGCTATCCATTGTAATGTATTGTGACAATCAGCGGGGAAATTCTTACATTACCTAATAGCCATTGAATACAACCGCACCGCCCAGAAGCCATCAATCCCCACCTGAGTCTCGGTCATAGTTAAACAAATACATGAACACTAATGGCACAGGTTAATATTCTTATTAACTAATTAGCTCTCTCAATTCACAGGAAACATCCATATGCACATGCAAAAAACACACTAAGAATATATACATTTTAATTGTTGTATTTGTTATGATTTCAAGGCTAAATCAATTTTAATCTCAGTTTGATTTTAAGCCCCGTTCAAAACGCACCACATATGTTTGCTTATCCGTATTTTATTTATTATTGTAATTTATTACAAATTAACAGCAACATATATAGATATATATAGACTTATATTTCCATGATGATGAGAAGCTCTTAACAAGAGGAAAACAAATGATGCACAATATCCATTGATTTATTATAGATTTAGATTAAAGATACATTCAGTAATACAATAATATAATTTACGATTATATATTATTATTATTATTATTAGTAGAGTATAATGTAATATGCACCCTATCACTCTGGTTGGGTGTGAAATAAGAAGACCAACCAGAACTTGAACTTGAACTCAAAGTAAAGATAAAAACAATGAAGTTTGACAAAAGATAGAGATATCATGAACAAAGTCAGCCTTTAATCCTGTAACTAAAAATGATGTGTTTCAGACTCACATTTTAATATCCCCTGGTTCCTCACAATCAGGACTGAAACAACAAAAATCACGCATGAGTACAAAGCAAGTATGCAACATGGCACACACACAGACCGTCATAGCCCTGCTGAGTTGTGTAGTAGCTGCCGGTATTTCCTTACTAATCTTCTAGCTGTTTTCTTTAGTGGGATCAGTCACCTGTCTGTCTGTCTCTGACTGTCTGCTCAGACTGTGGGAAGATCTGCCTCTAACACAGGGAGAATCCCATGCATGTTGTCCCAAGCAGTCTTGTATAAAGTACTTGAAAGCAATACTTGAGTACAAGTGCAAGTATCTCACCAGAAAATGACTTTGGTAGAAGTTAAAGTTACCTTTTAGAATATTACTTGAGTAAAAGTCTTGAAGTATCTAATCCTTACTCTACTTGAGTATCAAGAGTCATTTTCATATATGGAATGTCTTTAATTATTAAAAGTAAAAGTAAAATAAAAGAAATTTCATCTGATTTTATTTTGTAGTAACGAGTAACAAAGATGCTGAGGGAATATTTAGTGGAGTTAAAGTTGCCATAGATAGGATTGTGAAGATCCAGGACTTAGCCAAAATTTTTGAACATCGACAACTTCTCAGTCCCTGCCCAACTTTCCGCTAAAGCCCAAAACGGTCTCCTAAGCCCCTCCCCCCACTAGGGAGAATGAATGTGTGTGCATGAGCAGTGATTGACACGCAGTTAGACACCCCTCCTGGCCCTGATTGGTGCATCTGAACAGGGAGCGGTGGATTTTTGCAAATCTCACTACAGGCTGTAGGTGGTGCCAGAGGAGCCAGATTTTTTTTAAATGACCTGGTTCATGTAGTTCTACTGGAACATAGGGTCAGTTTCAGCAAATATGACAGAAAGTTAGTTTTATAAGTCTTACCTACTGCACCTTTAAAGTATAGAAAAAGTAGTGGAGTAATAGTCAAAGTTTCCAGAAAGTAAAGTACAAATACGTGAAAATTCTACTTAAGTACAGTAACAAAGAATTTGTCACATTACAACACTGGTCCCAAGATTGCATTTTTATTATTGGAAAATAGGTGCTACAGCTTTGGAGCTCCATAAAGACACCATCCATAACGACACATAGACCCATTTTTTACAAGACAATTTATAGTGTCACAGCAGCTGCGCTCATGACACACACATCCTTTTTTAAAAACTTTTAAACAAGAAAAAATCGACTGCATTAGTGCTCTTAACTTCTGGAAAGTTTTCAGAGTACCATTTCAAGACAATGCATTGTCTAGGAGAGGCGTCTTAATCAACTGGAAAAGTATTTTTGATGCTTGCGAGCGTGTTGAACGTCTCTGTTGTGCTTATACGCAATTACAGTTTTATGGTCGTCTGGGGAAATCAGTCTGGAATCCTCATCTAGAATACATTACTTCTCCGATAAGAGATAATCCAGACTAAAACAGTGAAAGTAATAGAGGCATTAAAGGTCCAATATGTAATACTGTAATAAATCCAAAAAAATTACCCCAATAACTCATCAGATATTAAGGAAACATTCTAAGTTGAAATACTATATTTTCTGATATCATTGCTAATGCCAGTATTTTCTCCTTTTGAAATTTCCATTCCGTGATAGATTTTCTGTTTGAAAATAACCATGTTAATAATAAGTTCTTAATACGAACATTAACCTGTGCCATTAGTGTTCATGTATTACAGTAATGCTTACATTTCTGTGCATCTACTGTGCATAAATAATGTATTATAAGAAGACATGAAGAGCAGCTCGTGTTTGATACCGTATATGTTCATCCTGTCTCCTAAGGAACACAACATGATTAATTATAGATGTTTTGGTGAAACAGGGAGGCTACCAACCATCAGCAGGATGACAACCCTTTGTGGAGCTCCTGAAAAATCATTTCTGTTCATGGAGGCAGAGCCAAAACGAAGGAATGCTCACAGTGATTATAGGCTTTGGTTGAGGATTAATTATCACTCCACGAATAGTTCTGGTGAATGCGCTGGGATGGAGACGAGTGACATGAGACATCAGCCATCATTTGTTAATTCAGGTTTTTATTTTTATTTTCTACTCAGCTAATTCAAGTACAGACATTTGACTCAGCAGTTTTGATATTAATTCTTGATTTTCATTCCATATATGAAGTCCTGGCATTAAGTCACTTTAGTGATTAAACACTGGGACACATCCCAACACACTACGCAGTGTGAGGTATTTCAAAAATGAGCTGAAAACATCTGCAGCCAATATCCAACCCTCAGGATGGATTTCAAGGTATTCATGGTCCCTCTCATACCCCGTTTACACGTACATGGTTATTTTGAAAAACAGACATTTCCCTTCGTTTGTGCCCTTCGTTTACACGCAAACGGAGAATTCACCTCTGAAAACGATTCTTTCTAAAAACTCCGGCCAGAGTGGAGATTTTGGAAAACTTTGTTTGCACGTTTGCATGTAAACTGAGACAAACGGAGGTTTAGGCAGCCGAGGAAGTGAAAAAGAGAAGAGAGAGGAAGTGATTCGTTGCTGTTGCTGATATGATTCTGATTGGCTAACGTGGGCTTGAGCTTCTTGTTACACTGCCACCTACAGGTTTGACATGCTCTTGACGGCATATATACACGGGTACGTGTAAACTAACACTTTTCTGAAAACTGACAACTGTGCACAATGTTATTTTTGAAAACGGAGAGGTTGAAATGTTCGTTTATGAAAGTAGCCGGCCACGTGTAAACGTAGCATCAGTCTGAATTACACAGAACATTCAAGGTTGTGGTCTACCAATGTAAACCACGTGTTGTTTTACAGGGCCAGATTTTATATGAGCGTTTTAAATTGTGCAAGGCAAGGTAAAAAACTCTAAACTGGCTCCTGGATGGAGTTGCTGGAAATACTGCCTGTTGCATTGCCATGGGCTATAAGTCAGTGAGAGCTTTGGCACATTTACAATACACTATTGTTGTGCTGTTGCTGGCAATCCTCTTCTGGTTCATTTCCATTGGTAAGGCCTCATATTGGACGACCACACCCCAATACTGAACCGTGGATACTGAGACTTGTTTACTACGTATTTTGAATCTGGTGCGGTTGAATGGTGAGTGATGCTGAAGATTCGGAGTTCCATGATAATTTAATTGAATTAATTTGGTGTTCAGGTCACCCGGAGAAACAGAAAACAACATATCGTGCTGAAAATTGAAGAATTCAGGGAGGAGGAAGAGGCCTGAGTAGATTTTTAAAAGGGTGTTTACAGCAGCGTAATGAACCTTCTGACTTACTTTTTTCCTTCTTTTTCTTTCTTTCCCTCTCTTATCCAGATCTCATGATGACACGAGAGCACAGAGCGCAGCTGTTAGTAATGTCACGCCAGTACTGAATGTTCAGTACTTACAAATCCAGTTAATCATCATCACAAATAAATATGGGAAAAAGTGCAACAGCAAGGGGAAAAAATAAGATACGGTTTTATTGGAAAGTCTCTAGCTATTTTTATTTCATATTGCCAGCAGGACTATATTCACATGCACGCAGTGACCCGGGTGCTGGCCACACTCCAGTCAAAGCCACATTAGGGTTAAGTTGTTTACATGAACATTTGACATCATGCACTTGACTGATGCTGCCTTAAATAAACCAGGTCGCAAAATGTTCTATCCCTCCTTCACGCTGTTTTCATCATGTCATGTAGCATGTAACATGTGTTGGCTCCATGCATGTAAATGTAGCCACTTGTTTTATATAAGAAAGCACAACCTTTTCATCTCCACAAACCTTGTTTTCTTCCCTGACGAACACTAATAAGCAGCAAAAATGGATATTATTATAATAACAATGTATTAAATGACAATGTGACAAATAAAATCAGTTACTGCTGATGATAATTCTGGGTTTTGGTCACCACAAGCGACTCCTTTTATATTGCATATTTATCAGTCATTTAAAAAAATCCAGATTAGTGCAATTTTAAAATTTTAAACTTTTTAATTTGGTCAAATTAAACAACTCATCATGATCTCAATTTAGGCACCAAAATGTAAAGAACTCTACTCTAGCGCTTAGCCAACAACCACGATACGTTCTTCTACATAAACAAGAAAAGCTGATAGTTAATAAGGTTCGGGAAAGATTGTGGTCATAGTTAATGTTTGGGTTAAATCACTCACTGCAGGCTGTTCTCATGAACCATTCGTACACATAGCTACGAAAAGTAATGCACCTGAACGACGCTCCACCACTTTGTTTTTCCAAGTGAGGAAATACAGCAGAACAATATTTCCAGTTTGCATAATCCGGTTCAAATTGATTTATTTTTTTTAGTGCTTAAAGATCCAATAATCACCAAAGTGTATGTCATGCACAAGAGCCAATAAAAACAAATCAAATAGTGAAAGTTGTCATTATTGAGATTTAAGGTGTGTTCACGATGTCAGCTCGTGCACTGAGTAACATGCAAGAAAACATTGCACCCTAAAGGTCGCCAACTGTTAACTAGTAAAGATGACAAGGTAGCAAAACATCCTTACATTTATATTAAGGGTGCTCCGATCAGGATTTTTGAGGCCGATCACCGATCACCGATTGTTGGGAGTAGTATCGACCGATGCATATCAACGATCACCGATCACCGGTTCTATTTGAAACCTTCTATTTATCATGTCATATATTTATCATATATTAATTGTAATACTCTTAACAACAATGTATAAGTAATAAAATTAACAGAAGATAATGTTTTGTGAATTGTCAACGGTTTACTTTTATTGACAGGAAAGTTCAACATTCCACTTCCTCTGTTAGAAACACACCTTAAACAGCTTAGAGCTTAACATAGAGCTAAAGCCTTATTCGGAATAAATTACAAAAAAACTGTCAGTGTGTTCTTCAGTGTGTTCCAGCAGGGTGGGGACACTTACATTTTTTACCAGCCACTTTTTCCAGAATTCAAATTTATAAAAGTGCATCAATCATATTTTGAATTGCTTTATTAAATTATGTTTTTTATTATTAATACAATTTATTTACATTATTAGTTAATTTCCTATCCTGGCCTGGGACACACATTCATATGGTTTGATAAAGGACTTATTGGACTTTAACTTATCATTGATCTACAATAACGAGTGTAGCTCATGGATGTATTAAGTGTAGATGTCCACAATTTAGGTCATCCTGTACGTCTCCTCTCCAGTTTTTCCTGCATCCACCGTGCGCGCGTGTGTGTGCGCGTGTGTGCGTGTGTGTGTGTGTCTCGTCAGTCGCGGGGTAGAACTGAGCAGCAGAGAGCCAACAGGATTAAAACAGCATCAGCTTTCAAGCGACTTAAACATCGTTACAGTCTACATTGACGTTAAAATGTATACAGGTTGGCAGGACGGTCTGAAATGTTTTGCACGGTCTTTCGCTGTACGTTTTGTCAATGCGCCACTTGTTCGAAAAGTAGCTTATCTTTTTCTTTACTTCGCCCTCAACAGCTTGTACATCCATAGCTACTGCTGACTCCGCGGCGGACCTCTTAACACCGGGGATATGTCGTCACATTTTTTAACAGATAATTTTCCTTTCGTCTGTACCTCTGCTCAGCTAGCTAGCTACATGGCGTCCCGGACTAGCGCTGAAAACTAGCTACTCGACTATGTGTTGTTAAAGCCCCGGCTGTGAACGGTTTCATTTCCTGTACGTTCTTCACCATAAAAGTCCTCCGTTATTTTGGTATTTGAATGTTTTTATTATGAAGCAGCAAAATCCGGAAATGTTGGGGATTCATTAGCGGTAACGTAACGCGACTCCTATAAGCATTTTGCATTGTTACTTAGCAACAGCATTCTTTGACAAAAACTGTCCAATCCATTACAAGGATACAAGGCTAATTTCCCACCCTGGTTCCGAGGCACTTTTTTTGACCAACTCGGGGAGACTGATCAGTCCAACTGCTTTTTCTGCCAACGGTCAGCCGTCTGGTTGGTGTGTAACTTAGCTGCATATAGAACATTTTCTCACGAGTAGTGTGTCATCTGATCGGCCTTTATGGAGACCACCGATCAAACTATTTAAAGCCTTTATCGACCGACAACGATCGGTGCCCGATCAATCGGAGCACCCTTAATTTTTATATATAATTTTTATATATATATATATATATATATATATATATATATATATATATATATATAGTTGACTAATGAATGTGAACTTGCCATTGTAGAAACAATGGCAATGGCAATGGCAAAAAATCATTTTCTTAAATTGGTCCGTGACTTGGCTTTGTTATTTGTGGGTAGTTACACTGGGAATCAGTTCATCTTTGGCTTTATAACGGTGCAGAGACTAAGCAGCATTCTTTCCAAAGCTGTGGTGTTCCAAGAAGTTTTATAAGAATACACATTGTGCCAATTAACAAACCCTGCACTTTGGAAAGTAGTTTTAGGAATGTAAATCAACATTGCACTTCACTGCTGATTATTCCACTAAACAACTTCAGTGTGAGACTTTTTTCTTTGCAGTGATGGCTCTTTTTGTGGTTTGCCTTGTTGTTAATGCATTATGGCATTCTTGTGGTCTCCCAAAAGAAACCTGTAAAATTAAAACAACCAAATGTTCGAGTCTAGGTGGGTTCAGCAACAATGGCCTCTCTGGTTGTAGGAAGAACTAAATCACCCCACAAGCACAAAAGAACATCTATACATGGAATAGAATACAACTGGCACTGCAGCAAGCTACCGTCAAACTGGATTTATGACTTGGCGTATTAGTGGTTTTTATTATTATGATATCATTGCCACAGCAATTAAATAACCTTCATTGTGACTCAAACAACACTGTTGCCAAAGGGGATGTGTGGACAAAGACACATGTTCCTCTCAAATCATCAGCTAATAAAAAACATAAGTACTCTATTTTTGTGAGAATCAGGTACCTCATCACGGGAAACAGCAGTGTCCCAAGGCCTTAAATATGTCGACTAACAAGCAGTGAAAAATAATTCTCACCTTTTGTTTTAACAAGTGCTGGCACACACAGTCGGATAAAGGATCAAGGCCACTTAGGAGCGCCAACGGCTGACAAGGTGGAACCTTAACCTCTAAAAATACTCAAGAGCTCCCACTCTTAATGGTTCAATGGGGTCTGTTTGACATGCCAAAGAAATACAAAAAACATTGGGAGTGATGACATATTTGTAGTGGCAAGATGGAAGACTGTTACTCATGGAAATGTACGGTATACTGGAATTAACAAGGGATATCAATTGTTTCGGCTCAGATTATTAGAATAATCAGGACGTCGTTAGTTTAAGACCCAATGAAGTCAAAGGTGCATTTTCATTCAGTGTTAAGTGTTCATTTATCTCTAGTTCTATGCCAAATATGGGTTAAAAAAAAAAAAATTTGGAGTATGTCCTGTGAAACGGTTTCAAATGTTTGATGACTCATCCTGGACTCGAGGTTGCTAATTTTATGTGAAATGAAAACGGTTTTATCAATTTTTTTTTGTCCCTTCCCATGACTATAAATCAAATATACACTGCAGGAATGGCTTGCTACCTTCCTCTGTCAGAAGGTATGGTTCCGGGTGCCGGGATAGCTCAGTTGGTAGAGCGGGTGCCCGTATATAGAGGTTTACTCCTTGACGCAGCGGGCCCAGGTTTGACTCTGACCTGCAGCCCTTTGCTGCATGTCATTCCCCCTCTTTCTCCCCTTTCTTGTCTTCTGCTATCCTATATATATATATATATATATATATATATATATATACAGGCTGAGAAAGCGTGGTTCTTTTATTGTACACAGTTGGTGCAACTGTTAACAGCACAGAACTATCAGCTACATCCATACTGCAGATTCATTAGCTAGCTAGCTAGCAACAGCAGTGACAGTGCAACCCAGTCTCACGGCAGTTCGTGAAATGGTCATGTTATATAATCTATTGATTCGTGTTCACAGGGACGTTTTTCTATTTTTTTTTCGTGGTGGCCAGCACGAAAATGGAAAGTAATGTATTTCAATGGGAAGCATATTTCGTGATCACAGCATGAATACGGTAGGGAGTAGTATGAAAAGCCAAAAATCCCAGTGTTTCCTCTATGTTGATAGCATAGTGGCGGTCTGCCACGGTAAAATGTCCAGCGCCACGGTATCAGAAATAGGGCAGACGCACAACAGGGTTTCCGCTATGTACACCGTGCACCACCGCTCCTTCAGCTGTTTATAAAAAGTCATAAAGTCGTAGCGCCATCTGCTCTACTGAACTCAAGCAACTGTCATCAGCTCTCTCTCCCCCTAGGGTGAGCAGAGCAACTGGAACAGTGACAGGACGTCATCACTCGCGAAGTTATGGCAACCAAATAAACAACAGGGCGAGTACTAGCTACTTCACTCAATAAGTGATAAACAGCGACGAAACCGCGACATGAAATCCACACTCACGCCCGTGAAATATGACAGCTACAGTTTATTGGAAAATAGCATTGTGGACACTGAAGTCGATGAATTTACTGTTTATCAAACCCCAGATGAGACAAGAAGCTAACGTTAGCCACGCTGCTGTGACGGCCCCTCTGCCTCTGACTCGCCACTGCAGGAGACTGCGTGTATTCCTCCGACACGCTGTAGTAACGTTACTGATTTAAAACCGTTTTCCAGGTTAGTGGGGGTGCATGCCGCTCAAAACCAACATGAAAAAAGTAGCTAGTAATGTTCACTCGGCGTTTTGTTTTGTTGTTAAACTCTGTGTAAAATGAGCGGTGACGTTAAATCACCCTGCAGTACCGTCTATTTTCTGGATGGTTTCAAGGTAACGGTCTTGCGTTGTGTTGCCATGTTCCCAGATCTCAGAACCTACTTTGGTAAGTACAATGTTATCATAACCATAGAATGTGGTCCAAAAAATAGGACCAGATTTGTAACTGAAGTTATTCTTTAGTAATTCCAGTTCAGTGTGTTCGCTGTTTCCTTTTTCTCATGCCTGTTGCACATCATCGTCCTCAACCAAATTCATGGAACTGTCTTAGCCGAGAAAGTCGTTCAAGTTGTTCAAGCGGCAATTACGATTTATATTTTTGTTTATAACAGTGGCTCCCTCTATTACGGGAGCAAAGCAGAAAGTTGTCAGGAATCTGAGACAGAGGAACCCAAGAGCACAACTCACAAGGCAAAAGGCAGAAGCAAAAGTAAGGTGACAAAGTATAATAGCTTAGAATATCCGCATAAGGGGCATGGATGTGTTATAGGAACTGGATACAGCGTTTGAGGCAGGGCCCCGTTCATTCC
This sequence comes from Zingel zingel, assembly GCA_023566125.1. Classification (NCBI taxonomy): domain Eukaryota; kingdom Metazoa; phylum Chordata; class Actinopteri; order Perciformes; family Percidae; genus Zingel; species Zingel zingel. The sequence goes on from CM042332.1 coordinate 10,092,532, forward strand.
TATGAGAGTTGCTCAGTGGCGCATTAAGCCATCATGGAACCAAAAATGACCCGGATAATCGGCAGAACGTACGCATTGTGTGGCCCATAGAGCTACTTTTGGTTAAGCGCTCCACCATTATTTAACAATCTAAATATGAGAGAATTATGATAAGGGGAAAAACTGACCAACTTTATCTGACTTGATGACACTGAATTGAACTGTCTCATGCTTGTTGCCAGTAGAATGGTTACCCAGTCCCAATGGAACTTTCTTGATTCAAAGGTCAACAGAATCCCTAGTGGCAAAATGAGCTTTTTGTCTTAAATCTGTAGTGGGAAATTAATCATTTGCTGACAAAATAACACACAGCACTTGAGAAAATTTCCTTTTCTGTGGAAGTGACTTTTCTTCCTGTGAGTAAAAAAGAAAGTGCGTCCCAAACTATCCGGATATACTTCATGACGTCCAATCATCTGTCTCACTAAATCACTGTTATTCTTTTTAATATCTGAATCATGAAATCCACATTCGCTCACACGGACACACACTCCACTTGACTCACACACTCTCTCGCTCACACACATCCAGACTAAACCAGCTGACACACAGTTAGCGGTGATGCAGGCCAGACAGAAGCAGCAGGTCACAGATGACGCCAAAGGCCTGCCAGTAACAACTTTCCACACTGAACTTTCTACTACCTTTTTCCACTGCTATCGTCATAGAGGGGGCCGACATAGCTGCCAACTCAAATACTACTCACTGTCCAGGAAATCGCAAGCAGAACACAACGCACATGGACAATTTTGGTCTAATGGCAGTTCGTGAAATGGTTACGTTATTGAACGCTGCGGTCCCTGGCTAACGTTAATGTTACATTACAGCTAACGTTATAATGAGCCAAACAGGTTGTCAGTCATCTGACGGGAACACTGTGCTGTCCTACGCTGAGATAATGTGTAAATTAAACATTAAGTTGTTAAATTTTACAAATTTAGTGATCGGTCTGTATAATGTTGACATAGGTCAACCGAAAAGTGCCACCTACTGTACCGGAGGTAGAGTTACTCCTGTCATTCTACCCATTCTTCCCGACTCATGTATATACGGGTTGAACTGGCATAACCCGGTTATTCACTTAACTGGGGTAAGACCATACCCCGATTACTGCTGTGCATGTAAACGTACTGTGTGTCTGAATGGGATACGGCCATACTGTACCAACAGAGCACAGAGCGATAATGTAATGCACAGCTGAATGTCCAGCATGTGGATTGGGGCTGCCTTCCATATTATTTCCAGAGAGTCAAAATCAATACTTTTCAGATGGGGCTCAGCTGTTGCTGGAAACCAAGTCCCTGCTGTGCTCCAGCTGCTGATTGAAAACATGTTATGGTTGGCGACTCATAAATATGCAACTTGCACTTTTATTTCAATATTCCCATATATTGTTATAATAAGGTGCCTATTGGTGCAGTCTATAACTTCCAACCCAGTCTCACGGCAGTTCGTGAAATTGTCACGTTATTTAATCTATTGATTCGTGTACACAGGCACGTTTTTCTCGTTTTTTTCCGTGGTGGCCGGTGTGTGACGCGTCCTTTCCCCGTTCCCCTAAACCCAACCTCCGCCGTCCCGTTGTTGTCCTCGTGTGTCCCCCAGAGACTGCGGATCGTGTCCCAGGGTGTGACGTTTGCTTCCCCTGTTCATCTTTTCCTAAACCCAACCTCCATAGATGGTTCCTATTTCGTGCTGGCCACCACGAATAAAAACGAGAAAAACGTGTTCTTGTACACGAATCAATAGATTAAAAATAACGTGACAATTTCACGAACTGCCGTGAGACCGTGTTGTAACTTCAGGTCACCGGCATCGTTCATTAGGTACATAAAAGCTAACAAGCTGCTCTGTTTACTCCAAAGTATTACAATCTCATAATAATAAAACTTTTTTTCCTCAAAATATTTAGCCTTTTTTCTTATAATTTTTTAAAAGTTTTTGTCAAGCCTTTTTTTCATATTGAAATATTTCCACTTTATTCTGTAAATCTCATAGTCACATTAATTACAGCTAATTTTTCAGGTCACCCACATACTAACAATATGAATTGGGAAATCTCCGGCAGTTCTTTTTTTAAATATTATATAAAAACATTGCAATATGTTACGAATATATGTGGGGGTTGTTGAGACATAAGAGTGTCATATTCTTTGTGTCATGTATGTATTGGGTCAGCACTGAAGGACATTCCGCAGTGAGATCATGACAAGTATGTCCATCATAACCATGAGCTATACTGTATGACTCTTAGATCACAACGTCAATATACGCCAGAATTAATCATCCAATGTCATGGAAACCATAAATGTTACCATAATGTTTATTGTGATGTCAGAATAAGATTTTGCAACATTAATTGGGACATTAAAGCAAAAACAATCATAGGATAACATGGACGTTTTCATTTAGTTGCTGTGTTAATGCTATAACACAGACTGTATATCTGTTTATATACTGTCTGTTTATATAAGGGTGTTAATTGTGTGAATATGTTTGTTTTATTACTATTATTATTATAACTAGTTCAATGTTTTTCTATTTCTCATACTTTATATGTATTTTTTCTCCTATGTCTACTTAATGTGTATTTGTGTTATTCTGATGTGTGTAATTTTTCTTCTTCTTTTGAGCTGCTGTAGCACAGGAATCTCCCCAGTGTGGGATTAATACAGTCTATCTTACTCTTACTCTTATCTTATTCCAGGATAACATTTAGATTTAGGTCAATTCAATATGCAATTTTTTTTTTTTTATTTAAGCATAAAAATAAACTTTTGTATTAAAAATGTTGCATTGTACTATCTGTTGTATTGTACTACAATAGGACAATTCTTTATTTTTTTCCAAATAGTTAAGCTACTTCCATCCACGTATTCCCTGGCAACTAGTTCACCTGGTTGGGAATCATTGTATTACATTATGTTATGTTGTGTTTCTGTATCTTATCTTATGTTAGGTATTTTGGAGGCATCGTATGCCTGTATCAGACAGTGGACAGTAGAAAGCTGACAGGAGAGAAATGGGGAGTGGCATGCAACCAAGGTCCCTGTAATCAACAGTATATTGGAAAAGTAGAGTTACAACTGAGAAACTTACAGTTTTCTCTGACAATATTCAGTTCTTTTTGTTTTGGAAATAAAAAATAAATGCTCAATTGCCTCGTGGTTAAAGGTCCAATGTGTAGGAATTCCTCCCATCTAGCGTTGAAATCATATATCGCAATCAACTCTCTCGCACCACGCAGTTCAAAGTACGTATTACAGCTACTGTAGCCCTCACGCTTCAAAAAGCCGGTCTCTTGCTCTTTTTAATATCCTTTTTCTTTTTCTGGGCGAAGAAGAAGACTCCTGTTCCTGAAATTTGGATTTTGAATACTCCATGTTTCCTTCTTCAAACTTGCCGGTGCCGGCTGGGAAGCTACGATACCCATCAGCAGCATTAGCAGCACCTGTGAGTTTATCATGTGACAGCGAAAACGCGAAAGGTGGAGCAGTATGTCCTGTATGTCCCTTACTGGCTAACGTATTTCAAGATGGCGCATGAATATGGAGCATCTACCCCAGTTCATGCGAACGCAAATGTAAAATTTCAAGCCAAATAGGAATACTTGGAATTGATGGTGGTAAATATTCATGAAAAAAGACAAGTTTGTGAACAGGGCAACACAGATTTTGATAATGAACAACTAAACACGTTACACACTGGACCTTTAAATCCCTTTTTGACCTCAGTGCCTACACTGACCAACCTTGTCACTCTTTGTCTTGGCTCCTCAAACTCAGTGGGGATTGCAGACAGAAGCCACCCAGGTGAGTCATCCACTAGTGTTGTACTACAGTCACCTAACAACGCAAACGTTTGCGTCACAGAGGATTTTCAGTTGCATCATAAGTCTCCTGGCAACTGTGTTTGACATCACTCTAGAGGTTTATTAAATGACTAACAACCAGAGGTGGAAAGTAACAAACTTAAAATTACTCACGTTACTGTGAGTTGTTTTTTTTTTGCGTACTTTTACTTTTTAAAGTAGCTTTTAAAATCTGTTATTTTACTTTTACTTAAGTATGTCTTGTTTGAAGTACTGTACTTGGCTACATGTTAAATCAGATCGGTTACTGAGTAAAAAAGGTAAATAAAAAAGGTCTCCAACATTGATTTGTATCTGTCGAAAAAGCCAAATCGAAAGCGGCTTTGTGCCCTTTTCAAATTGCAAAAGACTGCAATTTAATTAAATATGTCTAAGTATAAATGAGATATTAAAAAGTAATTAAGTAACTCTTAATCTGAGTACAATTTAAATGGGCTACTTTTTACTTTTACTTGAGTAGATTTTTATGCCGGTCATTTTATTTGTACTTAAGTAAAAGTTCATCAAAGTAAAAGTACTTTTACTTAAGTAGAATATTTTTGTACTCTTTCCACCTCTGCTAACAAACTGTATATCGCAATCAACCTCATTTTTCAAACGTGACTTCTGACTCTTCTAATGTCAGAATAATTGTATTTTTCAACCCATTCTCACTCCGAACTCATAAAATACGGACGTTTGGACCGTGGCTGTCAGCGTCTGAAGCGACGAAAAAGGCGTCCTTCAGCGTGTTTGTATAACGTACCGGGGAGAACAGGCAGCCAAACGAGATTTAGCGAGTAGTATGTAAGGGCGGATGGGTCAAACACAGGACTTTCACCCAGGAGACCGGGTTTGTGTCCCGCTTGTCATGTTTCCTAAAGTCGCTTTCTTTTTTAACCGTCCCGTTATTCCTGCATGTCACAGAAACGTAAGCCCACCCACGACCTTTTCCTTAACATAACTGCGTCAAAAGGGATGCCAATAGTCCCGACCAAGCGCGTTTAGATAAATCGCGTTATATGATGCTAAAGGAGACTTTTAGCGTCAATAACAACAACAAAGGCACCTGACCAAGCGTCCATATTTTACGAGATGGGAGTGAGAACCTGTTGTATTTTTATAGAGTTGTAGAGTGCTCCGGTGATCTCAAAGCGTTTGGTGTAAGGTTGTCATAAAACTCAGTCTCAGCTGTTTTAAGTCAATCTTTTTCGTGTGTCAGCGCTGGATTATGGTCTGACTGCACAAGTCATTATTCTGGTATAGGGGGGAAAAAAAACGCTCTGGGTTGTTTGTATTTCTTTAATTCAATCAGAATTGTCTTGAGCGGCAAAATTTCTCTATTTCGCAATTTCTCTATTTTAAGGAGACATTAAGTCTTGTAAAAAATATTTTTCAGGAACTAAAACTAACAGCTATGTTTGTACTTTGATCTGTTTCTGCAATTTTAAAATGCTCTGAGTACATGACCTTAAAAAATGACCATGTCTAAGCATTTGTGTGTCAGATTGATGACATGGACGAGGATAGGTCAACTTGAGATCCAAATATCTTCCATCAACACAAGCGAGTGCATCCGCCACATGAGCTTCTTCTGTTTAAACAAAGACATCCTTTATATTTTTGACCAAATGTGTTATGTCTCTTAGTTTGTTTAGAATAAAATGTTTCTGATTCAGACAGCTCTTAAAATATGTTTGTATTGGAATTAGACAACATCTGGAGTCTGGTCCATTTGTTGCTGTGTTAATGCTACAACACAGACAATGAAAACCAACTCTGACTTGGATTGGTGATCACTTAATCCACAATTTTTCTTTTTGAACTTTTCGTTGAGCTCAACAGACGCTAAGACATAAATGGGTTTTAGCACCAAGGTTGCTGCCTCGGGCTGATACTGTGAGCTGTGGCCACTTTCCAGATGCGTTGAGTGGAAACATTTGGGCTGATAATTCACTGATGTTTTATCACAATGAAACTCCACAGTGCCACAATTATTTAGTAGTATAATAACATTAGGGTTGGCCATTGTTTTCCATGAAGTTGAATCTATGTAGAAATATTTTTGCTAAAAAAAAAAAAAAAGGGAACAAATCTGGAGGAAGACTTCTGCAGCATCTATTATTTTTGCATGAATTCTCTATTCTATCCAAAGATACTGGTCTCAAGACAACTTTTGGAAGTTCTCGGTCTCAGATAAAGAGCACTCTGGATTTTATTTCAAGACCGGTCATGTCCACAACTGCAGGGATATCACCAAATTGCCTGTGCATTGTCTGATTTATGTGTTGACATCCTTACTGTGATTGGATGTAAAGCTTTCTGCTTCAGATTAGAGGGTGACAATTTTTCGGGACTCCTGCGGGTCACAGTATTCCCGTGGGAGGGGAGTCAATTTCACTGTTGGTGACGTGATAGGGACGGAATAGAGCACAGAAATCAACAGGAGTGGGACGGACAAATGTGTGTTTTGAGTGTGAGAAGATCTTCGTTAGGAATTACGTAATGAAATCGCCTAGGCCTGCAGGTAATGCATGCATAGTGTAGCCTAAATTTCAAGGCAACCTCAGTGATTTGACCGCGATTAACCAAACGCACACATGTGATATCAACTGGCTAGTTATCCTCCAGACAGCGACGGACAACGTCTCTTTTTCGGCCAGGTGGGGACGCGAGCCTGCTAGCGGTGTGAAGCATGTCCGCGACAGAGTCCACAACAGAGTCTGATAACTTTAGACAACATAGGGAACGAAATGGGAGCAGGACGGGATTCGGGAGTCTTTCAAAATTTTGCAGGACAGGATTTTTTTGGGTGGGCAGGCAGGTGATTGCGTTATGACGGGAGTATTTTCGTGGGCTCGGGATGGGATGGGAGCGACAGTTGATTTCCTTGTCACCCTCTACTTCAGATGCAACCAATAACTTGATTTCTTTCTAATTTGAAATGTGTTACTGTTAACTAGGGTTGGGCATTGTTTGGATTTGAACATTGAACATTGAACAATTTCTTCCTTTCGATTCCGGTTCTTATCGATTCCAATTCTTTGAGGGATGGAGTTGAAACAGGTCAAATGCTTATTTTCACAAATAAGAGGAACGTTTTATTATGATTCAATGGTGGTTTGCAGTTTTACCGGGCTTTTTCAACATAAAATAAAGCCAGACTTAAGAGTGCTGCTTACTGTGTTCGATGGCTGCAACACAACAAGCACCTGGCCGCTACAGAAACCAAAACCTGCGCATGTTTAAATTGGAAACGATGATCGGAGTTAACCAAATCTTCCAATCGATTCCAAACGATTCCAATAAAGAAACGATTCCACTGTAATCGTAAATTTTGAAACGATTCCAATTAGGAATCGGTTCTCGATTCCCAATCCTACTGTTAACCCGCTTTCCTTTCCCCCTTAAAACGCACTCCCAAGAAAGTGAATGTGGGAGACAGGAGAAGAAGCTCTGGCTGTCTGTCAGCCAAATCGTCGGTAACTCCAAATGGGAATGTGGATCATTCAGATGAATTTGAGGAGTGCCTATGGTTAGCATTTTCCACGTTGTATTGTGTCTTGGTCTCAACCTCTCAAAGTCTTGGTCTTCTTCGTCTCGATACACTGCGGTCTTGGTGATGACTTGGTCTCGGTTAAGGTGGTCTTGACTACAACACTGCATCAATCCATAAAAACTTCCCAAAGTACTCATAAGCATAATCCAACTCTGGAGTATCTGCTCACTACTCAGTATTGTAAGTAAAAAAGGCCTACACAATTGCATTTCATATTTTTCATTTCTTAGAAACGTACCGATATAGGCTATTGTTTTATTGTTTCTTTTGTAAAGTATTTTTATTTTATTTAGCATAGTGTTCTACAAAGTATTAGGGGTGGAACGGTACATGTATTCGTATTGAACCGAAACGGTACGGCGTCTCGGTTCGATACATGAATATTCACGGAGAATACACGGTATAAATATAAATAAAACTTGCGTGCAAATGAATTAATGTAATGTGGAACTACTGTTTCTTAGGGACACCTAATCTGTAGCCCCACCATAGCTCTGAAGCTCCCAAGCTCCGCCTACATGTCGAGTCGGTCCAGTGAGTCCACACGAAGCAAACTAGTCCCTTCCATATACAACCAAACACGGATGTACTGTAGCTGTATCCCTTCTTGCCTCGACCACAAATGGCTTCCAGGCCGATTTGCTTCGCTGTTTGCTCCGCTGTTAGCTCCGCCATTAGCTGTTAGCTCCGCCATTAGCTTCGCTGTTTGCTGTTAGCTCCGTTGTTAGCGTGTGAAGCTAACGCCACTATTCGCCAACTGCTCTGTGTAACCGAAGCTGCTCTTTTAGCATCATATAACCCCGGATAAAGACATTTGCACCATAAATTGATGCAGAAAAGGCACAAATTGTTGCAGAACAATTCACCAGAATGCAGAAAATGAAGTGTTTGATGCTTAAAATTTCAATTCAATTCAAAAGCGCAGATGTCAACACCCCCACCCCCAATGTTGATTTGACAAGTAAACATGCTTTTGATTTGATTCAATCCTCTTAAGTAGTCCTGACAAAATTAAGTTAAGTTATTTAATTATTAGGTATTTTTGGTCAAACAACGGTCCCATCAGTCACTGTTCACTCTGTATCACATCATGCCACTTCCCACAAGACCTCACCATTCTTCTCTAGTGCTATCAGTCCATTAGGGGTTGTTTCAGACAACTTTGATTCTGCTTTACCTCACTCTGCTGCAACAAAGCCAAAAACTCTTGCACAAGATTTCCATTTCCCTATGCCCCCGGAATGTTGTTGCCAGCTCTTTGAACTTAAAATGTGTTTATGTAAGAATACACCCATTTTATCAACCTATAACTGTGCCAGTATAAAAAAAAATGAATACAATGTTTTTAGTCATGCTATCTTACGTGCTTCTTATTATCATTCTTACATGTTTTTTTTTCCTTACGGTGATTTTAATGCATTATTTTAATCAGTAACACTGAAATATATAGAATTTATTTTTTCTCTCTCAAGATGCTACATATTTTTACATATGAAGACATCCATTGTAAGTAAGTAAAATTTATTTATATAGTTTTTCACAGATAAAAATCACAAAGGGTTTTACATAAAAACATGCAATATGATACATATTAAAACAGTGCACAATTAAAATAAATTAAAATGCGGACAGGTCAACCAAAGGCTTGTTATGTATGTCTATTGTATGTATAACTCAGCTGTTGTGGATAGTGCATGCCCATTCAGTAGCATTGTATTTATAACTCTGCACCTGTACACAGAATAAACTCCATTCAAAATGCTCATTGCTGCACATTGATCCACTGTGCATGAAGTTAATATGATGGCATCTACAGTCAACCCGTTCTCACTCACCTGAAAAGCGACAACAACAAACAACACAGGACTTTCACCCAGGAGACCGGGGTTAGTGTCTACTTCTTGTCCAGTGTGTCACTTAAACTTTCTTATTTTTTGGGGGGGCTTTTCCCTTTATTTTTTGTGACAGTGGATAGACAGGAAAGTTGGGAGAGAGATGGGGGATGATACGCAGCAAAGGGCCGCAGGTTGGACTCGAACTCGGACTGCTGCAAAGAACTCAGCCTACATGGGGCGCACACTCTTACTGAGTGTAAGAGTGTGTAAAAGTGTCTCCCATCTGTATCAATTGGTATCATAAATTGATGTATCTGTGTGAACCTGTCTTGAACCAATCCTCAATTCCTCTGCAGCTTGGATATGAAGATATTAGTGCCTGTTTTCCGGGTAATGAAGTCCTTCAAACTTGAAAGAATTTCAAACTATGTCTCACAATGTTGCACTATAGATGAAATCAATGTTTAAAAATCCCAAGTTTTTTTTCATAACTCTCTTACGTGTTGCAAGCATACAGTAACTGCAATTTCAAATTAGAGGAGTACTAAGAAATGCAATCAGAGATGGGATAGGCAATATTGATAACTTTATTAAAATGAATAAATAATAATGGGGCACCGTCCTGCACCCAGGGACCAACAACTGCACCGTGGATACAGTCTCAAAAAGGGGTATTCACCTAAAAATGCAGATATTTATTTGTGCAGGGGGAAGGGGTTACATTAGCTATCCTCACATTTATAAGGTGAACAATGAAGGAGTAAATACAAGCACTGACCTGCACAACCAGCTGTTATTACAACACATACACAAATAATCAGAGACACCTGCTCTTTAAAAGGTACATAGAAGTTATTTAACTTCAGCAATAGTGATTAATAATCAATAATACTTTAATCAATAAACATCCATTATCCAACCATAAGCAAAGCGTGTGTGCGTGTGTGTGTGTGTGTGTGTGTGTGTGTGTGTGTGTGTGTGAGTGAGAGAGGGAGGACATTCAAGATGGCGGGGAAGACCGCGAGAGTTGAGAATCTTTGGGTGAACTGAAGCATATGTCGCAGACATGAGGTACGATAGGCGGGCGTAGCGCCAACATGACGTGGAGTTAAGCTGTGTTACACTGACACGCTATCAGTTATTCAACGAGTGTGTGTATAATACTTACCGTAACCTGTATGCTTATTGTTTAATACTGTATAGTTACACCAATAATGTGTCTGCATAGAAAAGTTGCCGTGTGGCATTCTGCGCATCTAATAAGTTAAAAAATCCTGATCTTAACTTTTATATACTGCCGAATAGACAGACGGAACCGGTGTTAATACCACTAACATTCGCTGCTACAGTCCAAACTGTAACAGTTACATGGAATGTATTCATTTAACATGTAAAGACATACTAGTTTTAATATAGCTTTAATGAACATGGGATAACAATAGACAGTTTGATGACCCTGGGATAACGTTACTGATAATACAGTAAGATTGAATCATCTAAGATTAGCTAACGATTAACGTTAGCTGTCTCTTACCTGGAGACTCAATCAGGTAGCTAATGTTACCAAAAAATGTCGGGAAACGACACCTCTGGCCATAGCGTTGGGTCGTTTGTCCAGTCACTTATGATGTACGGACAATCCGAACCAATAAGACTGTTTTTTTTTTTTATGTATCTTGCGCTGTGAAGCAGCAAAAGTGCTTTTGAGTAGCCATACTGGGTTAACGCTATGTTATCTGGCCAAGGGGAAAGGATTGTTTTTTCACACCAGGCAGGTCCGAGATACTGTTGTGGAGAAGTTTAAAGCCGGATTTGGATACGAAAAGATTTCCCAAGCTTTAAACATCCCAAGGAGCACTGTGCAAGCGATAATATTGAAATGGAAGGAGTATCAGACCACTGCAAATCTACGAAGACCCGGCCGTCCCTCTAAACTTTCAGCTCATACAAGAAGAAGACTGATCAGAGATGCAGCCAAGAGGCCCATGATCACTCTGGATGAACTGCAGAGATCTACAGCTGAGGTGGGAGACTCTGTCCATCAGTCGTATCCTGCACAAATCTGGCCTTTATGGAAGAGTGGCAAGAAGAAAGCCATTTCTTAAAGATATCCATAAAAAGTGTCGTTTAAAGTTTGCCACAAGCCACCTGGGAGACACACCAAACATGTGGAAGAAGGTGCTCTGGTCAGATGAAACCAAAATCAAACTTTTTGGCAACAATGCAAAACGTTATGTTTGGCGTAAAAGCAACACAGCTCATCACCCTGAACACACCATCCCCACTGTCAAACATGGTGGTGGCAGCATCATGGTTTGGGCCTGCTTTTCTTCAGCAGGGACAGGGAAGATGGTTAAAATTGATGGGAAGATGAATGGAGCCAAATACAGGACCATTCTGGAAGAAAACCTGATGGAGTCTGCAAAAGACCTGAGACTGGGACGGAGATTTGTCTTCCAACAAGACAATGATCCAAAACATAAAGCAAAATCTACAATGGAATTTTCACAAATAAACATATCCAGGTGTTAGAATGGCCAAGTCAAAGTCCAGACCTGAATCCAATCGAGAATCTGTGGAAAGAACTGAAAACTGCTGTTCACAAACGCTCTCCATCCAACCTCACTGAGCTCCAGCTGTTTTGCAAGGAGGAATGGGCAAAAATTTCAGTCTCTCGATGTGCAAAACTGATAGAGACATACCCCAAGCGACTTACAGCTGTAATCGCAGCAAAAGGTGGCGCTACAAAGTATTAACTTAAGGGGGCTGAATAATTTTGCACGCCCAATTTTTCAGTTTTTTATCTGTTAAAACAGTTTGAAATATACAATAAATTTCGTTCCACTTCATGATTGTGTCCCACTTGTTGTTGATTCTTCACAAAAAATTACAGTTTTATATATTTATGTTTGAAGCCTGAAATGTGGCAAAAGGTTGAAAAGTTCAAGGGGGCCGAATACTTTCGCAAGGCACTGTAAATAGTTTAAAGTATTGTGACTTGTTTAAAGCTTCAATGAATTATGCAGCTGAAAGTATATAGAGATAGTAGAGCTTCAAAGTGGAGTATAGTGACCTTAGTGCAACCTTTAGTGTAACCTTTACTCTTTGAGAGAGTTTAACACTACCAGTTACAGATCAACACTCTTTGCCTCAGATGTGTCCATCTGGAGGCACACTGCCTCCAAACAGGGAATGTCTCTACACTGCGGGTTACTTCCTTGCTGCTCATATTTGTTTGAAATTCATGTCAGAAACAAAATATATTACACAACCTGACAGGAAAAGACATGCAGCTGTCCCAGTGTGTTCCGTAACCACATGGTCAGAGCATTAGGTTAGGTTAAACATTAGTTTGTTTTACACAGGGGGGTTTAGGGGGGCCTTGCTGTGTGGGAAACCAGCTCAGACTCACAAATACACATGTGTAAGCATAAATTGAGAGGACTCGCAGCCCCTTCCCATTTCAAGCCCCACCAAGAGTGCATACTCATTTCCCATTCCAATCCCATTTCCCATCAAATATAAATTTAGATGTCCTCCTTTACCATCCAATACTGTGGTGGCCACACAATTGATGGTTTAAGGTTGTACACACTCATCATTACATGTTCAGTTATTTTAAGTTGTACTCACATAATGGTACATAAAATACATTAGTTTGTTTGGTTTAAAATTACTTTATTAGCACCTAGACAATACACTGTTTCTACAACACCGTTGAAACTGTTATGTTGCAATTTAGTTTTAATTTATATCAATTCATTTATGTTTGTCTTTAAGTAACCTGGCATCAGTTCTCTTCCTGGTTAGTCTCGCTTTGCCAGACCTTCCTCCACAGCGTTGCGGAGGAAGGTCTGGCACATTCCGGGATGGGAGAAAAACGTGCTCTGGTTTATTGGCATTTCTTTAAACCAATCACAATCGTCTTGGGCGGTGCTAAGCGCCGAGCGAAGCCACGGTGCCTCTGCAAAATAGCCTCGGGAAGGAACTTGTTTTGGTGGAACATGTGTACGTTCAAAGGTTGTTTTAGTCATGCAACAGAAAACTCAGATTGGACAGATAGTCTAGCTAGCTGTCTGGATTTTCCCTGCAGAGATCTGAGGAGCAGTCCTGATCAATCGACCGGAGTTTAAAATTCCAAAACAAAGAAAGTGGAAAGTAACGGACATACAGCCGAAAAGAAGGACATCAGGCAGAATTTCCGGCAGAACGAGAGCAATACCAGAAGGGGAACGCCGTGGACATAAACTATGGTGGGCTTGACTGGATACATTATAGCAGAGACAGTTCTCTAACCGTCTCTGCTATAATGTAAACAAGATCCTGTTTAACATAAACCAGTACGGTAGGTGGCAGCGTATGCATTTTAAAGATGGTATTGCAACCCCGCCAAAACCACCAGACTGTAAGAAGAAGACTCTTCAGTGTTTTGAACTGGCGAGGGACCGTTGCAATGAACCACAACAAACTTGTTCCTAGCTGAACTAATGTCGTTTTTCCATCATATGGTACCTGCTCAACTCGCCTCGACTCTACTCACCTTTTTTGGTTTTCCATTATGAAAAAAAGTCCCTGGTACCTGCCAACAGGTACTTTTTTAAGTATTGCCTCCGTCAAGGTTCCAAGCGAGCTGAGGCGATACCAAAAAGTGACGTGAAAACCTGCAGACTACTGATTGGTCGGAGAGAAACGTAACCGTAACGTAACGTACTGGACATACGGTTGAAAAGAGTGAAATCCAGCAGCAACAGAGCAATCCCAGAAGTGGAATGTCGTGGAGAGGTTGGAGCCTGATTTTATGCAGAGGCCCGAGTCTTGGCCCATCAAAAAGATCAGACAGCAGTGGGGGGGGGGGGGGGTCAGGTTTCTTCCTGCAAGTTTTAGTTACCGTCCATTTTGTCCTCCCCTCTGTGTTTATTGGTATCCCTCACGCCTCATTTGGGAGTTATGTAAGTTGAGTTAACATTTAGATTTTGTTAGTTTTCAGTAGAGTTATGTTTTGACGAGTTTTTTTTAAGGGGCCTGTAGCTCTTTACCTTATTTGCTGGTTGAATCTTTGTTTTGTGGAAAATAAACCCAACTTTTTTAACATTAAACCTGTGTTCCCTGATTGCTTGATCCACGACACATACATACGTACAGTGTGTATATATATACAGTAATAGCCTTCACCAAAGCCCTGCAGACAAGAGCACAGGATGTGTGGGAATAGTTGCCCTGCGTTAGGACACGACCCACTGCGTGAGCATGAACTTCAGATGCTTTGCAGTCATGGAAAATACATGAATTCCATGCTAGATTAGCTTAAGACCTTCAAACCCACCATCTTCACAAGACACGCATAGACACACACACACACACCTCCAGACCACTAACAGCTGACACATGTGAAGTCAAACACACTGTTCCCAATAGAGTTTGTTCTGCCAGAATATGAGCATGAAAACAATCAATTACTGTAGTCTTATGACTACAGTAATTGATTGTTTTCATGCCGCTGGCTGGAGAAACATCAGTATTAAAGCATGAGAGTAGAAGTCAGGACCACAGTTATACCACAAGTTATAGACTCACAGATTAAAAGTAAGTGTCCTGTATCATAAGTCTGTGTTTACTTTTGTGTTCTCATGTAGAACAAAAGGTGTGTAAAGAGCCAAGAAAAAAAAGCATGCACCAGTGCATGTAGGATGGAAAGTGTAGAACACAGAAAAGGGAAACTGCGAGACAAGTATAAAATGAAAAGACTGGTATTTACAACCCCCTTACAAGGGTCCAGGGAGTTTGTTCTTGTTTCTGGGGTCACAGGAAGTTCAAAATATTTCTGTCAGGGTGCCAAGATTGCCTCCTCAGGGGGACTGTCTTACCGCAGAAGTAGAAGGAACAGAGGAGGGGTTTTCCTCTCCGTCCGTCCATGCTTCCATCCGTCAACGGGCAGCGGCATTCCAGGTGGGACTGGGAACAGAATGGAGGAACACCAAGTGGGAAACACTTGTGTTTTGTAAAGAGGCAGATGGGAGGATTGAGTTTGTGGCGCAGCAAACACAATGAAATGGAGGTTCCTTGCAATCAATCTGTCACAATTTTTGTCAATCACAACAAGAAACACAGCGAGCTACTGTCCTGTTCTGTAAAATTATTTTGCAGTGACTTTGTACTTTTCTGCAAAGAAAACGGTAGCGAGTACTATGTAAGGCCGAAAAAAGAGGTTGGTTGGGGTGGTGGATGGGTCAAACACAGGACTTTCACCCAGGAGACCGGGGATTCTGTCCCGCGTGTCAAGTCTCCTAAAGTTGCTTTCTTCTTTTCCGTCTCGTTCTTCCCGCGTGTCACTGAACCGTAAGCCAACCCATGACCTTTTCCTTAACTTAAGGGGCCGTGTTTATTTAACAGAATTCTTCCGTGGGCCTATCACGGAATGTTTTGTGATTCCGTGAAACTGCCACAGATTTTGAGTTAAGGAGCCGTGTTCATTTCATGGAATTCTGTGAGATCAGGTTGAATTATTTATACAAAACAAAAGTTCAACCCCTTAGAGATAGGGTAAGAAGTTCAGTCTGTGAGGAACTCGGTATGGAAAGGCGCCAGCTGAGGTTGTTGAGGCATCTGGTATAGATGCCCCCTGGGCATCTCCGTAGGGAGGTGTTCCAGGCATGTCCAGCTAAGATGAGGCCTCGGGGAAGAGCCAAGACTAGGTGGAGGGATTATATCTCCACCCTGGCCTGGGAACGCCTCGGGCTCCCACAGTCAGAGCTGGTTAATGTGGCTCAGGAAAGGGAGGTTTGGGGTCCCCTGCTGGAGCTGCTGCCCCCGCAAACTGACCCCGGATAAGCGGTCGAAGATGGATGGATAGATGGACAAAACTGAGGTTATGTTGGGTCCTTATCTTGCAAAATAACTTTCCCAAGTATTAAAGCAAACTATGTAACTCTTGCAGAACAGCAGCTGCTTTAGCCACAAATGACAAATTAGATGACATTGGCACATTTCCTAGCTGCCACTGGAAATTAGTCTGTGTGACAGACAACAAAACAGTGAGCTAAAAGGTGATAAAAGGCTCCATCAAGCTGAAGGAAACTGCAGGGTCAGGGGATAATTCTCTGTTGGTTCATCACCATGACTGATAATCTTCACAATACAGTTATTTGATTCATTGTTAATGTGAAAATATTGATTAATGCAGCTTAAACATCATCAGCGATCTGACTGAAAGTGGAATGGGACCACTAGCAGGAAACAATTCCTGGCCAAGTACAATGTATTTATTTTTAGTTGTCTGTAATAGAACCATTTCAATGTTATCTGTGACATGCTAAATGGAGTATAACAGGAGCACAAGTAAATAAAATAGCCAGTTATAAAGCAGTAATAGGTTGCTGGGTAACGACATTACTGACTAAATTGGCAAATATTAGCCATCATAAGCTAATGGTCATGCCAGACTAAGTAACTAAGTGTATTAAAATGAGCAAATGTGTTTCTGTTTGAGATATTTCTTTTGTTCAAAAGTTGCAAATAATTAAATTGCGTTCTTAACATGCAGTAAGGAGGAGAGGAAAGCCCAAGGTAAGGTTTAGCTGTAGCTCAGATAACTTTATCTTAATGCTGGTATGCATCTGTCATCACACAAGAACGGTGATAATTTACACTGTATAATGTAGTTCTTTATGTTGCACAGAACGTGTTAGAAGGTGTGTTTAATCATCTACTTCTTTGCTCCCTTTTGACATGAAACACAATAGCAGGACATGGGGTGAACAGTGACATGTGCCAATAAATCTACATTGTGTCTGAATACGCCCCTTCACTGTTTTTCAAGCCATAAAGGAAAAAAAAAAACAATAAATTGTAACGTTCGCTGGGATTTCCTATTGATAATGGGACTGGGTTAGGAGTTTTGTGGTCTTTGGAAGAACACATGCCTCCATTTGCCTGTGCAGTTCATTAGATTTCAGCAAATAACTGAGATTTCATACAACAGAGAACAGCAGGATAGAGTGATGGCAATTAACATCTACCATCATTCTCATATAATCCATCAATTTTGAATGCATGACAATGTTAAAAAATATATATATTATTGTTGAAGTGTTCATATTATGCTTTTGGCTTTTTCCCTTTCCTTTATTGTGTTACATATCTTTTTTTGTGCATGTAATCGGTTTACAAAGTGAAAAAGCCCAAAGTCCACCCCAAAGGGACTTACCATCTCCAACAGAAAACACTGTTCACAAACTGCTCCAAACAGCTCTATTGTAGTCCAGCCTTTATTTCCGTGACAAACGCACATCATTTTGCGTCACTTTGTAACACACATTATAATGTTCGCCTAGCTGCTAGTGTGACACGCCCTCAAAGCAAGCTAGTTAGAGCGGAGGCCCGAGAGAATTCAGATAGTTTTATCGTCATGTCCAGGAGACATTAAAATGTTACGCATAAAAGACTAATTTGTTAACATTTAAATAATTTACCACTCTGAAATGTCTTGCTCTAGACTACGTTGCAAAACTGGTTCGGGTTGGTCTGCCTGTGTTTCGAGATCAGACTCGTGTTCGAACATGCAGGGCTGAGCCGAAGCCATGGTTAACGGCTAAAGTGAGTTTGTTTTGGATCACACTAGCTTGCTTGTCAGAGCCGCCCTACTCTGCTTCTGACTGGCTAGTAGTCCTTACCTAGGTACTGCACATGTGCCAAACACATCCACTTCAATCCGACTAGGCAGTAGGTGGGTGGCTGTGTGTAGGCTAAATAAAGGAATGAAACATGAAACATAAGTAAATATGTCCTACTACACAGAATTGTCATGTGTATTTACTGCAGGTTAATCATGCATCAAATTCTCCCAGTGAATAAATAATAGCTTAACAAAAAAGCATAAAACAAGTTTTAAATATGTATTGAGTGAAACAACTGTTGAGCTTGTGTCCAGTGTTAGATATGCATGAACACAAATTAAAATATACTTCTTAACTACTATTTAAGGCACATAAATACAAAATTATGGAATAAATAATCTGATTGATTTACACATATAATCCTAAAAATCTGTTTTGGCGCTGATACACTCACCATATGCTACCTGCTAAGTAGACAGACAGTTAGAAACTAGCTCGGGGAGAAAGTGGAGCATTTAGCAAAGAGACATATTTTTCACAGGAGTTGGTGGAGACCAAAAACAGAGCTAAAAGAGAGTTGAAAACATTCTAAATATGTAACTTCATCTGTTTGCTAACAACTTTGCTAAACCAACTTTATAGGATGTTAATATATCCATGTTGTATTTACAGTTTGTTAAGCTGCCATTGAGAGGTTAAAATAGTACTGAAAAAGTAAAAAAGTAATGCAGCTTTAAGTTTAGGCACCTAAAACTAATTGGTGAGTTGATGGTAGTCTTGCATTGCCAGACCTTCCTCCACAATGCCGCAGAGGATGGTCTGGTGAGTCCACACAGCATCCCGGGATGGGAGAAAAACGTGCTCTGGTTTATTGGCATTTCTTTAAACCAATCACAATCGTCACAGGCAGCGCTAAGCGCCAGACGGAGCAACGGTGCCTCTGCAAAATAGCCTCTGGAAGGAACTTGTTTTGGTGGAACGTGTGTACGTTCAAAGTTGTTTTAGTTGTGCAACAGAAAACTGAAGAACAAGCAGCAAGAGAAGGACCCAAATGCAGATGACAGAGTGGTGCAGTTAGATCATTTAATGAACGCAAAGGTTTCTCAGGTCCAAAAAAAACCAGGCCAAACAAAACTCCAATCACCAACGAAGACAGTCAACAATGAGATGGGAACACACGGACTAAATACAAAAGGTGTTTAAAGACAGGTGAAACCAATGGACAGGCAGTTACAAAGGCAGGGAAAAAAACAGACATGACCATAGGCTGTAAAAAAAAAAAAAAAAAATGAAACGTGAGGGTAATCCAGTGGAGCTTCTGGCAGCACCAGAACTATCCCGTAAATTAATCTTAGTCAATATAAACTACATGAGGTGTGAACCTTCAAAATAAAACAGGAAACAGACCTAACAAAAACCCAGGATCATGACAAAGACGAATTGAAGAAACGAAACAAATCTAAGACAGAAAGTGTACACAATCTGAACTGTAATGGTTTACGCAGAGTCACTCAAATACACATATTGTTGGCTCACAATCATATAAGGGACCGTTCGGTATTTATGGAATGGACCACCGGAGGAAAATAGGGGAGGGTCATGTCTTTTTATTTTTTGTTGAGGGGAAGGTCATCCAACATTTTTTAGTCTGGGCGGGGGGGTCACACCAACTTTTTTATTCATGAAAAGAGCAAAATTTCAAAGTAGCTTGTTTGGTGCATATTTATCCATGTAGCTCTCAGTCTCGGCCCCCTAGCAGATGGGTCTGACTGCATACACGGAGTTTGCTGGGGGGGCAGGAGGAGCACTGCCCCCCTGGTGGCTCAAACGGGTAATTGCATTGTTTAAAAACTGAGTGGAATAATTATGACCAGATATTTTATAAATATCTTAAATAACACAAAACAACTAAATGGTGGTAGGTAATACATCAGATTTCATATACTGCTTTAGTAAAAAAAATATGACCTGGCTGACGATGGGAGCAGCAGGACGCAAAAATCGAAAGTTACTGTTGTACTAGTCTGGACATCTTGCAGTGCCAACGTTGCAATAAAGGTTTCCTAAATGCCATGTATATATATGTGATGTCAGCTTAATAATTGATTGCGGGTTTTGTGTAGATTTGGATTTGTATACGTTTATTCCACTTTGTTTAAACAGCGAAGTAGAGAGGCCTCGTTCACCTGTTTGGAGCTGGCTGGTGAATGTGATGCTCGTATAGGCCTTGCTGGATACACCGTGACTCTGTTTGTGGATCTACTGATCGCTGTGGATTACTTTTTTTCGTGTCATTGGATTACGGCAAAATACGGATCTTTTTCTCAACATGTCTTAACGTTTTATGGTGAGTTTGGAGAGGCATCTCAACAGACTGTAGGTCCAACACTGAGTGTTCACTGTAACATTTTAGTTGAATTTAAGCGTCTGTCTATTGCGTTCCAAAACAGCCGTGCCGCGATTGGATTTCATAAGGATGAATTGTTAAATTGTTACAATGTAATTTAAAATCTGCTTTAAAAATAAACATATGTGTTTTGGAATATAATGTTCAGCTTCGGCACCTTTACCTATGTGCTAAAATATACAATGACTGAGGAAGCCTAGTGACGAGTCCATAGCAACCAGTGTTGAATTGTTATTTCCCAGTGTCCTTTGCTGAATGGTCTTAATGTTTTATTGTTTTATTTCATGTGAATACTCGTTTACTAGAGGAGTAACTTAGTATTTGAAGTAATGCAGTAATGCATGAAGTGTGCATTTAGTTTCCATGCTTATTGTGTTTCCACAACAATGTTAGTGAGTAAAGCTACTGAAATGGCCACCACACCATAACAGAGGAGTGTGACGCGTAAGATGAGAATGCAGAAATGAACTCCTGTACCTCGTGGCTGTAAAAATTAAATGGCATCTGTACTTCTTTGCTAAGTGTAAACTTGCACACAAGGGGAGGGTCATGCCTCTTTCTCAAATCGGTTTGAAGGGTCATAGGAAAATGATTACTGACGAGGGGAGGGTGAAGTCTTTTTAGGTTAGAGGTCACAAAACTCCTCCGGTGGCTCCTAATTAAATAATGAACAGTCCCTAACTTAAACAAATCACAAGTGGGTTGCAAAACCTTCAACTTGATTTATACATGAAAACCAAAACCAGATATTTTCATGCAATAATTGAGTTTAGCTCAAAATGTCTTTCATAACCTCTGGTAGATCTTCTGTTCAGTCAGTCATACAAGAACCAGTCATTTTATCATGATAGATTGGTAACCAACCTATCTTTTAATGCACTAATAATATCATTTTGATTATTTGTATGATAGTTAAGTTATCTTGACAAACAAAGTTTATATTTATCTTTTGTTTCATTGTGGTTTATGTTTCAAACAGAGTCAAGCAGGAATTAAAACAATGATGTTAAAGATGACAAAGTTTTGTACTATACCTTTGCTTGTTTAACCTGAAGGCTTGAAATATCACCAGGGAGTCCCTAAGGGGCATTTCCTGCCATTGAGGCGGTCACTCTACCTGTTCCCCCCTGTGCCCCAACACAGGATATGATTTACACTGCCAACATTTATCTTTGCGTCTCCGATGGCGAAAGACAATATCCTCACAGCAAGTTCCTCGCAGGTCAGTGAGGGTCAGGGAAGGAAAGCAAGACATACCCTATCCCTGCCAGAATTTCAAAACCATGAGATAGGTAGGTAGTTTGGAGAATTTTTGCCAGGATTCTGGACATAATACTTATGAACGTTACGTTGCTCAACAACCTGTTAAGAGTGTTAAGAAAACATCAGGTTTCAGTTGCCTAGAAAGAAAAACATGAATGTGATTTCAAGGCTTAAGTTAAGTACATTTTTCTTAACACAGTCCTCCCAGGTAGGTATGTTTTCGAGTTCATTGTTGTTGTTTTTTACACGTATGACATTTCTGAATATCAGAATGGGTATGTTTCTTTACCACAGTGTTATATAAGAGTTGATAAAAGTCTCCTATGTCACTAATCATAAACCACTGTTTTGACAGCATCAGACAGAAAGTAGTTAGTTTTCCTTAGTTTTAATAAGATAATTGATGTAAAAATGATATGAAATTCTGGCCATCACTTCTTTTGGTAATAATAACATTGTACAAACAAAGTTCATAAGCAGTCAGGAAATTAGACTCCGGTTTTAAACTAAACCCAGATTAGGTCAAATTTAAAGGTGCCCTGTGTTTACATGCAGTGTTAGTCAAGACACATTGCGTGTGTTCTTTGGGTTAAACACGTGTTGATTTCATTTCCTCACAAAAATATCCAACACTTTAAATCCTGTATCGTTTACAGGAGACAAATAAAAAGGGGACCCACTCATAAATAAACAGCTCCACAGTGCTACTAGAGGTTTAAAAACGCTGCAGGTTAACTTTAATTGGAAGACAAAACAATTGCAAGCGGAAAAATGATTACCCAAATCTGATTTGTAAAAAATGAATCAGTTTACAGACTAACGTTAGCAACCTCGGCCGATGTCCTGGTTCAGCTTTGATTTATTGTACTTGCTGTAGTCGTGGGCACACAGTTTTCCTGTGTATTGAGGGATTATTAACATTAACATCTACATATGAGGAAACAACTCATTGTAAATGATGCACTTAATCTGTTGGAACCGGTTGGAAATGAAAGAGGCAGAACTGGCAACCCTTAACCTTTCTGTGGATCATGGTCCTGACAAAGATGAAAACAACCTGAAGAAATGTTGAAAGTGGAGGTCTCTAAAGAATGGACAATACTGAAAATGATTCAAACCAAGAGTCAGCTTATTCTGAAAAAAATATGATAAATGGGACCCTACAGGCATTATTATGTTCCACTAAAAATTAGAAATTGTTTCAATATGGGATTATACCCGTCAGTGATGATTACTCCCCCACTGAGCACACAGACGTCTACAAAAATGACTTTGTCGCATGTCGAAAATACGTCCCCAGAAGAGCCGAAATGAAAGTTTTTATGACGTCTTGTGAATGTCCTACGTTAACATCCACAGGACCTCTGTACAGTTTTAAAAATGAGTTCAGGAGAGGCTTCCGGTGACGCCATGTTGGCAGCAGCTTGAGGGACACGCTCCGTCCAAAATTTTAATAATTTCCTAACAAAATCAGTATAAAACTCGGTGACTCTTATCAAATTCGACATGTCGACAACTAGAGGCAGAGGACATTCTAAACAGGACTCAACTAAGGAAAAAGGCGAAAACTTGAAGCAGCTAACTCTGATGCAAGCGCAAAGTGCGCAGTCGGATGCTAGTATGCGTGACTCCGAGTCAAAAATACTTGCAGAGCTCGAGAAACTTAGGAAAGAAACGTCCTTCGGTGAACTGAAAGGAGAACTTATTGAACTGCAAAAGAGAACCACAGAGGCGGAGGACCGTATTAGTGCTAATGAAGACACGGCTAGGCGCCATGAGCGGGCCCTTCGTTACCTACTGCACCGAGAAATGGATTTGAATGCACGATGTGAAGATATGCAAAATCGCCTAAGGCGAAACAATATGAGAATTTATAAAGTGGCTGAAGGGAGCGAGGGAAGGGATGTTAAGCTTTTTGTACTTGATTTGCTTAAATCTGTTCTTCGACTTCCCCCTGAACTTAACATCATCATTGAAAGGGCACACAGAGCGCTCAATGCCAAGCCCAAGAACCCTGAAGCAGCCCCTCGTTCGCTTGTCGTTAGGTTTTTGGACTTCTCAGTAAAAGAAATCATACTACGACAGGCCTGGGAGCAGAAAAAAGTTATGTACGAAGGAAAACAGATCTACTTTGAACACGACTTCTCTCCCGAGCTGCAGATGAAAAGAGCGCTGGTGCGTGATGCAGTAAAGCAGCTAAAGATGAAGAACATTAGGGCAAAGTGTGTTTTCCCTGCACAGCTGAGAGTTTTTATAGAGGATGGTGTGAAGACCTACCCGACATTGACGGACGCGATGCTGGTTCTTGAGGGGTTGGGGGTACTCGCTCGAGTAGACGAGAGGGAGCGACTGGAGACGGAGCTGTGCCGAGACTTGTGGAATACAGCGGGAAGGAGAGCCAACGGAGGCCCAGCGACACTCACAAATGCCGAAATCAAAGCCTTTTTCAACACCGATAACTAATTTATACCTTCGCCGAGTTCATCCATCTAATTAAACCAGGATGAGTTAGGAGAAGAAAAGTGGAGATTTCCAATATTGACGAGACGTGAAAACCACTAAGTGGAGGATCACCTATCCACAGCCAAGTCGCAAACGGATCGCTCTGGGAGCGACAGCGATACCGCACACGGCGTGTTTTTCCCCAGTATGTGGAAGCCTACGTTGTTCAATTTGTTAGTTATGTGTTCATTTGTAAATGTTCTTTTTGTCCTGAGACTTTTGATGGGCCATTATACTGTTATTTTTGGTAATGATTTTTTTAATAGTGATTTATGTGAGATTCAAGAAAGGGTTATAGTAGCTGAATATACAACATAATAACAGATGGATAATCTAATATGTGTTACTTATAATGTTAAAGGCTTAGGTAGTCCAATTAAAAGGAAAAAAGTGCTGAATCAATTGAAAAAACGTAACTGTGCCATAGCAATGCTCCAGGAAACACATCTCTCAGACAAGGAGCACATGAAGCTGAGGAGAGAGTGGGTGGACCAGCAATAGAGCTCCTCACATCAAAGTGGAAGGAAAAGAGGAGTTGCTATTCTTTTCAATAAGTCAGTGTATTTTTGCCATGAAAAAAACTTTCGGTGACAAGGAGGGGAGATTTCTGATGGTGATTGGACGTGTAGGGGGCACTAAAATGACTCTAGTAAATGTATATGCTCCAAATGAGGACTGCCCTATTTTCTTTAAAAATATTGCATCATTAATAGCAGACAAAGCCAAAGGGATTATTCTTGTAGGGGGAGATTTTAACTGTGTGTTGAGAGCATCTGTAGATAGGCTCCCTGCTGACTTTGGTCCAAGGACCAGGAAGTCTTTAACTCTTTGTGCACTGATGGATGAGTTGGGTTTGATAGATGTTTGGCGTCGCTTACATCCCAAGGAAAAAGATTTTACCTTTTTTTCACATGTGCACTGTAGCCACTCAAGATTAGATATGTTTTTGATGACTGGTGTAGATTCCTATAGAGTGACCCAGTGTACTATTGAAGCAATTACCATTTCAGATCACGCTCCAGTCTCTTTGACGTTAAAGTTGAGCCCAAATAATAATTTTAAGTACTGGAGAGCAAATGTATCTATTCTATATAATGAAGTGATTCAACAACAAATAAGGAAAGTGTTATTAGAGTATATTCAATTTAATGATAACGAGGCTGTAAGACCATCAGTTTTATGGGAGGGAGCCAAATGTGTCCTAAGAGGAAACATTATTGCGATTACTTCAAGATTAAAACGAGAGAGACTTGCAGAACAATTAGGATTGGAAAACAAAATTAGACAATTAGAGAAGGAATACCAAACAGTACAAAATAATGACACACTTAACATGTTGAAAGAAAATAGACAGAAATGAAATGACTTATTAACTTATAAAGCAGAGGGGCAGCTTTGATTCACAAATCAAAAGTATTATGAATTTGGTAACAGAGCAAGCGGACTGTTGGCATTTCACCCTCACTATTTGCTTTGAGTATAGAGCCGTTAGCCGAACTGATTAGATCCAATCCTCTCATACAGGGAATAAGAGATGAATCAAATGCTCAGCACAAACTGTCACTTTTCGCTGACGATATTTTATTATTTCTGGAAAATCCTATCATTTCTGTTCCAGCCTTGCTCCACAGTCTTAAGGAGTATAGTATGATATCAGGTTATAAAATCAATACAAACAAATCTGAAGCCTTAATGATTGCTGGGACTTGGCCATCGCAGTTGGATAATCTTGTCTCTTTCAGGCACTCCAAGCAGGGGTTTAGATATCTTGGAGTAATTCTTACCCCCAAGACTACGCAGTTGTTTTCATCTAACTATGATAAATTGTTAAAGGAAATCAGAACTGATTTAAACAGATGGGATGTACTACCGCTTTCTCTTTTAGGTAGAATTGAATGTATAAGAATGAATATTCTTCCAAGATTATTATTTCTGTTCCAAAACCTCCCTGCTGTTATACCACAATCTACTTTCAAATTTCTAGATAAATTAATGTCAAAATGTATTTGGCAGAACAAAAGACCAAGAGTGCGCTTTAAAATTGTAATGTCGCCTAAGGAAAATGGTGGCTTAAATTTACCTAACTCAAATTGTACTATTGTGCTGCCCAAATAAAAGCGGTGGCGGCATGGATCAATCGTGATCCGGAGTCACACTGGGTCTCTATGGAAGAATATTCGGTGCCGGGAGTCTCTCTCTCCCAACTCCCTTTTCTCAACCTGCAGTCTCAGAAAAAATAAAAATTGCAAATTTGTGGGTCAAACATACATTAAAGATTTGGAATAAGGTCCAAAAGCAGTTGAAGGGAAAGATTGCTTTATCTTGAGCTATGACTATTAATGGAAATATGGAGTTCTTTCCATCTTTATCAGATAGCAGCGGCTTTCGGGGTTGGGCTGAGGGGGGTCTCCTCACAGTGAATCAATTGTTTGACTGAAATGTAAATAAAACCTTTCCCCAATTAAGAGCAAAATTCAAGTTACCTTCAAGTGATTTATATAAGTATTTTCAAATAAGGAGCTACAGTGCCTTGCGAAAGTATTCGGCCCCCTTGAACTTTTCGACCTTTTGCCACATTTCAGGCTTCAAACATAAAGATATAAAACTGTAATTTTTTGTGAAGAATCAACAACAAGTGGGACACAATCATGAAGTGGAACAAAATTTATTGGATATTTCAAACTTTTTTAACAGATAAAAAACTGAAAAATTGGGCGTGCAAAATTATTCAGCCCCTTTACTTTCAGTGCAGCAAACTCTCTCCAGAAGTTCAGTGAGGATCTCTGAATGATCCAATGTTGACCTAAATGACTAATGATGAAAAATAGAATCCACATGTGTGTAATCAAGTGTCCGTATAAATGCACCTGCTCTGTGATAGTCTCAGAGGTCCGTTTAAAGAGCAGAGAGCATCATGAAGAACAAGGAACACACCAGGCAGGTCCGAGATACTGTTGTGGAGAAGTTTAAAGCCGGATTTGGATACGAAAAGATTTCCCAAGCTTTAAACAACCCAAGGAGCACTGTGCAAGCGAAAATATTTAATATGGAAGGAGTATCAGACTACTGCAAATCTACGAAGACCCGGCCGTCCCTCTAAACTTTCAGCTCATACAAGGAGAAGACTGATCAGAGATGCAGCCAAGAGGCCCATGATCACTCTGGATGAACTGCAGAGATCTACAGCTGAGGTGGGAGACTCTGTCCATAGGACAACAATCAGTCGTATCCTGCACAAATCTGGCCTTTATGGAAGAGTGGCAAGAAGAAAGCCATTTCTTAAAGATATCCATAAAAAGTGTCGTTTAAAGTTTGCCACAAGCCACCTGGGAGACACACCAAACGTGGAAGAAGGTGCTCTGGTCAGATGAAACCAAAATCAAACTTTTTGGCAACAATGCAAAACGTTATGTTTGGCGTAAAAGCAACACAGCTCATCACCCTGAACACACCATCCCCACTGTCAAACATGGTGGTGGCAGCATCATGGTTTGGGCCTGCTTTTCTTCAGCAGGGACAGGGAAGATGGTTAAAATTGATGGGAAGATGGATGGAGCCAAATACAGGACCATTCTGGAAGAAAACCTGATGGAGTCTGCAAAAGACCTGAGACTGGGACGGAGATTTGTCTTCCAACAAGACAATGATCCAAAACATAAAGCAAAATCTACAATGGAATGGTTCACAAATAAACATATCCAGGTGTTAGAATGGCCAAGTCAAAGTCCAGACCTGAATCCAATCGAGAATCTGTGGAAAGAACTGAAAACTGCTGTTCACAAACGCTCTCCATCCAACCTCACTGAGCTCCAGCTGTTTTGCAAGGAGGAATGGGCAAAAATTTCAGTCTCTCGATGTGCAAAACTGATAGAGACATACCCCAAGCGACTTACAGCTGTGATCGCAGCAAAAGGTGGCGCTACAAAGTATTAACTAAAGGGGGCTGAATAATTTTTCACGCCCAATTTTTCAGTTTTTTATCTGTTAAAACAGTTTGAAATATCCAATAAATTTCGTTCCACTTCATGATTGTGTCCCACTTGTTGTTGATTCTTCACAAAAAATTACAGTTTTATATCTTTATGTTTGAAGCCTGAAATGTGGCAAAAGGTCAAAGTTCAAGGGGGCCGAATACTTTCGCAAGGCACTGTATATAACAAAACATAACGATTGGGAACTGATCAGAAGAGAGCCTACAAATATAGAGAAGCATTTTATTAATTTGATTGAAAATGGGGGTGCAATGAAAAAACAAATGTCCTTGATGTACAAAAAACTGTTGATTGACATGTCAGATAACACACAACACATAAAACAACAATGGGAAATGGAGCTGAATGTTACCTTGGATGATGATGTTTGGGTTAACATTTGCTCTGGCTGTCATAAGGGTGTGGGCAGTCAGCTCTGGAAGGATTTTGATTGGAAGACGAAAATCTTTCCTCGCCAAGAGTATCATGAGTGACAAATGCTGGAGAAACTGTGGATTTGTCGGTGATCAAACTCACATCTTCTGGGACTGTCTCATCATACTTGGCTTCTGGAGGGACATTGGGGGCATTTTGAAAAATTTACTAAAAGTCAACATCTCTTTAGACTCCAAAACATTTTTACTAGATATCTTTCCAGACAATCTTTCCCAAGACCAAGAATTTCTTCTCCATCTCCTCTTAATGACTGCAAGGAAAATGGTAACAATCTGTTGGTTTAAGCCTGAGCCACCTACCGTCACACAATGGCCACAAAAGATAAGACAAGTTTATGTAATGGAACGGTTGACAGCACAACTGCAACTAAAAACCCCAGTTTTTGAAAGAAGATGGGGTCCTGTTATAGACTTTCTGAAGTAGGACACAAGCCTATGCCTTAAATTCTTTATGTTCCTGACTGTAAATAATGTATGAAGCCCAGTCTCAGGACAATGTTCATGCTTTTTATTTTTATTTATTTATTTTTTTCTTGTGTGTATTCACAATAAAGTTCAAACGTCATTGTGGACGTATTTTCAACGTCAACTGCAGACTCATTTAGACATCCGTTCTTTGAACACCTTGTTTAGAGATACAGAAACTTATTTGTTTAGGTAGCGATCTAATTTCTACCCATCTCTCTCTCTCTGCTATTAAATTATAGGCAAAATTGGTTTCATTTAAAAATGTCACATGTCGATTTCCTGTACATGTCTTGCACGTCCACGGACACCAAAAGAATCTCCTAACCAGACGTTGAAATATTGGACTGCATGTTTACGTCTAAGAGTGGTCGTAGTAAGAACTCCAGATATTGAACCAGATTTGCACGTCGCGCAGACATACAGATATGGTCTTGGACCGAACCCAGAGAAGAGCCAAAGCTTGTCTCTTGTCTCTCTAATAAGTCTCAGCATGTGTGTGTGTGTGTGTGTGTGTGTGTGTGTGTGTGTGTGTGTGTGTGTGTGTGTGTGTGTGTGTGTGTGTGCGTGTGTGTGTGTGTTTACATAAAAACCAACCACTCCCTGGAGGGGATGTGTGACACAGGAACAGTCATTTGGGTTAGCATGTGTCTGTCTATGTGTGCCAGCCATGGCATAGCAACAAAGCTTAGTCAATTCCTCAGGGTGTGGGTAGCACAGGGCGTGTGACTGACAAACTTAAATGTCAAGCTTGTGTATGTATGTGTGTGTGTGTGTGTGTGTGTGTGTGTGTGTGTGTGTGTGTGTGTGTGTGTGTGTGTGTGAGTTTATCCAGATGTGCACACATGTAGCCTCCTTGTACTTCTGCATCTGTATGTGCAGATAGGATTTATGTGCATGTGTGTGTGTGTGTGTGTGTGTGTGTGTGTGTGTGTGTGTGTGTGTGTGTGTGTGTGTGTGTGTGTGTGTGTTTGTGTGTGTGTGAGGCCACTGCTAAATCAACCTCAGCTCCCCTTCCTTTTATCCTCCTCATGCAGGACATGGAAACACCTCCCTTTTCCTCCTGGGCTGGTGACAGCTCTCTCACACTCTCTGTAGTCCTTGGCCATACCTTGACGTTGTTGGCAGCCGCCATGAAACTGACTATTCCTCATTCATTTTCGCCATGTAACTGACCATTCCTCATTCATTTTCGCCATACGGATTTCAATAATTAGCCATAATGTCTAAACCATCTACATATAATTCTACGTTATATTAACATAGAATGATCAGGTTGCTTAATGTGTATTGTTATGTTTATTAAACACAAAAAGTTATGTGTCATAACTTGTTTATTTTATGTAATAAACGGAATTCATTAAGTTACATTTGTATTTCGAACAAACTGCAAACTTTTCAGCAAATTTTAACACAACTCTATTTACCGCCTTGCATCATGGGAATTGAAACACAAAACTTTGTGGCAGTTTTTTGGTAAAACAGCACAAAATATTTGTGTTCAGCATAACTCTGGAACTTATGTTGTAATTATGTGTTTTTGTTGTGTTAAGTGAACACAATATTTTCATTTTTTTGACCATGAAAGTGACTGCTTGTCATATGAACATAAAAACATTGAGTACATATTTTGACAACCATTTTTTAGGTTTACTTAACTATAAAAATATATGCTAAGTGCACAGTATATGTGTTGTTAATTGGCCTTGAACTAATTATGTGATGTTGACGTTATACATTTAAGTAGAATGAACTCAAAAGTCAAAAATTGTTGACTTAACATAAAAACATTATGTCAACCTCACATGGGATGATTTTTTGTGTCAAATGAACATAAAGTTTTTATGTTGTTTTGACAATCCTGAACATTTGTGTGGACGTAACATTAAAATTTTGTGTCATGGATGGATTGGGGTTTACAGTGTACCCACAATCCTAAGCCTAACCGTAACGTCTATAATTAGTGGAGCTTGCTGTTACAATGGAAATGTTTACCACACCGCAGACCCGCAAACGGCTATGGAGCTGCAACCATTAAAGTCTATGATTGATTCTGTACACAGTCTTGTACCTTAGCCTTTTTTTGTCGTTTTCAAAATCTTCATTTATGCGCAGAATCAAATATTTTAGGGACACGATTCATCTAGAAGTTGGTTGGCTTGGTTCTAGGCATAAAACTCTTTATATAAGCATTTTCTGAAACGTCAATGGAGATATTGAATGTGGGAAATCACACATTAAAAAGTGGGCGGTCAATGTTGAGCTGTATGAAAGCTTCCTCCATTTTGGACTCTCTGGCTCACCGTCCCCTCAAAGTCAGCACTTTGAAGACAGCTTGCTTTTGTTCAACGGCGCAAATTTTCAGGTCAATGTAAAGTAAAAAAAACAAGGCACAGAGGTTTTATACACAAACTGCTGTTTACACATCAATTATTATGTTATTATGATTTAGTTCTGGAAATGATAAAAAAAAAAAAAAAAAAAAGTGAAGCACAAAATATTTTTTTGGTTGTGTGTACGTGCGTGTGTTAAAGGACAATTCCGGCGCAAAACGTACCTAGGGGTTAATAACAAATGTGTACCCACTCGATCGCTCTCTCGGACATGTTTTCATGCTAATCGAATGTGTTTGTAGCTTGAAAGAAGCTAGCGCGGACCGATGATTAGCTTACAACGCTAGTATTTGGGGCACAGGGAAAGTTAAAACAAATCCCTTATTATACCACTAAAAGGCTCAAAATATCACCACACTTCAACGGTAGCATAATGAGGGTGCCTAAATGTTAACCGAAGCATTGTGAACATTGTAAGTGTACAGACAGTTTATTAAACATATTTTTAGTTAGTTAGTTTAGAGTTTAGAAAGACAGTAGTTCCCAAGACGGTGGCCGCCTGTATACGAGAACCCGACTGTCTTTATAATCTAATCTTTTCAATAAACTGTCTGTACACTTACAAAGTTCTCAATGCTTCGGTTAACATTTAGGGACCCTCATTATGTTAACGTTGAAGTGTGGTGATATTTTGAGCCTTTTTAGTGGTATAAAAAACAAAATTTGTTTTTACTTTCCCTGTGCCCCAAATACTAGCGTTGTAAGCAAATCAGCGGTCTGCGCTTGCTTGTTTCAAGCTACAAACACATTCAATATTCGAGTGGGTACACATCTGTTATTAACCCCTATGTTCATTTTATGCCAGAATTGTCTTTTAAGTAGGGTCCATGAGCACTGATGTGAGGGTGATTACATATTACATTCCTATATATTCTGGAGTATTCGACTGCAGTCAGCCTGTGTCTGCTTTTTACAGCACTCTACCAATGGGACAAAGAAGTTGACCTTAACATTTGGCCATCAGTTGGGCGTATTTGATCTTTCACAGGCAGCAGGAAACTTTCACAAGTCCGTCAAGGCGAAGTTGCTTTAACGAGTTTAAACAGAAGCATGGGGCAATGTCACGAATATCGAATTAAAAACAAGTCCGTAGTGGCGCCGGCACCAAACCTTGTCAAAGTAACTGCGTCACATGTGTTTACTGTAAGAACAAAATAAAAATAATGGCTGGAAAGAGCAGCCTTCAGGCACTTCTCCAACGCTCCCTGCGTAACCTCAGTGTGGACATTAAAGATAGATATCAGAGAAAATATTTAGAGACCTAGCGGCCTGGTTTTTATCACCAGGTTGACTTTGTGTTAAGATTACAGAAGTGTGTGTCACTGTATTGAATGGAATCCATGGCGCCCGGCGCCCGCTGCTAGGCGGTCTAGCAAAGATCAGAATCTTAAAATTAAACATTCACTACACAAATAAAAACACTGAACTGATTATTTTGTTTCTATAGCATGAACAAAGGATTCCCATCCCTGTATGCCTCGGGTCATATCCCGTCCAGCCGGTTCCATCCCACCACACCCCTTTTCATGAGGGGAAATAAGGAGGCACTGAAATAGCATTGCACCAACCATCTTGTGAATTGTGGGTAGTTCTTCAATCGTGTCATAATTGTGTGTGGTCACAGTAATAAGTCAGTTTTTATGTCCCATGATGTGATGTCTTTGAATACAGATTTGGTTACAACTCATAACCCATTTACATTCAAAATATAAATACATAACAATTTCCTGATGACTCTATACTCTAAACTGCCTGCCAATGAAATATGTTTAATCTCCTATTGCTTCCACTGAGTCACTCTGTGTCACTTTGGGAGGATATCAACTACAGTATGTGATCACATTCCTAAAGATCTACTCAACCCAAAACTCCACCTAGAAAGTAGCCCAAGGCCTGAGAATGTAGCTTTACGTAATGTACTTCTTTTCACGTTTCATTGCTGCACCCTATGGCTGTAGGAAGTGTGTCCAGCTCTCTTGTTCTTACTTCCTCTTCCAGTCCAGTCACCCTTCCCTTGAGGAAAGTGGAAGGCAGCCCTCTTCCTCCTCTGCCAGCCCCACTAACCTGAGAGATGTTGAATAGTTTAACGATGAGGACTGATTTAGATTGACCGTAAGTCAGACAATGGTGTCTCTAACAACAGTTAACAATTATTATTACACCTTAAGGAAGTTTGACTCCATGAGTCAGTGTTTTTCCTAGATAGAGTCTTTTCTTAGTTACTGTTTCTATCATTACGTATATTTTAATGTGTGCTGTAACGTGATTTGTTCATGGTAATGAAAACTACCCTTCTTTTAGTTCCTTTTTTATCTCAATCAAATTATCTGGGAAATATCTGTCTCTTTAACTGCTAAATGCTCAACTACGTTCACCAGCTATAGTAGCTAACTTTGCAGTCATTTAGTCTGGGACAGCTAGCTTACAGTAGGTTAATAAGAGATTTTCTTGATAAAAAATACCCATAAAACCATGCTGTGTATAGTAAATAATATGATGATATATACTTAAAATAATTGTGTATTTTAAGTCCCCCCCTCCCTTGCCTCACAGTGGTTTAGTCCACTGCCTGTTTTCTCCCTTTACGTCACATTAGTGGTGTGCAACACTGCAATATTTGGTATCGATCCGATACCATGTAAATACAGGGCCAGTATCGCAGATACCGATACGATACCAATACTTTTTAATAATAAAGGTGGATGCATCATCAAATTGCTAAATCTGAATGAATTTTTATGACCTTAGGTGTTTTTGTGATGTTACCTTTGGATTATTAATTACTTAAAACCCAGGAAAGAATTGTCATATGCTTGAATACATCTGTTGTGTTACCACTGTACATTTTTACAAATTATACAGCTTATACAGCAAATTATTCATTTTCGGCCTGAAAATCTAGCCACACAGCACTCCTCTTCCTCTCTGCCGTTCTTCTGCTCTGTCTCTGTCCTGCTTGTGTGTGTGTGTGTGTGTGTGTGTGTGTGTGTGTGTGTGTGTGTGTGTGTGTGTGTGTGTGTGTGTGTGTGTGTGCTGCTGTTTGCCGCCGCCAACATCAAATCACAAGAGGGGGGAGGAGGAAAAAGTGTGCCTGCTCTGTGCTGTGACAGGAGCGTCATTTGAAAGCAACGGCACTTACGCAGACACAGACAGCCAGGTCGCCTTTTTGATGAAACCGCAGCGGTGCATACTAGAGAGAAACTGAAACTAAAGTATCAATCTCATTACACTAGTATCGATCAATATCAATACCAAAGTTGGTATCGATATTATCGATATTTGAGTCGATCTGCCCACCACTACGTCACATACACAAGTCCGCTGGAAGAACATAGTTTGAATTGCTTGAGTAGGCCTAGTTGTGGAACTCCAGTAAGCAGGCTACCCAACGCAACGGTAAATCTACAATATTAGCCTAATATCAGTTCACAGGCTTATCACCATGTTAGTTGTAGTGGGCAACTTACTATCCAAGCTATTTAACACGCTACCAAAACAAGCTAGGTAATGTTGAAATCGCTAACGTTGAAATCGCTAACGTTGAAATCGCTAACATAGCGCGCTCATGGAAAAATACATTGGTTATAATCATTTTTTTTATCATGACTAATTTATAAATGACTCAGCATCATCTGTATTAGAGAAAAGAGTTACTTCATCCAATGTTTAAAGTGAATAAAATAGCCTTAACAGCCTGCTGTCTGGAGTTCCACAAATGAATATACACACAATTTGGGCCGCATTATCTGTGTCTCCTTCAGAAGTTGCTCTTGAAATTTTTTGTTTATTGCCTATCCCTAACTGAAATGTACGCCCATGGAGTCAGGTGATAAAACTCTGTGGGTTTTTTCCATTATGAGTGACCTCTCTCACATTACACAGGTGCTGTGTTTGAAACCGTTCCCTACCACGGAAAGAGTGCACTATATAGTGCGTTGGCCATTTTGTAGTGGTGTTCGTATTCTCCGTGGTTAATTTCATTCACTATAAAATACCCATAATGCACTGCTAATTTGAGTGTACATACGATGTACCCTACATTTTACTCCCGTATACCACAATGCAACGCGGCCGTGTTTTCCCGGAGGAGAAGAAGAAGCAGGAGGAGCTAATAAAACTGAAAAGGAAAAATGGAGCGGGCTTTCGTTTCTCAACAATGGAAATGTAACATGCAACATACTGTATATACAACATTTTATAATTATCCTGAATGCTCGGTTTGTTTCAGGGACGTATTAGAAGTATTTTCGTTTTGGTTTGTTTACATGATGCCGGGCGCGCCCTAGTGATGGCCAAATGAAGCTTCGTGGAGCACTGTCTTTATTTTCTAAAACCTACTAGATGGCGCTCTCGGTTTGAAGAAAAACACTCAAGGAATGGCAGCTCAGTGTGCTTTCAAATCTTTGTTGAACAAAAGTGCCATCTACTTGTCTCAGAAAATAAAGAAAATGCTGCACAAAGCTTCATTTGACCATCACTAGCGCGCCTGTCCGTCACACAAATAACCGGCACATCTACTGATGCAACGATACTTTCAGTGAGAAATCTTGTTTGGTCATTCCCGTTATAGTTCACTATTTAATAAACACTATAGGGTACAGTGAGTGAGTGAATGAGGGAACGGTTTCGGATACAGCAATAGTCATTTGATCAATTGCTAATGTAAAAAAAATAAGTGCAGCTTTAAGTTTGGTGTGAATTATGTTCCATTTTACATGTTGACTTATTGAAGAACATCATGGTCTAGTCTCTGGGAGCTGGTCTGGATGCTGCAAAATCTAACATTTATATTGTAGAGGCTCTTGTTAGGTATAGTTTAAAATATGAAAACATAAGTACATCACATTTTGTAATTTGCATACATTGTATGTAGAAACCTTTTCTGTAAAGTTAGTAGAAACTACAAGTAGTGGATTAAAAAGTGCAACACTTCCCTCTGACGAGAAAATATGAAGCTGCACGAATTTGAAATATGTACCACTCCCTATAGGCTCCAGTACTCTTGTGTTACTTTGTAAAATGTCATTTTCGATCATAGTTTCCCTCGAATTCCTATGGGATGTTGACTTTAACAACTGACATTGTTTGACCACTCTAAAAAATACCTCCCAGCTCCCAATATGCCAATTTATTTGAATTGTCTCCATTTACTTTTAGCCTTTACTTATCCCTTCAACTAATTAAAACAATATAAGGTTCACAAAATAAAGTAGGCCATCACTGATGCTAAAGGTTCATATACAGCAGGAGTTTCTTAACTTTTTAAATATGTTATAGCCTATGTAATGTCAAATGGTGAAATTATAGAGCATTTTACATTTAGGCTATACTGTATTTGCTTATATATTTTTGACATACTTAATTGTAGCCTAATTGTAGCCTGGACATGGCAAAAAAAAAAAATGATGTGTATTTATCAGAGGTGGAAGAAGTATTCAAATGCTTTACTTACGTAAACGTACTAATACCACACTGTAAAAATACTCGTATTGTAAGTAGTAGTATGTAAGTAGCATGAGGAAGTATTCAAAGTAATTACTCAATACAGAAAAGTCCTCACATTTTAGAGACTGGAAATTTTCAAACTGTTCTGTGTTTAGTCAGCAAATTTTTTCAGCTGGACTTGTAGGCTGTTATATTGTTGGGTAGTTCAATTTATAATAAAACATCGTATTATATAAACTACATGTGTTTTGTGTGCAAACATCTTAATTTGTGAAGTAACTAGTTACTAAAGCTGTCATATTAATGTAGTAGAGTAAAAAGTAGGCTGGAATATTTCTCTCTGAAATGTAGTGGGAGTAGAAGTAGAACGTTGTATGAAAATAAGACTGAAATAAAGTACAAGTACCTCAAAGTTTTACTCAAGTACAGTATTTGAGTAAATGTACTTCGTTACATTCCACCACTGGTATTCAAGAGGGTGGAGGTGTTCAGCAGAGATCCCCCTTCCCATGTGACTTTAATCGAAATATCATCTAAATCGAGAAAGGGAAGAGCCACTCAGGGGAGAGGATTATGGGATAGCCTGTTCATCTCTCTCTTAATAAAAGTTAACTTTCCAGTACGCGCGTGGACGTGCGTGCGTGCGTGTTTGTGTGTTTTGATGGGCTAGTCTCTTTGAGATAAGGCTTTCGGACAGCTCGGGGGTTGAGCAATCAGACCGGGGCTTAAACCACTGGCCTGAACGGAACTTCCTTCCTCGGCTAGTCGGGACGTAAAAAAAAAAAAAAAAAGAAAAAAAAAGAGGCTTTAAATGGGGACTAAGTTCAGCTTTTAGTCGCTATACCAGCTTTCACATCGTCCAACACAGAGGCTTACACCACGGGCAGCTTTTCTAACGTCGACATCATGATTCCTACAAAGCACGCGCTGCTCATTTGGGTGCTTTTCCTCTGCGCGCTTGAGGAAACGGTTCAGTCTCAACGGGGACATTGCACCGGCAATCAGTGTTTTGCCCTTTTCCAGGAGCTCGGGAACTTTGCTGAAGCACAGAAAAGCTGCAAGGACTCCGGTGGACAGTCATTAATGGTCAACTCGGAACACGTAGAGAAGCTATTGAAGAGCCCGCTCCGCGGTAGTTACTGGCTGGAGCACAGTACCGACGAGAAAGCTGCGGCGGGTAGCCAAAGCTGCCCCTGCATCTCCGTGTCGGAGGGACGGAACTTCACGGTGTTGTGGAAGCCGTGCCTAGACACTCTGGACGGATTCCTGTGCCAGTATACATTTGAGGAGCCTTGCAGTGGCTTGCAGGCAGCCGGAGACGCAACGGTAAAGTACACCTACACGCCTATGGACTTTGAGCTGGACGACTCGGAAACGTTCCCCCCGGGAACCATCGCCATGGCGAAAAAGTTAAACGGCAAATACTTTGACTCGAAGCATTTGTGTTTCTCGAGCGGTTGGCTGAAGGCTCCTTGGAGCTGTGAGGTGCTGCAGGGCGGCTGTGAGCACAACTGCAGCTCTACAACACACGGCTGCGTCTGTCCCGCGGGGGAAATACTCCATCCCAACAACTTCGCGTGCACTGACAGCCCGTGCGAGTCGAACCCGTGCACAGGTGAGGGCGAGGAGTGTAAAACCACCCAGACAGGGTTCACTTGCTCTTGCAAAGATGGCTTTGTCCAGGAGGATGGAGAGTGTGTAGACGTTACAATCTGTGAACAGTGTGAGCACATGCTGTGTGACAAATTCAATGGCTCTTATAAGTGCCATTGCCGGAAAGGGTTCAAGGTTTCCCCGAATGACCCCACAAAGTGTGAGATGATCTGCACAGAGAGAGACTGTCAAAGCGTATGCATCCATGATGATAAGAAAGGGTTCGAGTGTTTCTGCCCTGATGGCTACATTCAAGACATGAGCCCAAACAACACACCCTTCTGCACTGACATTGATGAATGTGAGACTGGTGGGCATGATTGTGCCCACCAGTGTGAAAATCTATTCGGTAGTTACAGGTGTTTGTGCAATGAGGGGTTCAAGCTGCTCCCCAATAAGTACGAGTGTGTGCAAGAGGAGGAAGAAGATGATGATGGATCAGGTTCAACTGCTCCATACCCCTCACCAGCTAGCCCCCACCCAGCCACAGTAGTACCCTTTTACATCAAGACCGGCAGCGTCATGGGTATCACCGTGTTCATCGCGCTGTGTGCAGTGCTGCTGTATTTCCTGATCCGAAACATGGTCAAGCATTGCGGCAAATTTGAGCTTTCATCCTTCAAACACCCAGATATCGATATTTTCTATCTGCAGCAGGTGACCACCGAGACATATAAGAGGATATCCTTCGACAAACAGTTTAAAAATGACTCACCAACGATACTTTAATCACACATTTTTAGTAGGCCGCTTTTCAACCGTCTCTTCATGGCACATTTTGCTGTTTTCTTTCCTCAGAGACATCAAATATGGGACTTTTTTTCCATAGGCATTGTTCATGGGAAACTCTTTATTTATCTAAAAAGCTGCAATCTGTCAGATACTGTAAAGTCGTAGCAATCCAGTGTGGATTTTTAAAAGAAAACAGCTTTCCACTTTTTTAATGTGAAATAGATATTTATATGGAATTGTTGTTTATTCGCCTTATAGGCTCCTTATCAACATTTTGGTTGCAGAAATAGACAAAATTGGAGTTCCCTAACAAGTGGGAATGTTTTAGAGTTATAATATAGGGCTGCAACTGACGATTATTTTCATCGCAGATTAATCTGTCGGTTATTTTCTCGATTAGTTTTTTGGTCTTTAAAATGTCAGAAAATGTTGCAAAAATGTCAATCTGTGTTTCCAAAAAGTCCAACATGACGTTCTCCAATGTCTCGTTTTGTCACACCTAAAATCGTAATCGTCGCAGAGGAATAAAGAAAGTAGAAAATATCACATTTTAAAAGCTAGACTAAAAAGTTACTCTAACCGACTTATCAATTATCAAAATAGTTGACAACTAATCGACTAGGCTTTGCAGCTTTATACATAACAAAAAAAAAGATGCTGTTTTATGTTAAAAAAGTATCATAGTAATGGTACTTAAATGTTACCATGGTCACTTTTTCTTATTATAGACGCAGTCTCCTCAGACAATTACAAATCCAGCAATATAAACCATTTTTTTTGTCTTTGAAAGACAAAATTCTCTCCTAACAGCAGCAGCTTTATGTTATGTTGTTATGCTTGAACTCTTCATTTTGCATTCAACAAGTTTCATTTTGTGTATCACAAGTATGCGATATAATGAATGTAACATTCCACATATTGGTTGTAATATAGCCTATACTGTATTTGTGATCAAGGGCGTAATTTGAGGGAGGGGGGGGGGGGGGGATGCATTTTTTCAGAAGGCAGTATTGGACATTTTTTGTTTTAAACAGAACACTAAAAATTTAATTGAGGACCCAAGAGAAATGTTACGTTGTTACTCGGTCAAAATAACCACATATTGGTGTGGCTGAATAACCCAATGGGAATGATATCAATAACTCAACAAAACCTTTTTTTTGGGGGGTGTGTTTGGTGACCCAGTGGTTTTTATGCTTATGGCTACTGGGTCGGGGGTAGATTGACACAAATTGGGATAAAATGGAATTAATATTTTGTTTAGCGTGTAGCAAATTACTGATTCTCCAGTAGGAATGGAGAGTAAATGAGAATAATCTGAAAACTGTAAACAAAAATCGGTATTATAAGTGCTAATAAGTGAAGCTTGGAGTGTCCAAGAGGAGATTTAGAAATCTTAAACTTTATAGGGTTAAATGGAGTTAACCTTTAAATAAATAAATATATATCCAAAAGTGCAAGAGATAAAACAAGTTTATTTCTTTCATACTTTGTAACTAGGGCTGTCAAACGATTTTTTTTATTTTTGTATCGCGATTAGTTGCTGAATTTCTATAGTTAATCGCGATTAATCACATATTTTATCACATGATTAAAGTACTATTACTTTGCATTTTAGAACAGTTTTTAAGTACATATTAACAATCGAAAGCAATTTGTACCAGTGTGTCTTGATTGGGAATCAAATGAATACAAAGAAAGTTACTTTATGAACTTGATTTTAAGATTTGTAATTATTTATTTACTGTAAACAAAAGAAAAATTTGTTAATCTGTCATTATTGCACAATTCCTCCAAGTACCTAACTAAAAAACTAAAAATCCCTATCCTTACCAGAGTCAATATAGTGTTTAATAACTCCTAAATAATGTTGATTACTCGCTGACGTCCAATGATCAGCGTCCCGCGTGTGGCGTTTTGTTTCCAGTAGTCTTCCTAATCACAACCGTCCCGTTATTGTGGCGCGTCCCCAGCAGTCGTCCCCCGCGGCCGTCTCCCGGCGTGTGAGGCGTCCTTTCCCCGTAGTGTTTTTCCTAAACCCAACCTCCGCCATCCCGTTATTGTCGCGTGTCCCCCGCGGCCGTCTCCCGTAGGTGGTAGCTCAAGCTTGACATGCTTCGGTGATATTTTAATTTGGCTTTACACAATGTGCATATGGCTTTCGATTTGTCTACGAGCCGTCCGGGAGTTTTGGAGAATAAAAAACGCCATTCAGGATTTCATTGCTGCTGTCTTTCTCCATCATGCCTGCAGCCTGCAGCAGCAGGATGTGTTACGAGGAAGTGGCAGCTTGATGATAAGTAACGGTGCTGCAAAGGGTCAAAATAGTAGCCTGTTAGGCACGACGCAAAGCCGAGTGAAGTGTAAAATAAATTAATAAATGCCGGCATGCGATTAATGCAATTTAAAAAAATTAATTGCATCGTGTCTGCCCTTAATCGCATCGCGATTAACGCGTTAACGCCGACAGCCCTAATTGTAACATATTAACATGTAAAAATGCATTTAGCTCCACACTTGTCAGCAAGTATTTGTATCTGTGCCTGTACTAACTGTATCTCCCACCCCCCCCCACCTTTGGAATTTAAAATTCCAACTCATGTTTGTGAACTAGTTCTAATAATTCTTTAAAACTGTCTGTAAACCGTTTTTATGTTTATTATTCTTTGGTAAAATAACACTATTTAGTAGCCTTTCGATAAAAGGAGCCCAGAAAGTTGTCTTCCGTCAAATGTACATTATGTTTTTTGTGTTCCACTGGCACAACGACTGCTCATGAAAATATGTTCCATGGCTCTCTGCATTTGGATGTATGACATTTGAGACAGATACATAGTATGTCTATGTCTAGTAACTATTTAATTTGGGACATATAGGTTGCGTTAGGAACTGTTTCTGATGCATATTAACTCATGGCGGGGCGTACTCAGGCTCTACGTACCATTTTCACATGCATATACCTGACGGGTATCATTCCAAAAAGATAAATCCACATTCCGAAATATCCAATGTTTAGGTTAGTTGTAGACTTAAAGATATTGGTATGTCTGTGTGCATACTTTGGAGAGAAAAAAAGTCCACATTCTGTTCTACCTGAACAGTGAATTGTGACTCTGCAGGTCTTGATTTGGGAACACACTTCATTCTAAGACTATAATAATCTGTGCCTTGTTACCACTGACATTAACATGAGCTTGAATGTTGTCACCTTGACTGTATAACTGATTGCTCTCGGAGCCACAGATGCTGTGCTGCCGGCTTTGAGAGGACAGCTAAACGTGAATGCAAAAGGATGCTGCTATGGGCTACATATATGAAAACACTAAGTTCTAATATGCCCAGCCACTACTGTATATGTCTGTATAACAGGCTTATTGCAAGCTTTCACTTGTTGCAGTGTCTCATTTTTGAAATAAAGTGACTTAAAGTTGGTGTGAGAGCCACAACATTTCAATTTATACTTGTGTGTATATATATATATATATATATATATATATATATATATATATATATATATATATATATATATATAT
This sequence comes from Zingel zingel, assembly GCA_023566125.1. NCBI lineage: Eukaryota > Metazoa > Chordata > Actinopteri > Perciformes > Percidae > Zingel > Zingel zingel. The sequence goes on from CM042332.1 coordinate 10,135,246, forward strand.
ACACACTAGACATTTAGCTGACTTTATTCAGAGCAATTTGTAGTTTGTAGTGCAATACTGGAATAAGCATGATCCCAAATATTATAGAGTCAAGGAGGGCTTGTAGGATGTTTTAGTCACAGTGCCTCAGCAATAATGGAATAACCTAGGCCTGCAACTAACAGTTATTTTCATTGGCGATTAATCTGTCAATTATTTTCTTGATTAATAGATTAGTTGTTTGTCTATAAAATGTCAGGAAATGGTGAAAAATGTCAATCAGTGTTTCCCCAAAGCCCAAGATGACGTCCTCAAATGTCTCGTTTTGTCCACAACTCAAAGAGATTCAGTTTACTGTCACAGAGGAGAGAAGAAACTAGACAACATTCACATATAAGGAGCTGGGATCAGACATTTTTTTTACTTTTTTTCTTTAAAAAATGACTCAAACCCATTAATCAATTATCAAAATAGTTGGCGATGTATTCAATATTTAACAAATAATTGATTATTTGAGGAAGAGAAAAGGGGGGGGGGGAGAAACTGAACAAAAAGAAAATGAATAACTCTCCTTTGTATTGTCACTGTTTCCGCTTTCTCCTTATAACATACCACATACTGTACACCACAGTCAGAGCTGGCGGAGGTCCATATACTACACACAATAAGGCAGTGGAGTAAATGTGATAGAAAATATTCATCTTTACAATTATATTTTTGCTAAAACAAGCAAAACAAATCTATTTCTGCATGCCACTGCTGCACAATTGTCTCAGATTACAATAAACATATGAAGATTTCCATTGTCTTAAGCTCATCCTTCCTTCCTCCCTATGATGAATTTCATGTTTAGGAAATGTCTCAAACAAGTTAAAAACTGTGTTGGAAAAATGATGTCACCCAACTATCATAATGTTAACATCAAGGACAACTACATTTAAAGTCTAACCACGAGAATAGACGCCTCTCCATTAAGTGAAGAGTCGAGTTGGGAGGGGCTACTGCAAATAGGGGGGTTGGGTAGATGCCCCCCTTGCGTGCGCGCGGCTTCGCTGCGTAGGCTGCGTGCGTAAAAGCCGTGCGTAATTGGGGAACGCTTCTGAAGGGGACAGCGAGCAGCGCGGCGGGGTGATTAAGATAGACTTCCTTCCTCTGCCGGAGAACTAACATGGAGTTGGGGGGTTATAAATGCCAGAAAAACATGTTCTCGAACAAACAAGCCTATAGACTGTCTCAATACACGAGAACTTAAACGGACACAGCCGCGGTTCAAACATGAAGGAAGTAACGGGACTCCTTGTTTTTGTGTTGACTTTCCTGGCGGGCAGAGCCGGCGGGATAGAGCCGAATAGCGGATACTGCATCGGGACTCAGTGCTTCACTGTGTTCCAAGAACCCAGCGACTTCACAGCCGCGCAGATTCAATGCAGTGATCAGGGCGGCCACTTAATGACAGTGCGATCGACTGTATCCCATGATATTCTGTCTATCTTGTTGGGGAACTCGACGGGGCGCTTCTGGATCGGTTTACATCTAACGAGCGACTGCCCAGACGCCGCTGCTGCGCTCAAAGGCTACCAGTGGGTGACCAAAGATAGCGAAAGTGACTGGTTCAACTGGGCGCCGAGTTTTGACAGCAGCTGTTCTTCCCATCGCTGCGTCTCAGTTTCCCAAGAGGACGACATGAAATGGATCCAGGAGCCATGCGAGGAAAACGTGGACGGGTTTCTGTGCGAGTACAGTTTCAATGACCCGTGTAAAGATCTAACGGTTGCAGATGGCGAGACCGTCACATACAGGACCCCCATGGGGTTTGTGGGCGAGGATCTGCTGTATTTGCCGCCTGGGAGCACCGCTATCCGGATGCCGGCTAAGACTAAATACATCTGCTTCTCGGAGCAGTGGCTGCAGGCGCCCTGGAGCTGCGAGATACACCAAGGCGGGTGTGAGTACAAATGCGCATTGACCCCCAACAATGTGCCCTCCTGCTACTGCCCGCCGGGCCAAACGATCAACCCTGCGAATAAAGTCACCTGCGAAGCGAGCGCAGATGATCCGTGTCTGCCTCTGCGCTGCGCGCACACCTGCTACAAGAAAGGAGACTCGTACGCGTGCATGTGTGACCACGGCTTTAAGCTGGCGCGGGACGGCAGGTCGTGTACAGACTTCACCGACTGCAGGGACAAGCGCAAGTGTCCCGGGGAGAACTTCAAGTGCGTCAGCGTCACCGAAGGGTTTCAGTGCGTGTGCAAGGACGGATACAAGTTGAGAGGCGGCCTGTGCGTTGACGTGGACGAGTGCGCATCCGCTCCGTGTGAGCACCGGTGCGCCAACAGCCCTGGTGGCTACACGTGCTCTTGTGATGACGGATATAAAGAGGACCCAAAGTCACTTGATAAGTGTATTCTCCACTGTGGGAAGGAGGAATGCGCCGCCGAGTGCGACCCGAACGACCAGTTCCAGTGCTTCTGCCCTGAAGGTTATGTAACAGAGGAAAGGGGGTTGCATTCGTTTTGTATAGACATTGACGAGTGCTCTTCTGATAATTGTGATCAGGGTTGTATAAACACATTCGGCAGCTATGTGTGCACGTGCTCTGCGGGGTATAAACTAGTTGAAGAATTCCGGTGCGTAAAAAGAAGCGATGGTGATGGGGACACGGATGGAGGGCTGGAGGGCTCCGGCGCGGGCACGACTCCAAACACGCCCACAGTATCAGCCGCGCCGTATCCAGAGCCTACCCGGCAGCCGTCAGTGGTGACAGTGGGGGGTCTAGTGGGGATAATAGTGTGCACCGTGTTTGTGATTGTGTTGGTGGTATGTCTGGCTCATCACATCCTCAGCGGCAGAGGGAAGATGGAGAGCGCAGGCGAGCTCAAAGCTCCGGAGGGCGAAGCGCACGGTTTACACCAAGTGACGGGTGATGCGTAAAAGAAAAAGAAGGGCGAATATAATAAATAAAGCAAGACATGTGAATGTACAGAAGCCTCGGAATCAACAGAGGCATTTTTGGACAGTTTTTTAAAAAAAAAGACTTTTTACAGTAAAACAATTAGGGAGACAGTAATGTGGTTATGATGCCACAGGAGATAAGGCCACTATAAAAACTCACAAACAACACAAATAATACATATTCAAGAATTCTTTGAGGATGGATATTCACTGCCTTAGGACTGGCTCTATGTACCATTCAACTCACATACACCACATTCAATGTAATAAAACATGACAGAGAACTTTTTTTCAAGTTTGTGCTGGAACATTATTAAATTATAAAAATGTGAGTGAAGGACATGTCTGTTTTTCTTTTGATAGCTCTCAGCAGTGGTGGAATGTTATAACTAAGTACATTTACTAAGGTACATAAGTACAAATTTGAGGTACTTGTACTTTACTTAAGCCTTTTCTTTTCATGCCACTTTCTTCTCCTACTCCGCTACATTTCAGAGAGAAATATTGTAAAAAAAAAAAATACGATGTTTTATTATAAATTAAACTTCACAAAAATATAAACGGCCTACAAGTCCAGCTGAAATGATTAGATGATTAAACACTGAGTTGATTGACAGAACTGTTTTGATCATTTCCAGTTTCTAAAATGTGAGGGTTTTTCTGCATTGAGTACTTTTACGTATACTACTTTAAGTACATTTTACAGATGGTACTTACATACTTTTATTTAAGTAACATTTTCAATGCAGGACTTTTACTTGTAAGAGAGTATTTTCACAGTGTGGTATTAGTACTTTTACTTAAGTAAAGAATCTAAATAATTCTTCCACCACTGTCTCTCAGCTATTCATGCCCCAAATACCGGCTGACTGCCCCACCCTGTGGAGAAAGAAGTAAATTACAGCTCATCCGTGAATAAACAAGAGTTCCATGCACACATTTCCCTGCCTTTTTCTCTCCGATTTCCATTTCTTTCAATTCTTTTTAAGGTTTTTTCCAGATTTTCTTAGATTTTTCATAATGTTTCTTTATTCAGGTCTATCTCGGTTTACCTTGACAGTTTTCTACATCTCCTAATGGTTTCTCTAAGGTTTCTTCAATATGTCTGCGTTCATGTTAAATGGATATGTTGATGTATTGGGAGAGTAACTTCTAAATGTTAACTTCCTCAGAAAAAGGGAGCAAAAAGTAAGGAATGTTTATAAGGAAAGTAGAAGGACTATATCAAGAATAATAAGTATGGATTTACATTTTTATGCTGCAGAAGTTACTCTCTGAAACCTCAACACAGTAGTGAGGTACTGTACTTAAGTACAAATTTTAGGTACTTGAGTTTTTTTCTTTTAATGCACTCTACTTCTACCCCACAACATTTCAGAGGGAAATATTGTACTTTTTACTTCAGCACATTTAAAAGCTTTAGCGTAACTTTTTGATATTAAAGGTGCTCTGAGCGATGTCACACGCTTTTTAGGCTACAACATTTTTTGTCACATACAGCAAACATCTCCTCACTATCCGTGGGCTGCCTGTCCCCTGAACACACTGTAAAAAAACACGGTCTCTGTAGACAGCCCAGGCTCCACAAACAGCAACAAAAACAAACTGCGCCAACCTGCACCACCAAACATAACAAATAGTCTACCAGCGTTCCAGCCAATAACTGACAAGAAGGATTTGGGGGTGGGGGTTGGGGGGTTAGTGCGCGGAAGGGAGGGGGAGGGGACGGGATGAGGAGGAGGGAGGGACGAGCTAGCCTTGGTATTGTTTGACAATACTTTGAACGTCAACAAGAAATGACGTCACCCAACATCGCTTAGAGCACCTTTAATGAACGTCCGTTACATTCAAGCCATTGCCAAATGAGTTGCTACAAAGCTCGTTAAGACTACCAGCTCCACACAACTCTCTCTGTATTTCTCAGTGTGGCTATGTTCAGAAGATTGTGGCGTCCGGTGACTTTCCCGCACAGAAACTCGAGTGAAGATAACTACCTCTTCTGAAGAGTCCATCATGTTTTTTTAATCCTCCGTGTCCTCCTTGGTTACGAGCAACTTGTATCATGTGGACGCACCAACAGTGTTGTTGTCATTACTTAGAATTCCTCATGGGGTCGACAGAAACTACGCACTACAGCATCAATATGACAGTTCCAGTTACTTTACAAAGTATGATGTTTTGTTATAAATTAAACTATAGCCAACAGTTTATACAAGTATACTTAATCTGCTTTAAACAAGTATACTCCATCGACTAATTGATTATTTGAATAATCAATTCAACATAGACAACATAACATAGATAATAATCAACATAATTGAAATGATTAGTGGAATAATGAATTTGTCTGGAAATGAATTGGCAACAATTTGGATTATTATTTCATGGTTTTAGCTTCTCAAATATGAAGAGTGGCTGCTTTTCCTTGTAATTCCTCTAATAACTTATTAAATGGAATCATTTTGAGGTTTAGACTTTGGTTGGACAAAACATGAATTGTCACTTTGGGCTCTGGGTATAATTGTGACCGCATTTCTCACTGTTCTCAGAATTTTTACAAACCAAACAATCAATCAATCAATCAAAATGGCAGCGTAGTTATTTGTAGTTAATGACGTGGATCCGAAATGAGGTAATTTAAAAGTCGACCAATATCTTTGTGGTATTTGATAAAGGCCTAATGATGATGCCCACAGCCCATTTGAAATGATTTGTTGATAAGTTGGACATATCGCTATCTGAAATGGGAAATTATCAGCGGTGGAATGTAGGTTAACTAAGTAGGCTAGCCTACATTTACTCAAGTACTGTACTTAAGTACAAAAATGTGTCAAGTGTGGAGGGAAATGCATGTTTTCATGTTAATATGTTGCAAAGTATGAAAGAAATAAACTTGTTTTATCTCTTGTACTTTTGGATATATATATAAAAATAAAATGTAAACTCCATTTAACCCTAAAAAGCTTAACATTTCTAGATCTCCTCTTGGACACTCCAAGCTCCACTATGTACTGTTATCACTTTTAAAGATTTTACACAGATTTTTGTTTTCAGTTTTTAAGTTATTCTCATTTCCATACTCTCCATTCATTCTGGAGAATCAGTTACTTGACTCTTTTCTTTTCATGCCACTTTCTACTTCTACTCCACTACATTTGAGAGGGAAATATTGTACTTTTTTAATCTGACAGCTTTAGTTAGGCTAGTAGTACTTTACAATATGTGTTTTATTACAAATTAAACTACATAACAATATAACAGCCTACAAGTCCAGCTGAAATGATTAGAACCACTTAGTTGATTGACAGAAGTGTTAGATTGTTTACAGTTTCTAAAATGTGTGGATTTTTTTTCCACTTTCACTATTACTACTTTAAGTACATTTTCCTGACGATACTTACATACTTTTACCTAAGTAACATTTCAATGCAGGACTTTTACTTGTAACAGAGTATTTTTTTTACAGTGTGGTAGTATCCTACTTTTACTTAAGTAAAGGATCTGAATACGTTTTCCACTACTGGAAATTACACACACTATAGTCACAATCCTTTTTCAATTATATTGTAGATGTCTGTAAATTACTGGTGAAATAGGAATTACTGAGATAGATCTGTACATCAGTTTCGACTAGCCGAAATGTGATTTCTATATGTCAAAATAGGTTTGTAACATGTCCATTTTTTTAAACACGAATTCTAAATTAACATTTCAACAAAATAGCATTTTTAAATGTCGAAATGTCATTGCCACTTGTGAAAACTAGCCCTATTTAAAGCCCTAGTACCTACTGACGACATGTTTAAAGAGTTCATCACAGGAGAGTTACGAGCGTTAGAAAGTTCAAAGTTGGTAACGTCGCCACAAATGAAGCATCCCATAATATGTGGATCTACTGCAACAACTGGGGCGATAAAATGTGAAACGTTTTCGAAAGAGGAAGTGGATATTTGGTCATTTTGGGAAATTGCGACATTTTCCAGTTCTGTCTGAATGACAGAAAATCAATAGTAGGCATGTTGAGGGCTTTCAGAGCAGATAGAAGCTGCAGGTCGACACGGAGGACCGACTCACAGGAGAAGGGTTTTCCCACTTTTCCCAACACCAACACAGGTACGATTTTCACTCCATTACCACTGTAAAATACAAGTTCTAAAGAATATTTGTGGCCAGGAACATATGTGACGGACTCACACATCATATGGACTGTATTCGAGTAGGCTAGTTCTCACCCACTGTTAAAAAAAATAGTCTACAGTGTGCAATAAATATGGCGTGTCACTCTGCCTGTTGTTCACTAATTAACTAGCTTATTCGAAAAGTGGGCTACAGCTCGATGATAATTAACGATAAATTATGGAAAAGCGTGCAGTTACAGTAGGCATAAAGGTGAAGCTGCTAACGCAGGCAATAGCCGATTCAATGCTTTCACGGTGATACGCAGAAGAAGTTCCGTTTATGATGAAAGTTATAAATCCGGATAGGGAACACATACAACAGGCGGGAGGGGTAGCAGCAGTAATAACTATTGCAGTGACGCATTCCACTTAATAACTCAAGGCAAACATGTCATCTACTCGAATGGAGCTTTAGGCTATTATAAAAGCTCATATCATTCGTGAATGGTACTGAGCAGTGTACCATGAACCTGCCAAAGCAAACAATCTGACCCAGTGTTTCCCTTTTTCCTACATACCTTACTAAATGCTCACATACCTATCTGTCCTCGCTAATATTTGCACTGCTGAGCCTGTGTAACAACATCTCATCCTTTAAGTTTTGCTACATTTTGACTTTTCTCTCAGGACATCCTGTTAGGGCGAGGACAGTATGTGGACACTGACTCTTCAGGTGGTTTTCATTGGTTTATACCTACAGGTATGTGTACAACATTGGGTTTGAACTGGATTAGTTGCATGCAGGATCAGACATTTAGGGGGGTTCAGCCACTGATGAGAATGTGACAGGGATACAGTGCCTTGCAAATGTGTTAACCACGCTAAACTTTACAACCGCACTCCTGCTCTCCCTCTGACAGATTAGATAGAGACTCAGCCAAAGGCGGGAGTCTGGCACAACCACCGCCGATTGGCTAACACTATGTTTCTGTTAACCCTTTCCTTGACTGGGTTACAGGTGCTTAGCATTGACGACAGCGACACAGGATATTAAACCAAGCCCTTTGAACCTGTAACTCCCACTAAGCAAGCGTTGTCTGTGGACGTACAAAACAGGTTGATATCCCGTCTGTCCGTCCAGGCCATGATCTGAACGTCCATTGACAGCCAGAATTAGTTGACAAATAACACTGAGAATTGATGTCCAGTTAGGTCATAATCTAGACGTCCACTCACAGCCAGAACTAGTTGAGGATAGACGTTGACTCTGGTTATAATTTGGATGTCCATAGACAACCAGAATTTGTTGATAAATAACACTGAGAAATTATGTCCAGTTAGGTCATAATCTAAACATCCACTAACAACCAGAACTGGTTGAGAATAGACGTTGATGCTGGCTATAATCTGGATGTCCATTGACAACCAGTATTAGTTGATAAATAATACTGAGAAAAAGACCCAAGAAAAACGATTCCAGTTGGGGTGGAGAGACAGCATGGCTAAGAGACAGCATGGCTAAAGTTTGTCCTTTGCAAATTCTAACTTAAGGCACTAAAATTGATTTAAAAAAAAAAAAAATGTTGTTTATTATTATCATTTTGAGGGGGGCTGAGATGAAATTTAGGGGGGCTTGAGCCCCCCTAAAAGGGTCTAAAATTGCCCTTGGTTAGTTGTACTTTGTTTAATAAGAAGAATAGTTCGAAGACAGTAACAACAAATGAATTTAAAAAAAAATTGAATGGTAGTCCGAATCATATTCCTGCCTGACAATAAATAAAGACAAAGTTTGATATTTTAGGAAATATGCTTATTCACATTCTTGCCAAGAATCAGATGAGAAGATGGACCACTCTTAAATCTGTATGATAAATCTAAAGCTACCGCCAGCAGGTGGTTAGCTTAGCTTAGCACAAAAGATTTCTAGCAGGGGGAAACGGCTCACCTGGCTCTGTCTGACAATACCAAATCTGCAAATCCAGCACTTCTAAAGCTCACTAATTAACATGTTTTGAATGGATTTAAAAAGAAATAAAAAAAAACATAACCAGTGCTGTTTTCAAGTCTTTATGCTACATTAAGTTAACTGGCTGCTGGCTCCATGTCCAAATAATATTGCAATTTTAAACATATTGCGATATGCTGTGATATATAGCAATTTATTACCTTTTGTTCAATTTCAAATTATGTCCCCATAGAAAAACTTTGTCAACATCTGTTATAAAAAAGATACATTACTTCTCACTTCAGTTTTATTCAATAATTGTAATTAATTTAAAAAAAAAGTTAGCCAAAAAGTTAAACGGTAATGTGCAATTTTTATAATATAAGATGAGATCTATACTTGGCCACTGTGTACCGATACAGTATTGCTACGGAAAATATTGCAATACTATGTTGTATTGATTTTTTTGAGACTTCAAGAGTGGTATCAATCTTCTCATCCAACTGTCAGCCAGAAAGCTAATAAGCGTATATCCTAAAATAATGTAACTTTCCTACCTGCAGGTACCACCATGCTACCCTTCATGCACTTTGTACAACCTTGTGGCTAATTGCGCCTACCAGCACCACTACTGGGTTCCTGCTCTGCCTCCCAACATCACCCACCTGTTCTTGGAAATGAACTACATCAGTGAGATCAACAGCAGCTCACTCAGAAGCTATGACGAGCTGCAACAATTAGATCTTGGAAACCAGAAAGGGCAGCTCCTCGTCATAAGGAACAACGCTTTCCTCAGGCAGAGAAAACTGACCAGGTTGGTCCTAGGCTCCAATCGTGGTCTTCAGATGGAGCCAAGGGCTTTTGCAGGACTGTTCAATTTACAACACCTCTTTTTGGATTATTGCGATTTGACAGACTCCATACTAACAGAAAGCTACCTGGAGCCCCTTTTGTCCTTAGAAACGCTTGATCTCTTCGCTAATGAAATAGTGAGACTCCGGCCAGGAATGTTCTTTTCAAAACTCACAAGTTTCACACAGCTAAACCTCAAACTGAATAAGATCGAAAGCTTATGTGAAGAGGATCTTGTTGGTTTCCAGGGGAAACACTTCACACTCCTGAACTTGCAATCCAATCACTTCAGGTACAGTAGAGATTTTGACTGGGAAAGATGTGGGAACCCTTTCAGAGGGATGGCCTTTAATATCCTTGACCTATCCAGCAATGGGTTCGACCTGGACATATCAAGACAATTCTTTAAAGCAATAGATGGTACTCCAATTGCTCATCTTAGATTATCTGGCCACATGGGCAAAGGCTTTTCATACGACAACTTTCCCGATCCAGATGAAAGCACATTCGAAGGTCTCATGAACAGTTCAGTTGAAATTTTAGATCTATCTCGAAACGCCATATTTGCTTTGCAGAAAGCTTTTTTAAGTCCTTTAAAGGATGTAATAATAATTGACATTTCCGTTAACAAAATCAATCAGATTAACAAAAATGCCTTCAATGGTCTTCAAGGACATTTACGAATGCTCAACCTGTCATTCAACCTCTTAGGAGAAATATATTCTCACACATTCACCAATCTGACAGATCTCCGGGTGTTGGATTTGTCTAACAACCATATCGGTGCATTGGGAGACAAAGCATTCAGTGGTCTTCCAAAATTACGGGCGTTATATCTGACCGGAAATTCACTGCGAAATCTGGGCACTCCTGCGCAATTACCAAACTTGGATTTTCTTCTTTTAAAGGACAATAAGTTGAATTCTCTATACGGAATCGATGAATTGGGCAAGAACAGTATCCATGTGGACATTTCAGACAACAGATTAACACATTTACAGGATGTTTATTGGATGTTAACTCAATTCAATCGTCTCCAAAATTTATTTTATGGTGGCAACATCATCAAGTGGTGCAGTCGGGAAATGACAGTACCTTATAATAATAGCTTGCAAGTGCTGGATCTGCATGACAGTTCACTAAATATACTTTGGGCGCAGGGGCATTGCCTTGACCTGTTTGATCAGCTAGAGAATCTGCTCGGTCTAAATTTAAGCCTCAACTCCCTTGCGACTATCCCACAAGGAATTTTCCGCCGTCTACGCTCGATCATAGAGATCGACCTCTCCTCTAATGCTTTAACCTATCTGCAGCCGGATCTCCTTCCAGCCAGCCTGCAAAGACTCTACCTCTCAAACAACTTTTTGGCCTCCCCAGACCCTATGACTTTTCGGTCTCTCAGCGTCCTCAGCCTGGCTGACAATCGGTTCTACTGCGATTGCAGTCTGGAGAGCTTCCTGACGTGGCTGAACGTGACCAATGTTATCTTCCTGAGCCCCGTTGAGGAGTACAGATGTGAGTTTCCAGCAGCCCTCCAAAATCTCCCTCTGCTGGATTACTTTGCGATAATCGAACCATGTGAGGAAGACGAAGAAATGGCCGTCCAAGATCTTAAATTTGCTCTCTTTATCTTCTTCACTCTCCTCATCATCATTGCCAGCCTCAGCGGGATTGCTTACGCCCGTCTCCGAGGGCGCATATTCATCATCTACAAAAAGATCGTCAGTAGGGTTGTCGAAGGACCAAAACCGCCACCTCCTGTGGACGAAGTGCAGTACGATGCCTTCTTCTGCTTTAGCAACAATGACCATGGGTGGGTAGAGGCTGCTTTGTTGAAGAAGCTGGATAAGGAGTTTTCAGAGGAGAACCTCTTCCGCTGTTGTTTCGAGGCCAGAGACTTCCTGCCAGGTGGGGATCACCTTTCCGACATCAGAGATGCCATCTGGGGCAGCAGGAAGACTGTGTGCGTTGTCTCCAAAGAGTTCCTTAAAGGTACAGTTTTTCTGACTTTGATTAACAGTTGGAAGTTTAGTCTGCCTAATCTTTTGACTTTGACATTGTTTTCTTTTCTTTCAAGGAATAGTTTGACATTTTGAGAGTTACATTCATTCCTTTTCTTGCCAAGAGTTAAATGAGTTTTTGGGAAACGTTACACCGCCTGAAAATCTTTGACGTCACTTCTCCTAAGCGCACAACTCCGCTTAAAACCACAACTTTTACTTTAGAACATGTAAACTTTAAACAGAAAGTCAAACAACAGGTACTCAGCAGTGCTACATGCTGTGATTCGCCAGTGCTAACCACTGATCTCATTAAAACATGATTCAGAATATTTGACTACTACACATTTTATCAACAACAGGCGACTAGTTTTGTCCACTGCTGCTTAGCAACATGTAATAAGAAATATATGGTGGTGGAGGCGAGCTGCAACATTATTTCTTCATTTAATGCTACAATGATTTCCCCAATAACATCATAGCACAACTGTTGCATACAACCAATGTCACACCTGTGAAATGATGGTGACTGCAATGGTCTACTCACTGAACATCTGCAACATCACGTCAGATTTTCTAATAGCATGGGTAGCCACCCAACCATACATTTTGTTTAGCCTATAAGCTATTACACAATGCCACTAGTCCTACATGGCAAAAACAAACTGCAGTGTTACACTCACATTAATTAAGTAAGCATCACTATTTGATTTTCCAAATAATTTCAATAGTGTAAGAAATAATATTACGATTTCTCTTATTTGCAGCCAAGTCATACATTTGTTATTATTATGCAGGGCGTGCCATCTTCAGATTTGTTTAACACAGGCACATCCTGCTGCACATCCCACAGCCAGGCTAGCTGTTTCCACCTGTTTCCACCTATTTCCATCTGTTTCCAGCCTTTATGCTAAGCTAACTGTCTGCTAGCTGTAGCTTCATATTTGACGAACAGATATGAGAGTGGTCTTGTCATCTGTCAGCAAGAAAGTGACTATACGCATGTTACAAAACATCGAACTGTTCCTTTAAACAAGCCACTGACTGCAGTCCTGAGTTTCAAAGCTAGCGCGCCAATTTGCATCATGGCCATAGTAAGCCTGTTTCTCCTCATCTTTCTTTTCACTCTTCTCTGAATCCTAAAATGAATTGCCACATTAAAAAATTAAAAAGTTTAAAGAAACTAACTTGGATGTGCCTCTTTCTAGATGGTTGGTGCTTGGAGGCGTTCACTCTGGCCCAGGGTCGGATGCTGGAGGAGCTGACAAACGTCCTGATTATGTTGGTGGTAGGGAAGGTGTGTATAAGGCTACTGAGTTACTTTCTTTATATCCATTCTCTGGTGGTTGGCAAAAGTCATATATAGAAATTTAGGATTTCTTTATGTGGGTATATTTACTTCAAACCTGCAATAACTGATTGGGGCAGAGGAAACTAGCTGTTAGCAAGCAGTAGCCTATTTACACATCAATGAGATACAAAGAAATATTAGCATTTATTTGGTGTTTTTTCTGGCCACCCGACACATTTAAGTCCAATATTCAATCTTCTTTTAGTTCTGGTTCTGGTCCCGGGAATTCCTGAGGGAAAATCTGGCTCTTTAGCTGCTAAATGCTACACTATGTTCACTAGCTTGTCGCTAACTTTGTCTTTCCTGCTGTTTGATGCTGGGCAGGTGGTGCACAGTGGGTCTTAGAGCATTTTCGCTGAAAGGTAGTCTGCTGCCAAAAACAATGCTGATGAGAGCAGTGAGGGTGAGCCAAGACACTACAGTTGTGGCCCATAAAACCAAAACAATGGGTTGAAAGATATTATGAAGCGCCATGGGGCTGAGGGAGACTGCGGAGTCGGGCGATAGTGCTCTGTAGGCTCATTATCCACCACAGACAACTTTAACACACGAGTAGTCATGTGATTCATTGTTAATACAAAAATATTCAAGAGCTGCTTTAAATAGTAATCAAACCCCAAACCCAATTTTTTTTTGTTAAACCGGATAACTGCTTGTGAAAATAGGTACCAAACTTTCCATCTGGTATTGGCTCATATTTGGTGCCAGGTTAAGTGTAGTGCAGTGGTTCCCAACCTTTTTGGTCCGAGGTCCCCCCCCACAGCCCTGTCAGATGAACTTGCCTACCCCCTTCATCAATTCCCAATGTATGTTCCAAATGTATAACACTATTTCTTATGTAAAAGTGGATATTATTTTATACAATTGAACTGTTTATATTAAGGTTGGTTTGGTCAGCAATCCTACTACTACTTCTAGGCTGCTACTACTACTACTTGGAGGGAAGCTGAATGTTTCAACCGTATATCCATTTACTTTACTTTACTTTAAGCCATTACTTTTAGCTAACTATTTCAACCGTTAACTAAGTATTTCAACCGTTAGCTAACTATTTCAACCGTTAGCTAACTATTTCAACCGTTAGCTAAGTATTTCAACCGTTAGCTAACTATTTCAACTTCTAGCTATTTTAACCAGTTCTCCATTACTTTAGCTAATCATTTGAAATGTTTATTCATTACTTTTAACTAGTTATTTCTACCATTTATTCATAACGTTTAGCAAACATTCTGTGCTCGCTTGCTAACTAGCTTTCACACACCCTTATATAACTGCAACATGTAGTGTTCAGGTGTTACAGCTGACTTCATGTTAATATGTGGATGTATTTTCAATCAAATCACAATTTCTATTTTTTTTTCAAATTAGTTGAGCTACTCTACAATCTTTCCAAGTACCTCTTGGCAACTGCAGAAGTACCCCCTGGGATTCACGTACCCCTGGTTGGGAATCCCTGGATCAGTGGATAAAGGGCAATTTAGTACCTACTTTTCGCCAGTAGATGTCAGGCTTCATACGGATTTAAATTAACATCAGAATCAGAATCAGAAAAGGGTTTATTGCCACAATAAGTTACACTTACGTGGAATTTGCCTTGGTGATTGGTGCGTACATAAACAAGCAAACATATTAAACATTAAAATGAAATAAACAATACATACAGAAATAAATGTATACAAAATAGCTGTTTTGCATAAGAAAAAAAGAGGCTGAATGGGTTGAGTTCAACATGTGCAAAAATATATATAGTACGTGTCATGGCAAATTGGCATTGCTTTACATAGGGCAGAAAACTGGTGCTGTGCAATTTTTTTCATACAGAAAATAGACATTTTAAATAAAATGTAAGTCCTTTGATTTTCACAACTGACTTTTATCTCCATTCTTACACAATACAACTCAAGGTGGCTCACTACCAGCTGATGAAGTACAACGCAGTCCGAGCTTTCGTGCAGAGGAGAGAGTACCTAATCTGGCCGGAGGACCCTCAGGACCTGGAGTGGTTTTATGAGCGGCTCGTCTCACAGATACTCAGAGACACGAAGGTGAAAGCGTTTGCAGAGGACAAACCGGAGCCTGCACAGCCTGACATCCAACCTCAGAAGGAGGACGGCATCCAGCTTAAGAACATCGGTGCACTTGCTATGTGAACTCTGACTGATTGAAGAAAAACTATTTTAACCAAGATAAAATGGATTATGTATCCATAATCCACCCCGCTGAAGTGTTACTAGTAAACTTGTACTCAGGATCCTTAGCAGGATGAGGAAGATGTTCTCACTGAAATGCCTTTCTGATTTTTTTTTTAAGGAAAAAAGTCAAATGGGTCCCAACATTCAGAGGAAGAAAAGGCAAAGACTGCTAAAAAAGCCCTCTGTTTTTGAGTTCCACAGAACCAGATGTAAAATATGTCCTGTCCGGTTTTTACTTTTAATTTCCATGTACTTTGATGAAATGTGGCATAAATCAATTTATAATTCCTTTTTTACATTTTTTGTTTCTGTTGTCATCTTTTGTTATAAAGCACTCCATGACCCAATGATATGTACAGTATAACAAAATGATTGTGGGATGTGTTAATGTTATCATGTCAATGGAATTAATAATTCTTCAATTAACTAAGTGAAATGTGTCCAAGGGATTAAGTGTAATTCAAATTCAATTCCATTAAAAAATGTGATAACAATGTTTGGTAAGCATTTGTCAGCCGTTCTCACTAATGTTGGTGCAAATACGGCACTGATCATCCCTACTAGCTTGGAGGAGGAAGCAAATCCCCAGCACATCTTTGAAATGTAGAAGAGAGAAAGTTTTTTAATCACGGCAGGTGTTGCGTAACTGCAGCTCAAGGCAGACTAAACATGGCGTGTTGATACAGTGATTGGCCAGTTTGGCTTGTCAATATAAGAGCTGCTGTTGATCTTATGATCCCTATGGTACATAAGAACATTGGTTTGCAGAATTGCTTATTTGTCCCCACTATACAGAGGTGTCAAAAGTATTCACATTCATTACTCAGGTAGAAGTATAGATACTATGGGTTTAAAAGGACTTCCGTAGAAGTTGAAGTATCACCTCAAGCTTTTTACTCAAGTAAAAGTGTAAAAGTACTGGTCTCAAAACTACTTAAAGTATAAAAGTAAAAGTAATGTAAAGGGGGAAAAAATGCCATTAAGGCCAAAAGCTTAGGCCGTGCAAAAAACATTTTTCTAAAGGCCATAATGACTATAATGTTACATTAAAATGTTAATATTGAAAAATCCAACCATTTTGGAAAGATTCTTCCAGGTACGGCCAGGGATGTAGAAGGGTTGGCTGGTCTTCCTGGCTACCAACCTCCTCGCTGGTGCTTGGTTGGGACATTTTACTCAAGTTCTCACAAGAGTCTCTGCCACGGACTTCACTCTGTCCGGATGGCGTGATATATCTGGATAGTTGTTTTTTTTTTTAACGATGACAAGCCGGAATGAAAACAAGCCGAACTGAAATAGGAGTAACAATTATGTAAGGAGTAGAAAGTACAGATAATTGCGTGAAAATGTAAGGAGTAGAAGTAAAAAGTCTGCTGTAAAATAATTACTCCAGTAAAATATAGATACACAAAATTTCTATTTAAGTAAGGTAACGAAGTATTTGTACTTCATTACTTGACACCTCTGCCACTATATTACTTTGTATGTAAAGTGTTTTTATTAATTAACTGAGGAAGGCTTTTTAAACAAAAAAAAAGGCGCATCATCCAGGTGGTCCATCATGTGGAGTGGTGTCACACTTGATTCCTGAGTCTTAACGTTATACCAGAGATCTTCAACAGGGGGTCCACGACCCTTAGGGGGTCCTCAGAGTTACTCCGGGGGGGGGGGCACCAAACTATTGTCTGCAAATTTTTTGATGAAGTTGGTTGTTTTTTTTATTAAAATGTCTGAAAATCCAACATAGTAGCAAAGATACATTGTCTTATTCGTAAAATAATGTTACACAACATTGATGATGCTTACTATAAGTAAGGTAGCCACTATGGTAGCCATCCACAGCCATAGTTAAGCTTAAGGATTCACTGTGCCGTCCACATGTATGTTTAACAAATAAAACATGACGTGTGAATAATTATCCATCCACCCAGTAATATGCAGCTCAGTTTAATACAGTAGATGTAGCAGGGGGTTCCAGCTCCGTCTCTCTTTCATCCAGGGGGTCCTTGTCCTGAAAAACGTTGAAGACCTCTGAGTTAAACGATCTAACACAAGAATGTATTTTTCATGGTTTGAGTAGAGTAAAAAATATCTCAATGTATAAGATATATTTTCATGGTTACATCAGAATTTCTACAACAGACTTTTACATCTATTCAATGGGAATTTTCTGCTTCAAACTATCCTAATCTCTGCCAAACCTACTTACTTAGCACCTACTACCTACCTGCCCAGGGACTACGAACAGAAAATAGCCATCCATCCATCCATCCATCTTCATTCCCTTATCCGGGGTCAGGTTGCGGGGGCAGCAGCTCCAGCAGGGGACCCCTAACCTGCCTTTCCCAAGCCACACTAACCAGCCCCGACTGGGGGAACCCGAGGCGTTCCCAGGCCAGGGTGGAGATATAATCTCTCCACCTAGTCCTGGGTCTTCCCCAAGGCCTCCTCCCAGCTGGACATGCCTGGAACACCTCCCTAGGGAGGTGCCCAGGGGACTTCCTTACCAGATGTGCCAAACAACCTCAGCTGGCTCCTTTCCACGCAAAGGCACGCAACTTATTTTTCTAACAACATACAAAACATACAATTCTCAACATGAACACATCCCTCCCCTCTTCATCATCACCACCCACCCAGACTACAATCAAGAAAAGAAAGATGACACAGTGACTACAATATTCAAGACCATTCAACAAAATAGTAACAAAATAGACAATATGCCATAAACCAAATAAGCATATGTATAAATGACAACACCATAAGCCCATCATACACGTCTCCTCCCAGCACAAAGCTTCTTAGGAACCCTCCAGAAAGCTCAGATCAACATTTTCTAGGGTAGACATCCAACCTGGCAACCTATTTATATGACATTTTTTTCAAACGCCCCCACCCTAGCCATCTCACAAGCCCACTCCTGGATTGACGGCAGCCCTTCATTCCTCCATCCTCTTAAAATAATCTGTCTGGCTATCATTAAACTAGCCTGGACCCAGATTGCACTGGGTCTCACAGTCGACAAGGGCTCCTTTTAATGACAGTATTTTATTATTATCACAGCAACTGCAAACAAAAGCTTCTCTCTAAGCACTTGGGTTTGTTGGACTGTAAGATGAGAGTCAATCTGGGGTCAGCAGGTTTCCTTTTATTTGAGCTGTGTGTCTGAAAACAGGAAGCTACTGGGCAGAGGAAAGCTTCCGTCCTGTTGGCCCTGGCCGCCTGCATCCTCCCAGCCTTTATGAGCCAGCTGTTCCCGACATTACAGCCTGTCTGTAGGCTCTTGTTGCTTATTCACTGTGGACAGTCCATTCATCTGAACACAGTACAACATTAACATCTGTCTTGGCTGTTTTTATTATGCAGTTGTTTACATTTCTAAATGTTTGTACCATTATTGGAATTGAAAATGCTAGTTCCACCAAAATGTGGTGGGTATCAATTGGATGTACAGAAATGTAGCTATACAAAGGCATACAGATTGTAGGTGTATAGTACCAAAGTTTCAAAGGTCTAATATAGTGAAAAGTTAATTTCCATGTCTTTTTTTGATTATAAAGCAGGTCAAGGTGCTATATAAATACTGTGAAAGTATCAAACTGCTCAGTTCAGGGAGAAACGCACACAGTCCGTATTCAGAAACGGTGCCTTTAAATCTATAGTTTGTAGTTTCTGTCTCCCCCATGAGGAATTCTAAGTAATGACAACGACACTGTTGGCGCATCCACATGATACAAGCCTTCCGTGATGGCGCACCACCCCCACCCCCACCCCTCCTCCACGCAGTTGCTTGTTACCAAGGAGGACAGAGGATAAAAAAACAACATGATGGACTCTTCAGATGAGGTCATTATCTTTACTCCATTATCTATGGGGCCCATGGAGCAGCCGCACAGAGACCTCCACCGGCCGAGCCGGCTACTTCCCGAGCACTCCGGCAACCTTCAATGGGAATTAAATGATTTAATCATGCGGCTTTTCTAGACTTTCCAAATGTTATCAGACCGAATGGGTCAAATGCAGATAGTGAAAGTTATTTTGCGGGAGTTGTGACGCTGCAAAAAATGTATCCACTGATTTACAGATGTCTTTTAAATCAAAAAAGTACATGAAAAGTCTTTTTGGGCCATGGAAGTTATAATTCCACTGTTTGGCCGCTATGTCAAATTGGCTCAAAGTTCGGCGCGCTTCCTGGGGGCCTGTCAGGACTTCCATACGGTTGTGATGTCACAACCATAGACTGTATAAAAGAACTATACTATGAATAGGTAGGAAGTGCCGCTAAAGTGCCGTTAAAGTCATTCCCCGGCAGCAATGGCGTTGCAGAGACACCAAGAGTGCAGATGGGGAAGGAGGGGGCATTAAAGAGACAGGCGCTTAAAACGGAGCGCTTCAGACAGAGCTAGATCAAGCTTTTCCCTTTTTGAACAGCTAAATTACTATTATTACTAATTTACAGTCCATTTACGTTGTTTAAGTAACTACTATTTATTGATGTATCAGTTATAATTTGGATTTGCCTTGATGTCTTTCTATTAGTTCCAAGGCTCCATAAAAAGATTTAAAAAAAAAGATCAATAAAAAAAAAAGATCTGCTCCTCTATTCAACAAACGAGATAAAATCTCTAGATCTTCTATAAATCTGGACCGGTCTGGCAACCCCACCAAAATGTAATTTGAAAAGTGGAAGCAAATGTTTGCCTTGTAAACCAGCTCTCCAGCTCTGCGGCCTCTTCACAGTTATTTCAGGCCTGCAGAATATACTTAGAACAGACACACATGCTTCTGAGATTCTCCCTCGCAGGGAAATGTAATAAACTCTGCCACATGGCCACAGCTAATATTTGACCTCTGTTTAAGCAAATATAATTACAGGGATGCTCAAGCAAGCCAGAGGAGGGATCCTCTGAGGGGAAGTGGACTCATCTTCACTGCAGTGATTGAGAGGACGGAGGAGAATAAAGGCAGCCATGGGAGGGGGGGGGGGGGGGACGACACAAACTGATCTCTATGAGCCAAAATTAGATCTTTCCTTCAGCATCAAGCGAGCCCAGTGTGGGTGGTTTACTTATGTAATATGTTTCATAGGGCTTGTTTGTTTGTGGAAGTTTGTTCTGGGGTTAAGGGGCGTGACGAGATGAGAGGAAAGAACCAGCCAGAGCATAGCGGTACTTTTCCTCTGACACCACCACCACCAGTCTGCCTGGGGTGAAATGTTCTCAAGCTAGAGCAGCATTTGTGCATCATCCGTCCATTTTCCAGCTGCTTTTTTTTTTTTTTTTTTTTTTTTCTCGAGCCAAGGTTGTGGTGGATAGTAGCGTTTCACGTTGAAAACTAATGCAATGTGATGTGTTAATCATATTTCCTCCAAAGTGCCCCTCTACAACCACAATGGAAAAAGTGTCTGGGATGCAAAATAATAAAACACCAAATTTGAGATGTCAAAGCAGAAAGTGAGAAGACGATTGGCTGCGAGATTCCACATCAAAAGAGTCTGGAGTAGCCCAACTGCTCCAATGGATTTTCATCCAAAGAGTGAAAAAGACTATTGGCAAGCCAAAAAGAGATCTTTAACTAACTTGAATTAGCCCACTGTGGAACTTACAGTTAACTCAAAGAGACCACATTCCACCAGTGGTGTAGTCTACATGATACGCAGGTATACGCAGTATACCCACTAAGAAAGCTCCAGAATTTCCACATACCCACTTAAAAATGCCCAATGACCCACAACAACATACTTTCCATTATATTTTTGATATATTTTGGATTGTCATCTGTGTTTTTCTTCTTCACATAGACTAAATAAAGTAAATTGGTGCACGAAAGTGTATCCAAATACAGGAAATGAAGTCGATGATGCTCCAAACTTCCCTGGGGGAGGACACCCAGACCCCCCACTATGATTTACCCCCCCTCTCCCCAAAGGCAGTTCTGGCCAATATGAATATACAGTTCAGTATACCCACTACAATACATTAGACTACACCACTGCATTCCACACTGTCAGGCAAGATGGGGCAGAAAGACGGTCGGAGAGGACGACGGCTTCTTTCCCCAAATGACCTGCGAGGAAACAGGTGTCTTCTGCACTTGGTTGGAATTTATTTAGGAGGAGGAAGACAGAGGGAGGTTAGAAGGCTCATAGAAGAAAAGAGGGATGAAAAAGCAGAGGGATATTATGTCTACATCTGTCACCTGTTTTTGATAGGAAGACAGTGGTAAGTACATTTACTCAAGTACTTAAGTACACATTTTCATTCCATGCAACTTTCTACTTCTACTCCACTACATTTCAGAGAGAAATATTGTACTTTTTACTCCACTACATTAATGTCAGATTAATGTAGTGGAGTAAAAACTACAATTAGTACAAAGTACAATTAGTAACAAAAAGCTTTAGTTACTAGATACTTTACACAAGAGTTTTGCACACAAAACACATGTAGTTTATAAAATATGTTTTATTATAAATTAAACTAACCAACAATATATAGTTCGAGTCCAGCTAAATAATTAACTGATTAAACACTTAGTTGATTGACAGAACTGTTTCCATTTTCTAAAATGTGAGGATCTTTCTGCATTGAATACTTTTACTTTTAATACTTTAGGTGAAACTTCGATACTTTTACTTAAGTAACATTTTCAATGCAGGATCATTACTTGTAACAGAGTATTTTTACAGTGTGGTATTTGCACTTTTACTTAAGTTAAGGATCTTAATACTTCTTCCACCACTGTAGACAGCTCTACATTTAAAGACTAAACTAAACCTGCAATATCTGAGGGTTGGCCACTTTCATTAGGAGCGTTTCTGGCCACCTAGTCTCGCATTGCCAGACCTTCCTCCTCAGCGCTGCGGAGGAGGGTCTGGCTAGTCCACACAGCATTCCGGGATGGGAGATAAACGTGCTCTGGTTTATTGGCATTTCTTTAAACCAATCACAAACTTCTTGGGCAGCACTAAGCGCTGGATGGAGCCACAGCGCCTCTGCAAAATAGCCTCTGGAAGGAACTTGTTTTGGTGGAACATCTAAGTTCAAAGGTAGTTTTAGTCGTGCAACAGAAAACTCAGATTGGACAGATAGTCTAGCTAGCTGTCTGGATTTACCCTGCAGAGATCTGAGGAGCAGTTAACCATAGTCCTCATAAATCCACCAGAGTTTAGAATTACAGCACAAAGAAAGAGGAAGGTGATGGACATCAAGCGGAATTTCCGGCGGCACCTGAACAATCCCGGAATTGAAACGTCATCGATATAGACTACTGGCCACCTAACGAAAAGTGAATGATGCACGTCAGATATTCACTCCTATATTCCTTTCTTGTCTCTGTCAAATCGCAAGAGATCTTTCTCTTCACTGCTAAATGCTGCGTCTTCCCCAGCTAAATATATGATAACTTACTTGGTACTGGGAGCGTAGCGTACAGTGCATTTATCAAAGCTCTTGAGCCGAAAACAGCTCGCTGTGACCCAAAATGTCGCCGACAGTGAGGAGAGCGAAGCAAAGCATCAAAGTTGCGAGCCCGAAAAACTAAAGCAACAAGCTGAAAGATACTATAAAGCTCTGTACAGCTTTGGGTAACTGCAGAGTTGAGAGATAATTCTCAGTGGGTTCATCAAATCTACAAGACTCCTTTCTCATCCAAACAGTCATTTAGTCCACGGTTAGGAGTAAACATTTCTGATTGTAGCTGCTGTAACGCTGAACGTGAAAAACCCCTGTGCTCCTTTAATGTTTTAGAGAAGGCTGTATACAAACCACAGTCATAAACAGGCAGAAAAGTCAGCAGATTTTGGTCCAATGTTGCCCTGGAAATATTACAAGAGAAACTCAGTCAAAATATATATTTGTTAGACATGAAAACCATAGCTAATGGGAGCTGGGTTGCTTGCTCAGTGCGTTGTGCCAGAGTGTTGTCTCCCTGTAATTAAAGCAGTCTGCCTCAGCAGGCCTAGAAGGTTTGAGCACTTCTTTCAGTTGATGTAATGCAGCACAACACAAAGTGGATTTTTTTTTTTTTTAAACCAATCCATTAAACCGGCTCAGAAAATGATTTTATGATTACGGTTTTAGGTTTTTATGCAATTCGCAATCCCATTTCCAAACAGTTCATGAGTAGAAATGCTGTAAATGGACTTGTAGCTTTGAGAAAATGAGATCTGTACCACAACCGGTAATAAAACCGGAGTGTTATTCTGGTGTAAATCATGTCTACATGAGCATAAAGAACAGACAGCCCTGCCCAGTTTAAATACAGTCAATGACCTCAGGCCAGATGTAACAGATAGCACTGAAGGCGCCAGCAGTTATGAGACAATGAAACAGGTGAACACTGTTATGATTAAAGATATACCCTCTTCTTTGAAACGCAGCCTCGTCTCATTTTATGGTCTAAGAGTGTGTGTGTGTGTGTGTGTGTGTGTGTGTGTGTGTGTGTGTGTGTGTGTGAGGTCGGGAGAGCAGACAATAGGAGACACCAGGACAAAAGTGATAAAAAAAGACATTTTAATCATACAGTACATCTTTTATCTGAGGCGTGTGGCGACTTGAACACAGAATTTAACACTAGCTCCTACAAATACAAAAAGTGTCAGGCTTGAACTGTAAAATGTGGCACATTTGTGTTAGGGTTGATGTGATTATATCCGACAACATATATTAATAATTACACACAATATCACAATATATACTATCTACTACTGTCGGTGCACATGTCGGTGCAAATGGCTGCTGTGTGAGTATATTTAACACTGTAGTTAGCTAAATTTCATGGAGGAGCCTTTGTGAAAAGATCATTTCCCATAATGATATAGTGTGTGTTTCACTGTAAAATCTAGCACGTGAAGACCTGGTGAGTAGGGGTGTCACGATTCGATTCAATTTACGACTTTAACATTTTATTTTCAACAGAGTGCCAGAGAATGCCATAACAAGAGCCACTAGATAACAGAAGGCTACTTTGCAGCAACAGTTTGAGTTTCTCAGAGTTTACGAGGTGCAACTAAATGCACAAATGGTTTACCAAGGTGCACCTGAATACACCATGGAGTCCCGTCGGACTTCACATGCTTTACCTTCGGAAGCACAAGCCTTTTCCTGTTCGTAGTTTCTTCATTATTTCCGACTCCGGCAGTGGCCATGGTGTCTGGAAAAGAGCAGCTGCGGGCTACCGGTAAGCTAACGTTACCCTGTGTTTTTAGCGGCATGCTACCAGCCGGTAAGCTACGCTGTGTGTTGTAGTTTTTCTTCGGCTGTGCGCAAATAGGCAGGGGTGTAGAGAGAAAAAATACTGGGAGAATCTCCGATCCTGCTCTTGATTTTGATAGTCGACACCGACCTTGTTTTGGTCAATTTTCCATTTAAAATAAATTGAAACCGGGACGCCCGTCGATTTCCCACAATGATATAGCTTTAACAATAGTGTGTGTTTCACTGTAACACATAATGTGGCACGTGAAGACCTGGTGAGTACAAAAAGAAAGATGTAAACAGATTATATTGAGTGGGTCTGTGCTGTTCCATGAAACACATTGAGGCACTTGGGTCAGCAAACGCATCACAAACCTTGTTTGATTGCACAGAGACATTGTATGCGTCGTTCCATTTTTTTTTTGGACATTTGCTATTTATTCTGGATTGATTTTTTATTTAAAAATATAAATCTATCATCAGCATAAGCTTTCAGAAGAGGGATTGGTGTGTATTGCAATAGGAGGCACGCTGGTTTCAGTTTTTGGCACGTTAAACTCTGAAGCTGAATTGCACTTCACTTTCAACGCTCTGTTAAAACAGTAGAGTTTCTTTGGAGAGGCGGAGGACGCCCGCTGTCTTTTGGAGTTGCGCTTGCATTTTTTGACGCTTTCCTCCCGTGTGACAGAAATGCTTCTGAGCTGCTCCTGGTTAGCAGGGCTTTTACAACAAGCGTCCATGTGCGTTGTTGTACCTGCGGTTGTGGCGGATATATGGTTATCGCCACAACAACGGTCACTGTCCCTTCTCTGCTGTCTTTCAGAGCTGGTTGTGTGTGGTGAGCACAGGGAGGGGCATTGAGTCTGAGCTTGTGTCGAGGCTGGGGGGCTGATGTTCTGGCTACTGTCGGGGCCTGGGGGCCTCGTTTCGTGTCTGTGGTCATCCTCATGTCCCACAGGCTCCGAACCAGGAGCCGTGGATCTCTGCTCTCTGGCTGAACCGGTGTGGACACAATACTTCCTGAGATGGCAGCTGTGGACAGGACCTTGCCTGGGCGCCGCTACTCTCCCCTGGGAGCAGTGGTGGAAATGTGCAGGGGGACAGTGGACGTAGTGCATTCGGCACTCCATGTGTGTGTAGACTGGGTCCAGGTTCGTAGGTAACAGGGCTGCGTTCTGTTTACTCGGGGAGTTTCCTGAGAGCGGGAAGAGCTGCGGGGTGGGAGGGCAGGACGGGGAGTCCTGGGCAGGCTGAGCACAGGGGTGGGGGGCATACTGCTGAGGAGGAGGAGGAGGGTCCCCGCATGTGCAGTTAGTGTTCTGAGAGTACTGGCACCGGGCTGCTGAGCTCAGTGTGGCTCCGAGGCTGTTCTCGGGGCCGGCTGTGCCAATGTCAGCTTTGGTCTGGTAATGGATGTGTGAGTACGGGCCGCTGTGCTGCTGGGGAGGGATTCCGTTGTAAAGCTCCTCTCCGGCTTTATCTCCACTTTTCTGACTGGAGGCCAAAGGCTCCAGCTCGTAATGCTCCACCTCCCTGCCCCGCCCGTCCAGCTGGTACTTCCCGAGGCTGGAGCCTTTCGCCTGAGCCGGGGGGCTCTTGGACGTGACCTCGGAGAACACCTGACACTGCAGCTTTTTGGGCAAAGGGATCTGGCCACAGGTGCCCTGCGGCCCCAGGCAGCGACACATGCACTGGAAGAAGAAGGTGGCGAAGGCCCAGCTGATGCACATGATGAGCATCATGAACGTGCCTAGCTGGGTGTAGGCTAACACGGTGGAGGGCATCATCATGGCCCCGGCAACAAAGGTGGTCAGTGCTGCCATGGCGATGGCAGAGCCCATGCGGCTGAGGGAGAAAATCACCTTCCCTTCTCGGTCGGGCTCGGGGGCGAGCCGGTAGGCCACACCGTAGTGGACGGCGAAGTCCACCGAGAGCCCCACGGCGACGGAGATGGTGACCGACTCCAGGACGTTCAGCTCCCAGCCCAGCAGCACCAGGGAGCCCACCGTCACAAAGATGGTGCCGGCGATGGACAGGATGGCATACAGGCTGATGATGACGTTCCAGGTGGTCAGCAGCATAACGCTGAAGGCCACGGTCACCGACAGCGCCATGGCGACCAGCGTGCCGTCCGACAGGCTGTCCTGCAGGTCGTAGAACTCCAGGTTGCTGATGAACCAGCCATGGCTGAGGCCTGCCGGCGCGTACCGTAACTCCTCCTCGATCCAGGCATCCACCTGGAACACAACCGCAACCGTTAATGTCACAATATAGCTTGTCCTGATGACCAGTGGCATATCAATTCAAATTAGGTCTCCTATATTAGTCGGCAAGGTATCCATGTAGGCCAAATAGGGCTGCCAAATCTCGAGAAAGATGTTATATTAATTTCGAAAAGTATATGTGATCCTTTCAAGTGGAATACATATATTCATTTCCTGAAGCTATCGAGCAATAGGGAGATGGGAATCCGACTAACACGTGATGGCTATGAACTTCCTGGCAATGCACAGGGCTATTGTAAGAAACTTCTTTGGGAAGTTTCTTAAATGTGCACTAATGGTTGTAAAGTCGCCTGACATGCAGATTTGTGGATCTAGTGGGAAGGTAAATCCAGTCAACTGTCACTTAAAGGGTAACTACTACTGCTTTGACCCTATTCTCCTATGTTTTTGTGTCTACGTGACTGATGGGGACAACAACCTTTGACATTGGTCCAGTATTAAGTGAGATCGCTGCAGTCGGCAGCGGCAAAACAAGATACAATGTAAGTTAATAGGGCAATTGTCCAGCTTGTATTTACCTTCACAAAAGTGCCCGTTTTGCCACTGACAGGCTCAGATTAATATTCTAAGTGTCTGACAACATTATGGAACGGATTTCTAAGAAGGTCGACCTTTCTGTTAAAAAGTAAGATTGTTTTTTTAAACCTAAAAACATCTGCGAAATTGCGTTCGCTAAACCCACCAGACTCCATGTAAATAAACAGTAATTTTAGCATCGTTAAAATACACTTCATTCCAAGTCGACAGAAACAAAATAAAACTATGAAAAGTCATTTTGGGTCGTCTTTCCACTTTTCCAAGCATCACAACTCTAGTTGTGGTTGAAATAAACACACAGTTTACTAATTTACATGTGAAAATATGTTTGCTCTATACACGCTAAAAGTATTGCTTTTTTAAATGGAGTCTGGTGGGTTCAGTGCTAGCAACTTTAGAGCTGTTTCTGGTTAAACAGAAAGGTCTCAAAGAGGTTTTTAAGGTCTATCTCTGAAGGGATCCTTTCCATAATGTTGTCAGACACTTAGAATATTAATCTGAGCCTGTCAGTGGCAAAACGAGCACTTTTGTGAAGGTAAATACAAGCTGGACAATTGCCCTATTAACTTACATTGTAGCTTGTTTCGCCGCTACCGACTGCAGTGATCTCGCTTAATACTGGACCAATGTCAAAAAATTGTTGTTCCCATCAGTCACTTAGACACAAAAACATAGGAAAATAGGTTGAAAAAAAAAAAAAAAAACAGTGGTTACCCTTTAAGCCATGCCAGAATGTCTTGTACATGGACATACATCAAAATGGAGGATACAATACAATGACATACATCCAATCTAAATTATATCTAGAATTAATAGTGGCAAAAAAGGCTATAAACATTGAGTTAGTACAAACCTCGCGGTAGAACTGGAGCATCTTGTCGTAGGCCAGGGTGAAGAGGTAGGTGCTCTTGAACTCTAACACTATGGCTCTGATGGTGTCGTTGATGTCGAAGCGCGGGCCGGGCGTCTTGCTGTCCAGATGGTAGTTGGTGCTCCGATCCAGCTCCATGATGGCTCTCTTGATGCACAGCTCAAAGACTTCCTGCTTGTAGGGGAAGGTGGACTGACTGCAGCAGGGGTAGACGGACGCCTCCTCACAGTCCTGGTTCTCCATCCACTGGCAAAATAAGTGGCAGGTTAAAGTTAGTTAGGTCCAGTGACGCTTAACCCTCTTGTTTAAATAAAAAAAACCTATCTTGAGTATTTTTACATTATAATCACGGTCTGTTCTCTACCTGTGGAATGGTTTTAAAGGTTTGATGACTCATCCTGCACTCGGGGGCGTTTACTAATTTTATGTCCATGAATTCTTTTTTTTTTCAAGTTTTGATGTCCAAGTATTTCTTATCCGATTACTCGATTAACTGATGGAATGAGACGCAAAAACCCAGAGATTCAAAATCTATGGGGAAATTGCTTTTTTTTTTTTATTGTAAAACTAGGGGTGGCACGGTTCATGAAAACACATCCGAACCGTTCGGTCCGCTTGCTTCGGTTCGGAGCGTGTGTGCGTTGCAGCGTCGCACAGTTCCCCCCGCGACTGACGCACACGCACACACACACACACACACACACACACACACACACACACACACACACACACACACACACACACACACACACACACACACACACACACACACTCTGGATGCAGGAAAAACCGGAGATGAGACGTACAGGATTACCTAAATTGAGGACAGCTATGCTCGTTATTGTAAGTGCAATGATAATAATAAGTACTTTATCAAACCGTATGAAGGTGTGTCCCAGCCCAGGCCAGGATAGGAAATTAACTAACAATGTAAAGATCAACAAGCCACTGACAGACATGTTCAAATTTGATTCATTCATAAATTATTATTTTTTGTCTTAAATCCACCAGCCATTTTCACTCATCAACATTTGCGGCATTCTGAGCCTTTTTGGTAAGGTTACTAGGAAAACTCAGCCTAGAGTAATTTTATTCTCCCCAAAACAAGTTTCCTTTTTTATTTTTAAAGAACTATACAAAAGAAAATCACAACTTTTTTTTTTATGTTTAACGTATTCTGACTTATTCAAAAGACGGACCTTTAAGAGTTCCTCTCTTTTTCTTTTGAAGGATACCATTTTTGTAAGAGCTACACTGAAGTCGGCAGTTTGATAAATGCAACTTATTTCAATTGATATTCTGTAATATTTCGATCTTCGTGTGCTGAAACGGCACATAAGTTCCTGTAGATGGCAATACACATTCTCTTTTTTTGCCAAATAAATGAAAAGCTTGTTGAAATCCTCAATGTCTTCCCTCTTGCTGTATCAAAATCTCACCTAGCTTTCCTCAGAGATGGTCCCAGTGATGTGCTTAAAGTCAAGTCAAATTCAGTTTGCGCATGATTACATGATATAACTATTTTTTGAATAGCACACATGCAGTGCTGACCTGTTTGAATGTCTCGATGAAGCAGCTGGTGAAGTCCTGCTCCTCGGACTGAAAGACGAAGCTCTGATTCCTCAGCTTCTGGCAGAAGCTGAGGATCCACAGCTGGGACGCCGGGCTGGCGATGTTGAAGCTGCTATCCAGCGTCAGCTTGCCCTTGTTTTTGGGGTTCAGGGGGTCGCCGTTATCCACGGGCGTCACGCCCCAGATGATGGTGATGGGCATGTGGAGCTCCTCGCCGTGGTGAACCCGCTCGAACATGAACAGTTTCTTGTACTCTGCGTCGTAGCGCTCGAACGGGTGCGAGGACCGGAACACCTGGAACTCGGCCAGCTCCAGAGACGGCAGCTTCATCTTAGGATTGACGCAGACCACGTAGGCCCCGCCCACCGTGATGGCCAGGAACCAGAAGAGCCAGAGGTAGCGCAGCTTGATGACGACGCAGGGCAGCACCTTCTCGAAGAAGATGCGCGACGCCTCGGAGACGGCGAACAGGCATTTGTCGGCCTTCTGACAAAGTCCTGCCCAAAACGTCTGGGTGCAGATACCTTGTTGCGGGTGCGCGGGCTTGGCGCACGGGAACATGTTAGGCAGGTAGCGTTCGTGCAGCACCACCACAGCTGGGAGCCACGTCACCATGAGAATGTAGTTCACCAGTATTGCGGTGCCGGCATAGACGCCGAAGCAGCGGATGGCGGTGATGTTGCTGACGTAGTTGGCGTAAAACGCGGCGGCCGTGGTGAAGCTGGTGACGAACATGGACAGGGCGGCGTGCTGTAGCGTCACGCCGACCGTCTCCGACAGCTCGGCGTGCGGCTTGTCGAACTTGGTGTAGTTCCACACGTCGCAGAGCACGAAGGCGTCGTCGGCGCCGATGCCCACCAGGATGATGAGCGCCGTGAGGTTCATGAAGGGGAAGAACTCAAAGTTGAAGACCATCCGGTACAAGAAGTAGGACACGATCAGGGAGCTGATGATGGCTATGATCGTCATGAGGGTGATGAAAACGGAGCGCGTGTACACGCACATGACCAGCAGGACGATCGCTATGGCGATGGCGGGATAGACCGTGTCCGTGAGGAGGTAGTCCTGAAAGAGGTCGTGTTTGATGCCAAACTCGATCCCCGACACCGTGGTGATACCATCCGACGAGTTCCAGTTCTCAAAGTTGTCGATGTAGATGTTCATCATGGACTCTCCTTTCTCCGTGGGGGAGAAGAGCATGCTGGATCTGAGCACGGGCGGAGGAAACTCCAGGCTCTTGGGACTCAGGAAGTCTTTGTCCACCAGGAAGTGAAGGATTTGGTAGACTGCGTTGTACTTGGTGCACTTCCGCGGCACGCCGGCACACTTGAGCTGGTCTTTTCGCCGCAGCGCCATGTCCCAGCAGTCGTGCGCCAGCGTGCCGTTGTGGTAGTACTTGGCGCACGAGCGCAGGATCTTGAGCGTGTGCGACACGTCGCGCTCCGTGATCTTCTGGCAGGACGAGCGATTGGTGAGGACGGCGATGTAGTTCCCGAGAGTCCAGCTGGGGCAACAGGAGGCGTCGTTGGTGCGCTGACAGAGACTCCAGTAGTCCCGATGGGAACGTACCTGGGAACAGAGACGGATAATAAGATTCACGATTCCTTTTATTGTCATTCTGGAAAACATGGAAATATGTAAAGCATGACGCAATGAAATTACAAGCATGGCTCCTTTAAAAACACAAATCTTTGAATACAGTACATATACTATATAGATCTACAGATCCCTGCCTCTGCTGAATAATTTGGATCCTTGGTGGGGACAAAATGTATCCCCTCCCCCCAAAGTGATCAATGCTACTTCACCAATAGACCACAAGCTATTATATACCTATATTTGAAGTATTTTAAACTACGTAAAGCGCTGTAACGTGAACACATAGTTCCACAGAGCAGCAGTTGCTGGTTGTATTTAGCCGCTACAGAGCTCTGGGACACCGGCTACCAGCGGCGCTTGTTTACAGGCACCGGCAGATGATGGCCCTCTCAGGGGCCACGGTAGTGGAGTTTAGCCAGAAAACGTGAGCGTCATGCGGCGCTGATAGTTAAGTTTAGGCACCAAAACGACTGGTTAAGTTTAGGAAAAAGATTGTGGTTAAAACACTCATAACACAGTATTTAATTTTTGCCGCGAAGTGAACTTTGCTCTCGGGCTTGAAAGCGCTGCCATTTCATTATGATTTTTTGCCAATGGACATTGAAGTGCACAAATAAGTATGTTCGCATGGCTGGTCGAGTGGCACTATATCTAAACCAATATGGTATTGGTTTAGATATAAACAAGAGCCAAAAAGCGTCTGACTAAATTAATGTCAACAACTGCCATTTCATCATTCCCAGTCTTGAGGATTGTGCTGTTCTTCATACAGACCTTTGTGTTGTCCAGATTGCACATGGATTTGATGGCCTGAATACTCCACAGGTTCTTCCCATCAGCTGATGTGAACACCAGTCTAGAATAACTGTCACCTGCAATGAAAAGGGGTTTACTTTTAAGGTTCTTTATTTGTCATGTGCACAACCTTAACAGAACTAGTCGGAAATCTTAGGCCTCAGGCACCTCCAACTATGCTCAGTAAATAACTAAAGGAAAAATAAAAACACACAAGTAAAAGCAAAGTCTGAATCTAAGACAAAAGAAAAAATATTGCAAATTAAGATAAAAGGTTAAAGGTTAAATATTTCTCATCATACCAGTGTTTATCATTTATAATGTGTTGTACTGAGGCAGGAGAGCTTTCTGGTAGTCTTCATCGTCTGGTCTAAATTGGATTGGTGTCATTTCTGTATTCCCAATCTTACCTGGCACATCACAGAAGAACTCTTTACTGAAGTCCCACTCTGCTTGCCGTTTGTCTCGATCAAAGTGGTCCTCGGGCCACCTGGGCTCTTGGTGACTACAAAACAATTCAAAAAGATTAGCAGCGTCTACATTACTTAGACACTTAGATGTATGTTTAACTCAATCAGCCAATATGGAAACTTTGGGGGAAAAAAACAACAACATGGCAATTCATTTCATGCTTGAAAAAATAACAAAAGTCTTCAGTTAACGGGCAGACTCAAATCACGGAGCAGACATTGTTTACCAAGAGTCTGACAGCGCTTCTCAATGAGTCTTTGATGAGCTGACGATTAAAGCATTTGGCAGCAAATCTTAAGTCTTATACTGTGTTTAATTAGTTCTTTGAGGTTTACAGCAATTTGGTTGCAAGACAGTTTGTGTGTGTGTGTGTGTGTGTGTGTGTGTGTGTGTGTGTGTGTGTGTGTGTGTGTGTGTGTGTGTGTGTGTGTGTGTGTGTGTGTGTGATGCAAAGTGAAGGAAGCAGATCTGATGCGTAGTAATGAAATTTGTATTTGTATTTTGTATTTATTATAAAGATCCCCATTAGCGGACGCCTAGACGACCAGCTAGTCTTCCTGGGGTCCAAGACAACATTATTAAAACATGTCATGACATATAAAGAAAAGAAAGGAAAGAAAAGAAATAGAACAATATCTGCTCACAGAACTGAATAACAAAAAAGACTCCAGAAAAAATACACAAGTCTTTGGCGTATATGTGTTTTGTGTGTGTTTATTAGGGTTGGTCAATATATTGATATATATCGATATATGAGACTAGATATGGTCTTAGATTTTGGATATGGTAATATTACACAAGTGTTGTCTTTTCCATTACAGTAATGGATGTATGTCATTTTCTGAATTCACCAGACTGTTCACGCAATTCTATTTGCCTTTAACCACTTATTCTTTGTATCCACATAATTGATGATTATTTATTTGAAATCTCATTGTGAAAATATTTTGTGAAAGCACCAATTGTCAACCCTACAGAATCGACGTTGATGCGTTTGGTCAAGAATACGGTGATATTTGCCAGCGAGCGAATGAGGATTATGGTTCAGACAGGCCTTCTTTCCGTGTGTATGTGGGTTTTTTAAATTTATTTTTTCGGGGCCACGTCCTCTGCTAGAAACAGGAAGGCAGAGTAATCAGGTGGCTGTCAGAGAGAGAGACGGAGGGGTTGACAGACGGAGGGGATGAGGCAGGGAAGCTTGCTGACAGCAGCAGAGGCCTCTCGTACGCACATAAGTACACAATTACATCTGCAGACAGACGCGTGGAACGAGACAGAAAGGAAGACAAAGGCAGCCACAGACACAGCAGGAGACGGAGAGGAAGATCCAGACTGCAGCTCAAAGGATCCATTTTCTAATCAGCAGAATGGAGCTGCAGGTTTAGGATACAAAATCTGAGTCAGAGGGGTATGACCTCACGGCAATGACAACATCATTCATCAGAGACAATGGTCAGGATTTAGATGTCAATGTGAGACAAACTAACAATTTAAAGTTAGTTTGGGGATGCCTAAATTCAGGCTAAACAAAGGCAAATACAGTCAAAATATGTTGGCATCAACACTGGTTCTGCTAACATTGATAGAAGCTGGGAAAACTAATCCGATATGAGCAGTGATTTGGCCTGAAGAGTGCACAGTCATAGAGACAGACAGAAACAGAGACAGTCAGTCATAGAGACAGACAGAAACAGAGAGAGACAGTCATAGAGACAGACAGAAACAGAGACAGACAGTCACAGAGACAGACAGAAACAGAGACAGACAGTCATAGAGACAGACAGAAACAGAGACAGACAGTCACAGAGACAGACAGAAACAGAGACAGACAGAAACGGAGACAGACAGAAACAGAGACAGACAGTCATAGAGACAGACAGAAACATGGCTCTTGATTAGTGGACAGCCTCCCACTGACAGAACACAGCAGATCACGCTGTGGATGGACAGATCTCTACTTTGTTCCCCTTTTCTTTCAAGAGGGGATTCAGACTTTTCAGCATGTCTGTCAACAGTATCCTTTAACCCCCCCCCCCTCCCCTCCCGCACTGTGAGGCTACATTCTAGCAGCCATTTATAACAAGATTGTTTTGCTTTTGTTTGTAGTGCGGTTGATTTGTAGCCCTGTTAATGTGAAAATAAAAACCCATCTGATACCAGTGCGTTTAAAATAAATAAATAAATAAATAAATAAATATATATATATATATATATATATATATATATATATAAATATATATATATATATATATATATAAATATATATATATATATATATATATATATATATATATATATATATATATATATATATATATATATATATATATATATATAAATATATAAATATATATATATATATATATATATATATATATATATATATATATATATAAACATTTTAACAGCTGTATAATACTAACCTTGTATGGATGGGATATGATTGCTCTCATTGTCGTATGGCCTGGCTCAAGCTAACCCCTTTATAAAACATGAATGCCATACAACTTTCTTATATTATCTACTATGTCAGTCATAACAGGAAAAGAACATAAATAAACTACTGTAAAGTATATTTCTTTCAGGCTAAATTACATGGTATCCGATGGGTGCATAGACTTGCATACTTGCCGATACTGACACCAGCATTTTAAGCGGTATCAGAGGCTTTTCTGATACTGGTATCGCTATCGGAACAAATCTACTTTTGTGCCAGGGAAACAAAGAAATCGTTACAATAAAGAAGAACTCAACGGTTTTAAAGTCATACAGCCCGTCATTACGCCATCTTTGAATGTGCACAAATGTAATCATACAAACAACCTTCAATATAACCTTTCAAATGAAAAATATATATTTTTTAAAGCCTTTTACCACAACATTTAGCCAGCGCAAAATGAATACAACACAACAGATCATACATCTGCCACTGCAATCGGTGAATGTCATTTTATTTGCCGATAGGCGATTGCAGTCAACAAGGCAAATATCAACCAATACAGATGTTCGGCCAATAACTCTGTGCATCCCTACTGGAAATTGTATTTCATAATTCTGTACTTTCCAAAACTGTCAAATAGCTTCTTGGTTAAAAAAAAAAAGAGAAGGAAAGTGTGTCACTTTGTGTGGATAGTGTAAGAAATGTGTGTGAAGTTACTTTTTGGCCTGCTCATCAGCGTATTTGAAGGGGTAGTTGGCCAGTGTGGCTTTGTAGCCGGTGTTCTTCACCATGTTGTTCCATGTGACCAGTCGCTGCCCAATGGCTGTTCCCCGTGGCTCAAACCCCTTTTGGGAAGAAAGAAAAGCAGCGATGAGCAAAACAAGTTTAGATAATGGAAGCAAGTTATGGTCTACACAGTTCTGATGCAAAGTGATGGTATAAATGATGCAAGTTGGCCATTTTAGTCACCATACAGTAGCTATCCATTCAACTTGAAATGTACATGCTTACTCATAGTAGAGGACATTTTAAAAATCACTTTGCGACACTGCACTGTTATGAGCTAATGGAGGCGTACAAGGAAGGCTGTCACATATCTACAACTGGATCACTTTCAAAGTGAGCTGGGCTGTCAACATTACTCCCAAGTTCAACACATAAACAGAACCACACCTACTCAGTATTCAAGGAAAGCCAGATGGAACCGATACTAGGGCTGCACAATTACTTGCAATTTTATCGAAAATTGCAATATGGAACAGTGCAATATCGTTAAATATTTGTTAAAGACATTATGGGCCCTACTGTAACGGTCTAATCGCACAGCATGAAGCGCAAGTGCGTTTAGGGCGTGTCCAAATCCACTTTTGCAAGTTTGACGGCGGAAAAAAGGGTCCGTGCGCCGGGCGCATGGTTCAAAAGGGTTGTACTTAGTGCCTTAATTAATTCATAGGTGTGCTTTGGGCGTAACATGCAATAAACCAATCAGAGTGTCGTCTTCCATTCCCTTTAAAAGCCAGGCGCGTTTGTACCTTGGCGCATTGCTAATATGATGGCGGATTTGCACCGTAATATCTTTATTTGTAATCTTTTGCATGTTTGTGTGCTGCTGCGCTTCCCTGTGTGTGTAACAGGCATAGTGTGCGCGCGCTGTGCACGAGCCTAGGCGCATTTTACTAATGCGCTGTTAAAATAACAATGAAATGCTGCGCTATTGACTTTAAACCAGGTTTTTGTTGATCAATTGAGCCATCACTTTCCGCTGCCTCAAGATAGCAATACGCCTGGAATGCACCTGAACACACCTCCCTGTAAGACCAGCACGCCCATGGGCGCAAAGATGGGCGCAGGTGCATTTGCTATTTAAACAACGCGGGCGCTGGATGGGAAATTGACAATTGCGTCGGTCTTAAACTAGCAAAGACACTTGCGTCGGGCTTTGTGCTGTGCTAGGTGCAAGATAGGGCCCTATGTGTCAAACCATTCTGGATTATGTTTTGTGGCGCAGACAACGTAATTGTATATCAAAACATTCCTTTGTGCAGGAAAAACCCTGTGTTCAGGTCTGGGGGAGGCTCGTTATCTGGAAGCGTTGTGTTAACGGAAGACCATCGTGGGTCTGTCCTCACCAGCAGTGGGTCTGAGAAATCCGGCAGGTCAGGCACCAGGATGCCCACCAGGGCACACACCACAATGAGCACTGTGCACACCCCCAGCACCACCACTGGCCAATCAGCTATCAGCTCAGCATAGCTGGAAACAAGAAGGAGACATTAAGTTAGTGAACACAGCGATGACAGCTTACTCAAAGTTTTTCAGATTGAGACGAATGTTAAAGGTTAACTTTCAACCTGGACCCTATTTTCCCATGTTTCTGTGTCTAAGTGACTTCAACAATCTTTGAAATTGGTCTAGTGTTAAGCAAGACCGCTGCAGAAACATACGGTGGGAATATTTATTCATAATTCAAATTGAAAGTCCAAAGAGAAAACGAAGCAAGATCAAATTAAAAATAGTACTATTTTAATTAAAAATAGTATTATTTTACTACGCTACTAGGAAAAATCATGCCATAATTAAATGTGAAATGTAAAAGCTTAAAAATGGAAATACTTAAATTAAAATCTCAAAAAAATCGAAATGTAAAAGGTGAATCTTAAAATGTCAGTCAAATGTAAAACATAAAATTCAAAAGATAAAATGTCAAATTGAAAATTATAAAGGGGAAAGGCTAAAATAATTTCTTTTTTTCTATTAAATGAAAGCTGAATGTTAAATCGAAATGTAAAAGGTGAATCTTAAAATGTCAATGTAAAACGTAAAATTCAAAAGATAAAATGTCAAATTGAAAATTATAAAAGGCAAAGGCTAAAATTAAATTTTATTTTTTTCTATTTGAGATTTTAATTTAAGTATTTCCATTTAAGCTTTTACATTTCACATTCAATTATGCCATGATTTTTCCTAGTAGCGTAGTAAAATAATACTATTTTTAATTTGATCTTGCTTCGTTTTCTCTTTGGACTTTCAATTTGAATTATGAATAAATATATCCTCCATAGAAACAAGCTACAATGTAACATTAATGGGCAAGTGTGCCCCCTTCAATTGCACACTGACAGGCCCAGATTATTATTCTAAGTGCGAGAACATTATGGAAAGGATCGCTACAGAGGTTCACCTTTTTTATAAAGAGTAAGATCTTTTTTGTTTAACATGAAAATTGCCACCGCCAAACCCACCAGAAACTAAATAAAAGTCTTGGTTCGTCTTTCCACTGTTTCAACAATCCCCGCTCTGGTTCGGTTGAAATAAATGTGAGTATGTCGATGGCAATTTAAGGGCTGTTTCTGGTTAAACAAAAAGGTCCATCTCTGTAGGGATCCTTTCCATAATGTTGTCAGACTCTCAGACAGAATAACAACCTTAGCCTGTCAGTGGCGAAAACAGAACTTTTAGTGGAGGGAAACTGACAATGTGCATTTGTCCTAAATGATTACATTTCATCCTGGTTCACGGCTGCCGGTTACAGCGTTCTCGCTCAATACAGGGCCAATTTCAAAGATTTTTGTTCACATTAGTCACTTAGACACCAATGCATGGGGAAATAGGGTCCAGGTTGAAAAACAAAACAAAATGACCCTTTAATTCCATATAGCAGTGGTTCTCAAGCTTTTTTTCAATAATGTTCCCCCTTGGAACAGTTTTTTTAAGCCATGTACCCCCTAACCAGCGCAAATAATTTTTGGTAGAAAAAAAAAAAAAAAAAGTCTATATAAAGAGGAACAATACAGCGATGTCAGCGATAGATTTAGTAAACAACAGCCTTGTACCTGGAAACCATTTAAATGCTGAAGAAAAAAGGCGACAAAAACTTTGGAATAAGATGGAAGAAAGAAGGAAGCAAGGCAAGAATAGGTCAAAATAGTAACAAAAACTTCCAAAAAAAAAAAAAAACTGTAGAAAGAAGGAAGGCAACACTAGAGCAACAAAAGGGACAACAAAATTCAAATAAGCAACAAACTTCGAAAAAAGTGACACAAACTTTGAAAAAAGCAGAAAAAACTAAAACATTGAAGAAGAAAAAAAAGACAGAAAAAAGTAAGGAAGAAAGGCAAGAATAGGCCAAAACAAGCAACAACACCTTCAAAAAAAGGAGACAAACTTAAAAAACAGCGACAAAAATTCCCTATTACTTAGCGAGTAGAACCCATGAGACGGCACACGATCGCCATTTGGCTGATGAGTCATTAAAATTGGTGAGGAAAGGATCAACTTGTCCAAAATTCTTACAGTTGAAGGAAAAAGGGGACAAAAGAAGGAAATGGAAAATGTTAAGATACAGCCTACTCCATCTTTGCTCTGTTTAAGGCATTTGCTTGATTAGAAATAGTGTTAGTAGCGGTCTGTGTTTTTTGGTGTGTATACTGAGTCTCCATCTTTATGCACAACTCATAAGACTTGGAATTTTGCTTCCTGAACCTTTCTGAAAGCCCTGAAAACGCTGTAATACTCTATTAAACAGTCTCCTGGATTAGGTTTGAGACAGCACGGTTTACTGCAGTGGAACGGAGAGATAAGGAGATCCAAGCTGCCCGTTAACAGAGGCCAGGTACAGAGAGAGACGCATGACTCCCATCCATAACTCTCATGACTCACTACTGAGGAATGACGGCTCCACAGGAGCACTGATGGATAGATGACTAGAATAAAAGGGAGGATGAGGAGGAGGAGAGAGTTTTCCAATCCAGAACATCAACACAAGAGAAACAGTTTTTGGCAGGTCTCACCTTTTGGGGAATCGAAAGGGCCTTGGAGGGCTGAAAAACAAAAAGAGGAAGATAAATCAGGCTTACATTTTGAAGTCAAAAGCAACAGCCGATTAAAAAAAAAAAAAACAGATTTGCAGAGACGTTTGAGCAAGAGTGGACATCTTTTCTTCATAATCCCCTATCTTGATTTTCTGACTGAACCCAAACCAAATCTGAATGGGATGTCAGCTTGAACCGCAATATGAACCTGAGCCCATAAAGCTACATGAGAACTGCACTACAAGCTCACAGAAAGCTGTTCTATCTAGTCTCATCGATCACACAAAGACACACATATTAGTGAGATTTTATTTTCTTATGTGTTGTATCCAGGGCTTGACATTAGCAACCACCAACCCGCCAAATGGATAGTAGATTTCGGCAGTGGCGGGTAACAGTCACTCTCACTAGTCACTTTGGCGGGTGGCATGCCTTTATATTGCTAAAGGTGCTCTAAGTGATGTTACGCGTTTTTTAGGCGACATTTTCCGTCACATACAGCAAACATCTCCTCGCTATCCGCTAGCTGCCTGTCCCCTGAACACACTGTAAAAAAAAAAAAAAAAACGCAGTCTCTGTAGACAGCCCAGGCTCCACGAACGCCAACAAAAACAAACTGAGCCAACCTACACCACCAAACATAAACAGTGTTCCAGCCAATAACCGACAAGAAGGAGCTGGTTGAGCCATCACTGCAGCAGCGTTAGCACGTAGGCTACTTCCACAATGCGTATTCATGACTCAACCAGCTCCTTCTTGTCGGTACATCAGACCAGCAAGCCGCTGCAATTCCTTAAAAAATCCCCAGAGCTCCGTTCAGCGCGAGTATGCGACATGGCAGGCCGAGGCAACAGTTGCATCAGCAGGACAATGTAACAGGACATCTGGTCTGTGTGAGCATAAAAGTTCATGTCAAGCCCTGATTGTATCCCTGTAGTGTGGCCTGCTGATACTGGTGGGGTGGGGGGTTTGACCAACACACACACGCAGATGCATATGAAAAAGGGCTGCACAATATATATTTTTTTCATCCTTCTTCGCAAAAGACACTACACAATTTTTTGTATTTGCTGAAAGAAAAAAGGATTAGAAAACTGCACTTTAAAATCTAACAATCATTCTTTTTTTTGTGGTGCCTTTTATATTCAATTAAATTTGTTCAATAAAAGAATGTTGGAGATAATTTCCTTTCATTTGTTTTAAAATCAACAAGCAAGTTTGGTGCAGTTTAGCAGAATACTGAAAGCAGCAGAAATGCGGAACTAAGTACACTTCAATATCTGTTTATCGCAAGTAATATCCTTAACGTCGTATTCAACAACGTTATCGCATACCGCATATTTTCCTCATATTGTGCAGCCTTAATATGAAGCCTTCAGCTGCTCAGGATCTATCTGGACTTCTGGTCAGCTCCTCCTGGGAGCGGTGGGGAAGCGTCCGGTATGCCGGGAGCAGCAAACGCCCCGGGCGGAGGGGAAGAGGAGGGAAGAAGAGGAAGGGGGAGAATCAGATATGGCCACCTGATCACAGCAGGGCTGCAGGAGATAAATGATATGGGCTAGATGGGTCATGGGGGGATGTGAGAACTAGTGTATGTGGAGAGCATACAGAGGGAAGAGAGTGACAAGGAGCCGATAGATAATGTGATGTATCACAAATCTGCTAAAGCTCAATATGCTAATTAGTTAGATGGGGTCGGCGAACTTTTAAAAAAACATGGTGTGTCTCCCAGGTTAAACGCAGGGTTTGTAACTATTTCCAATGTAGACTTTTTTTCTATATAATATAGTTTGAAATGCTCTTTACAGGCCAACAGCAATAAATAACTTATGGGCTCTGAAAAAAAAAAGAAAAGGATGCGTCATCTGTAGCTGCTGTAATCCTGTAAAAACGCCTGAGGGCAGGGGACACAGACGCAGACCCGAGGAGATGCTACTTTCAAACTATAGTTAGCTTTTCAACATTACCAACCCTGCCTTTAAGGGAAGCAGTGTGGTAGTACGCCCTGCTATGCCCTACCACACCCTGCTATGCCCTACCACACCCTGCTACACCCTACCGTGCCCTGCTATGCCCTACCACACCCTGCTATGCCCTACCACACCCTGCTACACCCTACCGTGCCCTGCTATGCCCTACCGCGCCCTGCTATGCGCTACCGCGCCCTGCTATGCCCTACTGCGCCCTGCTATGCCTTACTACGCCCTACCACGCCCTGCTACGCCCTACCATGCCCTAGTATGTCCCACCACGCCGTGCTATGCCCTACCACGCCCTGCTACGCCCTACCATGCCCTGCTACGCCCCACCACAACCTGCTATGCCCTACCAATCCCTACTATGCCCTACCACTCCCTACTATGCCCTACCACTCCCTACTATGCCCTACCGCGCCCTGCTACGCCGTACTATGCCCCACCACGCCCTAAACTATTTTTTCTAGTCATAGTTCCATCATCTTTATTGTTACTATAAATGCCACTGTTCATCATACCAGCTGCTATAATTATTATGAATCATATTTCTATATATCCTTATCAGTGTCTCTGTGTCCCAAACGGCAGCGGCAGATGGCTGCCCACCAAGATTCAGGGTCTGTCGAGGTTTCTGCCTAAAAGAAAGTGTTTCCTCGCCCCTGTTCTGCTCCTGGGGGAATTGTTGAGTCTTTAATTAAGTCAATTATAGA
The DNA here is from genome assembly GCA_023566125.1 of Zingel zingel. Taxonomy (NCBI): domain Eukaryota; kingdom Metazoa; phylum Chordata; class Actinopteri; order Perciformes; family Percidae; genus Zingel; species Zingel zingel. Next base: position 10,177,899 of record CM042332.1, read on the forward strand.
GTGTGGTCTAGACCTACTCTATCTGTAAAGTGTCTTGAGATAACTCTTCTTATGATTTGATACTATAAATAAAATTGAATTGAATAGTACTAGCAGTCATTTGATGCTCAATATAGCTATTTTCAATGGCAGAAGTTTTTAAGTTGACAAGGTAGAGGAGAAAGTAGAATAGATTCTTCCCTTCACTGTGATGGCTTTAATTAAACACACAGACCCACCCATCCTTGGATTAGAATGGACAAACTTGGCCAGAAAAGACATTTGTACGGATAAATGGTCTGCTTTATTATAATAAAATCAATATAATAGCCCTGACTAAAAGCTAAAAAGATTTTAAGTACATTTCTCAGTGCATTTCAGATTCACATGCCCACCGTAGAAAAAATGGCCTTAATTTATCAACAGGAAGTGAGTTCTGAGGTCGGCCTCTGCTGCAGCCAATCAGGTCATTAGCACTCAGGACATTAGCGCTGTGATTTAAGCAATCTGGCCAGAGGGCCCAGAGAGGTTGTTGTCGTATTTTTGCCCGTTTTGCCGTCAAAGTCAAATCTTCGGAATGCTATAATTAGTGGTAATGGGAGGCACAAATGAACTGGAGCTATCGGTGAGAATTTTACTCCACGGGGGTGGGTTAGGAAAGCTGTAAATCCCTTTAAAAGTTTCACTGGACACATTAATATGACAGCCAGATGTAAAGTGGCAATCAGACACAAACACTGCTATTCTAGAGATACATATGTGATATATATGAAAAGGTTACTTGATAACGTTATTGATTAGAATCTGGTTTTGTATTCTAGGAGACTTGTTCATGTTCTCAAATACTGAATTATTCTTCCGTAAGTGACCTTTGACCTGGTTTAAAGCAAGAATGCCTAATGAAAACCACATTTCCCTGTCCTTCTTTGAACTAGTAGCCAAGGGGAAAAATCTGTATTGCTAATGTAATTCTTTTCTCTGTGCTCTGTCTCTGTCTCTGGGCTTTCCATGTAGGGCCTTGAACTACAGACCTGGCCCAAATATATGGCCCAAAAATGGAACAGACGAGTTTACTGGGAAATAGTTGGAATGGATTTCCCAAAAGCGCTTTCAGGCATTATCTATTTGTCTACTGAAGGTCTGTTTTGAATTTTGATCCGCAGTGCTCCAATAGGAATCCATTTCAAGCCAATTGGAAAGATGCGCCGGAGCATACCTGAGCCGACCATTTGGCCACAGAATTTTTAACGACAAAGATGAATAGATCAAGAATCCATCAAGTCTATAGCAATAACTTATCCCGTTCTCATAAAACCCAGGTGACTTCTTCGTAGCCGTTGCAGGAGATTAATTCAGATCTTGAATTCAACTTAAGAGACTTATCTTGGGCTCAATGCCTTTAGTCCATTAAACAAAGAAATAAACAAAGGATAGAACACCATCAGATGTTGGGAATAAATTCAAAAATGGTAAATAAAACACCAGAGATGGGTGGTAGGCAGTTAGCAATAGGTCTGCAAGATATGAGGAAAATATGAGATAATGTTGTTGAATATTGCTATTACAATATAACTAACTACTAGCGATAAAGTAACAGATATTAAAGTGAACTCAGTTCTGCTGCTTTCAGTATTCTTGCAACAAATTGCTTGTTGAATTTAAAACGAAAGGAAATAATTTCCAAGTCTTTTACTGAACACACTGAATTGAATATAAAAAGGCACCTCTAAAAAAGTGACAGTTACATTATAAAGAGCAGTTTTCTGCTGATATTTTCTTTCAACTAAAACACACGTGTCTTTCGAGATATGTCGCAGCCTTTCGCGATGCGGTTATTGCGGCAGTTGATATTGCGACGACGATAAAAAAAAAATATATATATATATATATATATATATATATATATATATATATATATATATATATATATATATATATTGTGTAGCCCTAGTTAGCAACAGAGAGAGGTAGTGTTGACAGATGATCACAGAGGCTCTACATTCAGCAGGATGACAACCCACCGCGTCAGCTTTCCTCCCCAGCTCTCGGATCACTTCTACTCATGATACGTTTAAAAAAAAAAAAAAAAAAAAAAAAAAAAGGAACTTGAAATACAGACTCTCTCTCGCTCTCTACATCCAACTTTCTATCTCTTCTCTCGCTCTCTACATCTCTCTCTCTCTCTCTCTCTCTCTCTCTCTTATTTTCTTTCCCTTTTCCCCCCGGCCCTGACTAACCTTTCAGTGTTATTCTATTTTACCAGAGGGAGAGTGTTTCAGGATCACTGGGCTAATTAATAAGGTAAACACAGACCGCCAGCCGCTCACTCAGCACTGTGCTGACAGAGCTGAGAAACAGAGAGGCAGTTGGGGACTGTTGCGGGGAGTGTGTGCGAGGGTAAGCTCTGCGTGTGTGTGTGTGTGTGTGTGTGTGTGTGTGTGTGTGTGTGTGTGTGTGTGGTGGTCTGAGATTTCACTGTAAAATATTCAGCTATGTATGATTTAGAGCTTTAAGGCAAGAAAGAGTGTGCTTGAAAGTACCTGATGTGTACGAAGTGTAAAGGCAGAAGTGTTTTATAACATGTCTGAAAGGCTACAGCCGGGGGTGAAAGTAGGCTGGCACGGCCCATTACTCCAAAACCACTAAAAGATTCAGTGGCGGTATGCAGCACCAGGAAGAGTGGACAGCAGCTGCTTGCCAAAACCCACATAAAACAACCCGTCAAACAGAGTATTGAGCCTGTTAGTATATGTGAGCATATCAGTGAGAAACGTGTGTATGGAGTGAAAGATGTGTGTGTACTAGGGCTGCGCAATCAGGGCTCCAGACTGCGACCAAATGGCATTTTGCGACCGTTTTTTGAGACATTGCGAGTTTTTATTAAGTACTCGCACGTGTGCGACCTGCAAAGAGGAGAGAACGAGTCTGTCAGAGTTGACCAATGTGTGTGAGAGGGGGAGGGTCCATGAGTAATAAGTCAACTGCATAACGCTCTGATATACTGTACACTTGTGTGTCTCCCTTTCGTGGCGTCACACTCGTCGTCCGCACATGCTGTGGCGCAGCGCTGTTGTTACCATGTTTTTAACGATCTGCAGCCGAAGTTCATCCCTTTTGTTCGCTGAAGATCGTACACTGGCGAGGAAAATGCTGCGTAGTCATAGCCGATAAGGAGTCAGCCTAACGTTAGCCTTCCTCTCTTTATCCCACTTTGTTTATGGTCTTAACGCGGCTTGCGTGCACTTCCGGTTGGCGGAGCTGTGTTGACAGACCTTGGCAGTGTTGTATTCGGTCTCGTCACAAAATCGACCGCATTTTTACTAGAGGTGTTCCAAAATTGCCTAAAACGCTGGTATCGGGAAGTACTGGAGGTTATGCACCGATACCACGTAATAAAGCCCTACAAGTCTACATTAAAGTACTTTATTTATGTTATTTTTCCATTATAACTGACTGTCAAACTGGATAATAAAAGAAAGTTCTGGGGCATTCATGTTTTACAAAGAGTTTAACCTGAGCCAGACCGACAACAAAGATAGAAATAATATCACATCCATACAGGGATAGTAGTATACAGTTGTTAAAACATAATTAAATATATGACACACTGGTATCAGATCGGTATCAGGAAGCAAAAAATGGTATCGGGCCATCTCTAATTTTTACACAGTCTTGTCTCAGATAAAAAGGATGTTATTTTATTTCAAGACCAACTGTAACTGTCACATTTTGTGGTGCCTTTTATATTCAATTCAACATTTTGTTCATTCATTCATTCTGTCTCATTTTTCTTCTTAAATTCCCCTTCATTTTTAAAAAATAAAAATATCTGCCAAGTTTGAGGTATTTTCAAAAGGTCAAGGTCTTATGGAAGTTGTTTGAAATATTACCCCAAAAGAAAAACTTACACCAGAGTAGATGTAATATTGTGAATCTCTTTTAAAGTGCCGTATTATGGAAAAAAAAACAAAAAACAAAAAAAAAAACACTTTTTCTGGGATTTGGGAATGTTTGGTTTCTGAATGTGTCCTGCCTTCAGTCTCCGGGTGAACTGTTCAAAATCGGCACGGCTTTTTACGTCACTAGCCAAAACGAGATGGCTAAACGTAGCATGCTAGCGCTAGCATGCTAGCTCAATTTGAATGGCAAAACACTGCTACAACACACACTAGTTCACCATAATCTACAAAAGAACTACTTACATGTCCCTGTTCTGCAGGTATTCCACGTGTAGTTGGAAGTGCGCCCTTGTTTAGAAGAAGTCTCCCAACTAATCCTGCCTTGTACTACTGAAGTTGTAGAAACAAACAGCTAGCTAGATGATGTGATCCTTACCTAGCTACTGCGCATGTGCGACTGACAACAAAGATGTTACAGCAGTGAGAGGTCTCACTCTGTAGCTAAAACAGAGACCTGAACACAGGGTGAAAAGAGGAGCTGCAGCAATGTGCAGTACAACAAAAATATGGTGTTTTTTGAAAATTAAATCATGTAAACCTATTCTGATACAACCTCAAAATACAATTATGAACCTGAAAATGAGCCTGATATGGCCACTTTAAAATGTTGAGGTGGATATTTCTTCGTTGTGACTAAATGTGACCATACTTGCCAATCAACGTGCACGAGTCTGTATGTGTGTTGTTGTACAGGAGTGTGTATGTGTGCCGGCGGGGTTTAGGGTGAGGGTTCAAAGCGGCGGTGGTGGGGGGGGGGTTTAACTGTCAACAGACGGGCGGGTAAATACTTCATGAACAAGGCCTTCGAGTCGAGGGCAGGAGCAATTAGTGTCAACCGTCAGGCTCATGGGCCCGTCTCGGCCTGATTAGTGCCTCGCTGGAACGCTGCACACAATTAGAGGCTCGACCTAGCCGTGAAATAGCTCCAGACTACCAACGCTGGAAAGGCAGAAAGACACTGCACTGTGCCTGATAAGTAGGTTTGTGTGTGTATATTTATACCAAAGGCTCTCATGGCTAAAGCAGCATACTGAGAGGGGTATTAACAATCCCCCAAAGAGAGCCTAAGTGTATGTTAGGATGACATTAATATAACCGTAAATATTAAATAAACGCAAAAGGGGGTAGGGGATAAAACTAAATCAGTGTTAACAGCTTGTGAAGTAGAGACAGTTCAATAAACACTTCTAATGCTTGAATATGGACTCTTAAAGTTTGCCTATAATCGTGTGCAGACAATAAAAGTCTAAATGGAGCCTTTTAAGTAGCATGTGACATTTGGGTTGTCAAACAAAAAGGCCTGAAAATGAATGAGGATAAAATTAGGAGGAGCAGCGTTTCTGTAAACAAGCAATAAAATCCATCAATGTAAACTCTTGTAAACCTATAACTCAATACACAGGGACGGCTTTTAACAGTGGACCGCACTAGCCTCAAAAAAAATGGGACAGAAAAGAAATGAACAAAAGAAATCTTAAAATAGAATTTCTCAGAGGAAACCAAATCTGAAGGCCAATGTTGCATTAGGACGCAGATATACAAGTGTGGATAATAAGTTACAGGACAGCTAGATGTTCTGAGGTACATGAACTGCAGCAGTTAACACAGTGTGATTCACAGGGCATCACATTTCTAATGGGCCTCCAATAAACACTGGAACAGGCCTGTGCTGTTTAAAGACAACGTTTAAATGGAGGTCAGCCGGGGACACACTCCTCTCATTATCAGCAGAGAGACAGAGACATTGGACATGTCATGGCAACACAAATGTAGTAACTGCCATGTAGAGTTCTATTATGCATTTCTTTACATCTTTGTGTACCTACGTGTATATGGCATCACGTATATGATCAGCCATGTCTGGATGTTACATGTTAGTATGAAGACAAACCATAAGCTTCTACTTATTGTTTTCACATTAACTAATTAATTGTAGAGGCGAGAATATATTGGGCCGTGATATTTAAATTACGATTGTTTCCAGCCGCTGCATTTATCAATGTACGACCATTCTTACGCTCCGATTGGTGCGATACGAACGTTTCTTGAATTACACGCGAAGCCTGTTGTAAGATGATTTCTGCGCTGGTTTCTACGATAGGTTGATAAATGAGGGCCTCTGTGTTTTCATGTCTGCATGTGTGTGTGTGTCCACTTGTGAGCATGGCCTTTTTTTGGCTGCACCTGCCATTCCCCTGAATTCTTGGAGGTGAAATATGGGCACACACAAATTCCAGGCATACAGGATTTCAGCACTGTAGCCAATAGTTACAAGCTGTCAGTGTGACGTGTTTATTATGGCTGCTTCTCGCCTCGTCTTTATGACTTTAAGCTCACAAAAGTTGAATAATACACTTCTAGAAACAATATATCATGAGACATTACTAAAAACTAATTGTTTTCTAAGAATAATGCACATCACATGTCAGTCAGTCAGTCTGACATTTATTTCATATGTAATTAAGTACATAACATGGATTTTCTGCTTTCGGTCTGCAAATACAAATGTATACAAATATTCTACTCCAAGTCAAATTATAGTCTATGACAGGTGGAGAGTGCCAGCAGGAGTCTCCATTCCAGATGTATGAATGTGCCAGAACATCCAAATCCAGAAATCCTTCTAAAACCTGCCAACCTTACACTGCATGGTTGAGTGCAACGGTAAGCAAGCCGACATTAGATGGGTATGTGTGGCCAGTGAGAACAGCGGGGTTACTTACAAGACCTCCAGAGGTGGAACCAATGGGTTCCAGCTGCTGCTGCACCAAAGATCCATCGGCTTCCTCCCACAGGCGTCTGTTAATACAGTCGGCTAAAAAAAGAAGTCCGACGGACACAAAGACAACGGCCATGGAGCAGGGATCCCGATCGAACACGGTCACAAGTGTATCCTCCACGTTGAGTTCCCCTTTTAAAGCTAAGGCACCTTATTCAAATAAGAAGAGTCACTTAGCTAACATTTAACAAATAGGTCTGCGTAAGCCGAACGTAAAGGGGGCAAAGACAACATTTCTCATTTGAGAGAGGATTTAGTCACAGATCATTAGGCCTGGGCATGGTTTTGATTTAAACAATTCTGATTTAAATTCAGATTCTTCCTTTTGATTCTCTATTCCAAATCTTTGAGGGGTGGAGTTGAAACGGGTCACGTGCTTATTTCACAGATACGAGGAACATTTTTATTTTGGTTCAATGGTGATTTACAGTTTTACCGGGCTTTTTCAAAGTAAAATAAAGCCAAACTTTAGAGGTCTGCTTACTGTGTTCCATGGCTGCAACACAACAAGCACCTGGAAGTACAGTGGCGGTTTGGAACCGATGATCGGATTCAAAACCAAATTTCAATTCCCAAATAACGATTCCAATAAAGATTGCATTGGAATTTGAATTTTTTTTTAAAGGTTCCAAGTTGGAACCAGTTCTCGATGCCCAATCCCAGCAGTAAAACAGCTATGTGTACAGTGTGCAAGGCTTCAGTTTCGATGGGGTGGCACTCATGTTGCAAATTTCACTTGCTGTTGCACTACTTTTTTATACCGTTTTTATTTTAGTAAAATGTGGCTGCACTTTAAAGCTTTAGTGCGTAACTTTTTGATATAAAAGAACATCTGTTACATTCAAGCCGTTACCAAATGAGTTGCTACTAAGCTAATTAAGATTATCAGCTCCACACAACACACACTGTATTTCTCAGTATGGCTATGTTCAGAAGATTGTGTCGTCGGGAGACTTTCGCTCGCAGAAACTCAATCACGCGATCACAGAAGGCTTGTATCATGTGGAATCACATCATATCATCATATCAGTTTTGTTGTCATTACTTAGAATTCTTCATGGGGGCAGTAGAAACCACGCACTAAAGCTTTAAAGTGCTCATAGTATCCTTTTTGGCTTCTTCCCTTTCCTTTATTGTGTTATATATCTTTTTTGTGCATGTTATAGGTTTACAAAGTGAAAAAGCCCAAAGTCCACCCCAAAGGGACTTACCATGTCCAACAGAAAACACTGTTCACAAACTGCTCCAAACAGCTCTATTGTAGTCCAGCCTTTACTTCAGAGACAAACGTGGTCACTTTGTAACACACGTTATAATGCTCGCCTAGCTGCTAGCATGGCACGCCCTCATACTCTGCTTCTGACTGGCTAGTAGTCCTTACCTAGCTACTGAGCATGTGCGACTCCCAACAAAGATGGAACAGAAGTGAGATGACTCACTCTGTAGCTAAAACAGAGAGCTCAACACACAGGGTGAAAAGAGGAGCTGCAGCAATGAGCAGTACAACAAAAATATGGTGCTTTTTGAAAATTAAACCATGTAAACCTATTCTGGTACAACCTCTAAATACAATTATGAACCTGAAAATGAGCACAATATGAGCACTTTAACAGTTTTTAAAAGTTTGTTTGCATTGTTATTTATTGATAGAATAATGTATTTATGTTCTTTTCCAGTTATGAGTGACTCTCAAAGTAGATAACAAAAAATTCTGTGGCATTCGTTCTTTGTATCTTTGTACCAAAACAAGACATTTCAGGATGTCATCTTGGGCTTTGGGAAACACTCATCGACATTTTATAGACCAAACATCTAATCCATTAATTGAGAAAATAATGGACGGGTTAAATCGACAATGAAAATAATTAGTTAGTTGCAGCCCTAGTGTGGTGTACGATCAGATCCTTTAGTCATCTTTAAAAACAACTGTAATTCCCATTCTTTCTCATGCAGTTCCTTTGTTTCAGAAACATTCTAGAACTATGAAAAAGACTGATTGCTGCACTTGAACAAAAAGACGACACTAATCTACATAGGTTCAGATGATTAGGAAACCAGTCAATTTGCCCCCGACCCAAAGGCCTCGCCAACAGTTGCTATTCTTTATAATGTGCAAAGCCTTGTCAAGCTGACACCCTGAAACACAGATCACTTTCAGACAAACGCCTGCTGGTTAAGGCTTGCAGCTGTCTGACAGAGAGGGAGAGACTGAGAGAGACAAAAGAAAGGAGGTCAAATCAAAAAAAAAAATGTAAATTAAAAAAGACAAACCAAAAATCTGGAATTTGATATTCTGGCAAACACAGCAAAGAAATGACAACAGAGGCCTACTGCACCGCTCAGACAGGTCAACGCTGTGCAGACATATATGATCCAGCAAAAATGTTCGCACCCATCCAGGGGATGAAAAGTTGCTCAATTACACATGATGAACCGCTCTGCACTTTGGAGTTGTCATATTTTAATACAGCCCCCCACTCCCCCCCATGTGTCATAGCAACCAAACCACCCGGCGCCTACAAATACTACAAAATTCTTACTTGCTTAAGATAAAAGCTGACCTTTTCATGAGACAGCGTCGGGAAGGAGGGAGAGACAGGAATTCTTGCTATCTGACAAGGCATGAATCTAAACCAAACTTGTGGTTGCCATAAACAAGAGCTGTTGGGAGAGGCATCGGTGAACAGGGCAGAAACACTGCGCTCCAGGATAGCAGGGGGAGGGTAAATACTCAACGTTAACCCGGATGGTTGAGTGTCAGCGAGCTGTGTGGTGGCTGCTGCAGGGTCAGCGGTGCAGGTAGAAGCAGGTTAGCATTCCGGGATGGGAGAAAAACGTGCTCTGGTTTATTGGCGTTTCTTTAAACCAATCACAATCGTCATGGGCGGTGCTAAGCCCCGGACGGAGCCACGGCGCCTCTGCAAAATAGCCTCGGGAAGGAACTTGTTTTGGTGGATTCTCTCCTGTGACAGTTCTCATCCTGGGCTGCATCTAGCAGAGGTGTGCATTTGATGCCCCCCACCCCCCAAGTAAAGCCTTGAAACTGTAGCTGTTGTCTAAGTGTGCAATGTGCATACTTAACTCCAGATTAACACTTTTGGGCTGCATGCTCAGGGTTTTGCTCCACAGCAGTGATCGGTTGTTTTCCAACAAGCTAGAAGTTTGAGCACAGAGACGGACATAAGGCTAACCTCTCCTTCATTTGTAGAAACAAAAGTTTCTACTTTTATTTAACCAACCACCCCGCCTTTTAACATTTGTGTAAAGCTGCAAAGAATAAGTCATTCATTGATTAGTTGTCGACCAATTCATTAATCGGCCACTATTTTAATAATTAATCCATTTGAGTTCATTTTCATGAAAAAAATGTCTCCGATTCCAGTTTCTTAAATGTGAATATTTTCTAGTTTCTTGACTCCTCAGTGACAGTAAAGTGAATACTTAATATCTTTGAGGATGTCATCTTGGGCTTTGGGAAACGCCGATCGACATTTATCACCATTTTCTGACCAAACAATTAATCGAGAAAATAATCTACAGATTCATCGACTATAAAAACAATAAGTTCGTTGCAGCCCTACTTCCAAAAAGCTGAAAACGTCCAGCACAGAGACCGACAGAAAGCTAACATCTCCTTCATTTGTGGACACAAAAGTTTGTACTTTTAATTTACCAGCCAGTCTGCCTTTAACATACTCAAGTGTAAAACAGAAAGACGTACAATCAAATCTGAAACACAGTCATTGGTACAACTTCTCAAAGAAGCAGCCACAGCACAGGGGAAATGGGATCCGGCCATCCCCCCCCCCCCCCCACAGTGCTTTGGCTTAAAAGCTTTCACCTGAAGGCCTTTAAACCTGCTGGCACACACTGAGCTGACCCGAGCCAAACAGCCGACATCCCAAGGACACACTGTTTCCGTCCGATCTTAAATAATACACATAAATGGCTCCAAGAGATAATCTTAAAGCGGGGACACAGACATGATCTTAATACTTTTAACAGACCCAGAGTTGGAAAAAAAAGGCAAAGATAAACTGTGGATGGCTGAATCTGTACAGAAACTGCTGAGCTGTGCCTCGCTTTGTCCAAAAGATTAGGTTTATTTCATAAATGGGTAAGACCCAGAAGGCTTTTTGATCGGTCTTAAAATAGAAACATTAGTACGGGCTAATCTTGGTGAATCATGTTGTGTGAAGCCGAGAACAGGAGGCATAAAAATCCCCTGGTGTGAAACGCACATAAAAAAGGTCTCCCCAAAAAGAGCTAAAGTTACAACTTATCAGCGTGTATGTGAGTGTGAGATGTAATCCCTCGGCTAATCTGGCAGATCACAGCCCCGAAGCAGATCAAACCGATATCTGACACCATCTCGTCTGACTCCACACCCTCAAATTATCGTGGGTATTAGGAATATGTGGTATCTTGGTTTTCAGTCCGTGTGTGTGTGTGTGTGTGTGTGTGTGTGTGTGTGTGTGTGTGTGTGTGTGTGTGTGTGTGTGTGTGTGTGTGTGTGTGTGTGTTATATTTAACTGCCACTAAGCTCCAGCAGCCCACATTACAGGGGTGAAGGACTGGAGAAGAACGTCTGGGATCACGGCTAAAACTACACAACTGAGACAGGTATATCGTTTCCTAGGTTTAATCTCACCATCTGACACACACACACACACACACACACACACACACACACACACACAACTGTACAGGAAGAGTGGGGAGTTGGGGATGCAGCGTTGGAGCGAACCCAGGCCCTGTAATTCAAACCTGTCATCGCTGAACAAGAGGGACCTGTTTGGTAAATAAGAGTGTGGTTCAACATTAGAGACGCAAACGTCCCACGCCACATCTGCTCTCCATTCTAATGTGGAACAGGAGACGGAGGAGGGGGGGGAGAGAGGGGGAGAGAGAGAGAGAGAGAGAGAGAGAGAGAGAGAGAGAGAGAGAGAGAGAGAGAGAGAGAGAGAGAGAGAGATGAAGAAAAAAAGGTTAATAGAGTGAGAGAAAAAACTGAAAAAAATGAAAGTGACTGGGAGCAGGGAGGAGAAATAACCACAGATGCCGGTGAATGCATTTAAAGGCCTGCAACACAATCTTGTTTTGCCTCTCTCTGCCCACCCAGGGTTTTATTTGTGCGCACCACCAGGTTTGGTGCACAGTACGTTCCCACTGTGGCTGCACCAACCCCAGCTTTCAGCGCCACCCACAACGTCCCTCGCTCTAATGAAAGTTATGAGGGGGGGGATCCGACTTAATTTCAGCAAGGAAAATTCCACGGTGAAAGAAGAACTAGAGTCTCATGCAAATCAAGATTCCCCCACAACGAGCTGCTACCATAAAAAGGAGCAACGCAGAAGTAAATAGTTACTTTCTGCCCCCCTGCCTATACACCCTCCTCTGTAGAGATGGTAAATATAGGATTATGCAAATGCTTATGCAAGGCATTAAATGGTTCCAGTTTCAAATGCGGTGGAAGGCCTGTGGTCTCGGTGTGAAAGGGAAAGAACCAACTCACTAAATGTGGATCACTTGAGGAAAGAAAAAGGGAGTTTGCCAACAAATGAGTTCAATGCTGACATTCTGCTTCGACTGGAGAAGGCATGGTCGCCGTGAGCGCGCTTGCATGCAGGCTTCATTTAATAAAATAATAATAACAATATTTCTCTCTGTGGTGGATATGCTTTTCTTTGGCTGTTTGTATTCCAACAGCCAGGAGGGTCAAAACACAAACCACATAAAAAAATATTAAAAAACACTACAGAGAGCAGAATACAAATAAGCCCCAATTTCATCCTGAACTGACTTTTAAAGAGCAGCATTCTGTGAAAAGGATGTTAACTATAAGTCTAAAGTTGAGCTTCTATATGTAGCCTAACGGATCTGCTTCAGATCTCCACATAAAGGAGCTTTGCCTGTTTTCAGAAGATTTTGCTTCATTCTAATTGCAGTTTGTAAAGGGTAGAGTTGGGTACCGAAACGCGATGCCAATAGGGCACCGGTCCGACGTAAACGGTAGAGACCGAATAAGAAATTTTTTCCGGTGCCTGACTTTATTTATTTTTTTTTTTTTCAGAAGCATCGCTGCACGGGACGCTACGTTACCACTAGCTAGTAGCTGGATTAAACACAATGGTTAAAATGCTGACAGTTTACGTTAAACGGTGTAAAGTGTGACTGTATTTCCCTGTAGAGGATTCCAACATTGGGACGTAACAGTCTGACTGCAGCAGCCGCTGTCGGAAAAACAACACAGACGGTGCGTTTACTTGAAACTTGCCAGCCTTGTGGTGCATTCAAAGTTATTGTAAAAATACCCTTTTCCCATCTGGAGCTTGTTTTTGTTGTTTACCAGCAATTTACTGCTGAAATAAGTCATTGTTATAAGTTATAGTTATTACATTATTAATCAATCATTTAATTTTGACCATATGGCCTTAGCAATAAACAAGCCGTTCTTTAATTTTGTGCTCCTTTTTATATTATATACATTATATATATATATATATATATATATATATATATATATATATATATATATATATATACAGTGAGGAAAATAAGTATTTGAACACCCTGCTATTTTGCAAGTTCTCCCACTTGGAAATCATGGAGGGGTCTGAAATTTTCATCGTAGGTGCATGTCCACTGTGAGAGACATAATCTAAAAACAAAAATCCAGAAATCACAATGTATGATTTTTTAACTATTTATTTGTATGATACAGCTGCAAATAAGTATTTGAACACCTGTCTATCAGCTAGAATTCTGACCCTCAAAGACCTGTTAGTCTGCCTTTAAAATGTCCACCTCCACTCCATTTATTATCTTAAATTAGATGCACTTGTTTGAGGTCGTTAGCTGCATAAAGACACCTGTCCACCCCATACAATCAGTAAGAATCCAACTACTAACATGGCCAAGACCAAAGAGCTGTCCAAAGACACTAGAGTCAAAATTGTACACCTCCACAAGGCTGGAAAGGTCTACGGGGAAATTGCCAAGCAGCTTGGTGAAAAAAGGTCCACTGTTGGAGCAATCATTAGAAAATGGAAGAAGCTAAACATGACTGTCAATCTCCCTCGGACTGGGGCTCCATGCAAGATCTCACCTCGTGGGGTCTCAATGATCCTAAGAAAGGTGAGAAATCAGCCCAGGACTACACGGGAGGAGCTGGTCAATGACCTGAAAAGAGCTGGGACCACCGTTTCCAAGGTTACTGTTGGTAATACACTAAGACGTCATGGTTCGAAATCATGCATGGCACGGAAGGTTCCCCTGCTTAAACCAGCACATGTCAAGGCCCGTCTTAAGTTTGCCAATGACCATTTGGATGATCCAGAGGAGTCATGGGAGAAAGTCATGTGGTCAGATGAGACCAAAATAGAACTTTTTGGTCATAATTCCACTAACCGTGTTTGGAGGAAGAAGAATGATGAGTACCATCCCAAGAACACCATCCCTACTGTGAAGCATGGGGGTGGTAGCATCATGCTTTGGGGGTGTTTTTCTGCACATGGGACAGGGCGACTGCACTGTATTAAGGAGAGGATGACCGGGGCCATGTATTGCGAGATTTTGGGGAACAACCTCCTTCCCTCAGTTAGAGCATTGAAGATGGGTCGAGGCTGGGTCTTCCAACATGACAATGACCCGAAGCACACAGCCAGGATAACCAAGGAGTGGCTCTGTAAGAAGCATATCAAGGTTCTGGCGTGGCCTAGCCAGTCTCCAGACCTAAACCCAATAGAGAATCTTTGGAGGGAGCTCAAACTCCGTGTTTCTCAGCGACAGCCCAGAAACCTGACTGATCTAGAGAAGATCTGTGTGGAGGAGTGGGCCAAACTCCCTCCTGCAGTGTGTGCAAACCTGGTGAAAAACTACAGGAAACGTTTGACCTCTGGAATTGCAAACAAAGGCTACTGTACCAAATATTAACATTGATTTTCTCAGGTGTTCAAATACTTATTTGCAGCTGTAGCATACAAATAAATAGTTAAAAAATCATACATTGTGATTTCTGGATTATTTTTTTTTTAGATTATGTCTCTCACAGTGGACATGCACCTACGATGACAATTTCAGACCCCTCCATGATTTCCAAGTGGGAGAACCTGCAAAATAGCAGGGTGTTCAAATACTTATTTTCCTCACTGTATATATATATATATATATATATATATATATATATATATATATATGGTGGAATGTAACTAAGTACATTTACTCAAGTACTGTACTTAAGTACCAATTTGAGGTACTTGTAGTAGAGTAGTAGAAAGCGGCATGAAAAGAAAAGACTCAAGTTCTTTTCATGCCACTTTCTACTTCTACTCAGTTCCATTTCAGAGAGAAATATATACACACAAACAACACATGTAGTTTATGAAATATGATGTTTTATTATAAATTAAACAACCCACCAATATATAGAAGTCCAGCTGAAATGATTAGACAATTAAACACTTAGTTGATTGACAGAACTGTTTGGATCGTTTCCAGTTTCTAAAATGTGAGGATTTTTCTGCAAAATTTCCTGAAAATACTTAGATACTTTTACTTAAGTAACATTTTCAATGCGGGACTTGTAACAGGGTATTTTTAAAGTGCGGTATTGGTACTTTTACTTAAGTAAAGGATCTGATTACTTCTTCCACCGCTGCTATAGTAGACAAAAAGTACAAGTGAGGCCTGACACAGAATGTTTGAAGTGCGCTTTCCAACTGTTACGAGGCACACCCCCGCCATTTTTATAGTGTGTCAATAAAACCAAAGTTTGTCGCATTAAAGTCAATTTGAACAAGACTCTGGGGCCCATTGTGGATTGTATAATCTCAAATCTCTTGCACTACACCTGCTTGGAGCATTGAAGATAAATTCTTACCTGAAATGTCTATAAGTTAGTAAAATCATTAAGTGAAGTTAGTTTTATTTATATAACCCGACTCACAAGTTGCATCTCAGAAACCCTCAACAGGCAAAAGGCTCATTATTAACCCTTGTGTTGACTTCGGGTCACATTGGCCCGTTTAAAATTTTTGTTTTGTATCAGAAAATATTGGACGTAGAAATAAGCGCTGAAAATGTGTTGAAGAAAAATTTTAAAATTTAAAACGTTGGAAAAAGCAAAAACAAATTGTGAAAAAAGGCGTCACAAATTGTCAGAAAAGAAAGTGTTTGTTTCAAGGTTGAAACGAAGACAACACAAGGGTTAAGTTCCACCAGTCAGTGACTGCGGCAAACCATCATTTGCTGTCATTCTTCCAACATGGTGGTGTAACCCATACCATGACAGGCCTCTATTTGGAGAAAAGCTGTTGGTAAAATAACCTTCCTGCTTTTCTTCAAAAATATTGCCCGTATGCATCATGGTCCCTAACAGCCGGAACCACCTCCTGCTGCATTCCAGGCCTAACGTGATCCCAAAACATGGCTGTGACATGTTATTAAGCATGGGGGCAAAAAGGGAGGGGGCCTGGGGGGCCATGAGAGACCCTCTGTTGCCCAAAACTGGGGATATCTTCGAGGTCAATGAATACACAATCATCCACACACACACGCAAGCAAACAAACACACAGTCGAGCAACAGATTTGTACTCTCGGTGCAAACAAATACACACCCTCTGGAAAGAGTGGGTAAGAACATGAACAAAAATGTAAAAAATAATCAAAAAAACATACACTAAGGTTGCGTTCAGACAGCCTGCATCGGCTGTTAGACGGCTGTTTTGCGAACACACGCAAAACAACGCAGCAGGCATGCGGCGAAAAGTTGAGACCTTCTCAACTTTGGTGAAAACGCAACCCAACGTACGCTGCGGTGGCCAATCATGTAATGGGGAACAGACATGCCAGTATGTTCAGATCAGATCAGGGAAATATCAAAATGCTAAGACAAAGCCCACTATGTTTGGCAAACCGAAACTGAGTGATGCTTCAGAATAAACTGAGAACTAATCTATTAAGAAAAGAATATTAATTTCCCAAAGCCCTTCCCTCGCCCCTTACCTGATTCCGGGTGTCTGGTTCTGGAGGTGCTCTTGCCAGCGCTGCTGATGGTGGTGATGGAGACAGAGAGGGGAGGAGGGGTGAGGAGGATGGGGCTGAGAGTATGTGCAGGCGGAGAGGCAGCACGGGCAGGATGAAGGGGTCCCGGGGCGGGGAATGGAGCCAGGGCACTCCGGCTGACCACAGGGGCAGCACAGGGCAGAGTGGAAGTGACAGTGCTGGCAGCAGAGTGGCGGGGGCTGGAGAGAAGGAGAGGACGAGGACGTAGAGAGGGCGGGAGGAGAGCAGAGGTGGCGTTTGGCCAGCCGCTGGGAGTCCACGCCGGCGGGGGAGGATTTGGACGGGGGAAGGCTCCTCAGGGAGCCGTTCTGTTTGACCACGCCGCCGTTTTGGCTCGGCCTGCTTGTTCTCTGGACCACATGCGATCTCTGCTGTTCTTTGGACGGCGCGTCCTTTAATATAACGTCTCCGTCCGCTGCGACGCAGTCGCCACTAGAGGCGGCGGTGAAAGGGTCCTGACCGCCGCTGACTGGCATACTGGTGTTCGGGGGGGCGTTTCCGTTGGCACTGAGAGGATGGTGCCCTCCGTTGCTCAGGGCGACAGGGTCGCCACAGGCATCGCTCAGGGCCATAGTCCTCTCCCAGCGGGCCTGGCAGGAACACTGTCGCTCCTCTGAGGGAGAAGAAGAAAACAAAAGAAAAGGAATGTTAGGCTCTGTTTAACAGCCCCAAACTGTAGAGTATGAGCTGCGAGATAGTTTATATTAGGGCTGTGCAATTAAATGAATTCATCATTTCAAATTGTGATTACGATTTCGCCTCCTAACGACGCAAGTAAACTCTTATTCGGTCTTGTGTTTTCACTGTTGATTTGTTTAACTTTTCCACAGTTTTTTTTTTAAGTTCAATAACTGCGACATCTTTCCAAAGACATCATGTTCCCCCATCTCAGAAGAGATAGGTGGTGCATAGCCAGACCATACTGCAGCGCTGTGGAGATAGGTCCTGCAACTATATCACTGCACATATAGTGCATTTTTGATAAGATATAACGAGTAAATTAATGAGCTTTAGTTTCAGTGGTAGACCCTGTTCCCACAGAGAGCCGGTTGGACGGGGCTCTGGGTGAGGATATAGACTACACCCAGGTAAAACGTTGGCAAGATGCTGTGCGCATGTGCGATCTGTTCATCTGGTATATGATTAAAATAAACGGTAACACTTTACTTGAAGCTATCAACATAAGAGTGACATGACACATGAACTCTAACCCAAACGCCGGCAGAAAAGGCAGTTGGGCTGATCAGTCTCCCAGAGTTGGTCAAAAAAGTGCCTCGGAACACACCAAAGCAACAAGACGTGATAAGTCTCCATAACGGCAGGCGGCGCTAATCTGTATTGTCGCTCAAAAATGAAAACCGGCAGCTGATTGGACGAACGCGTCATGTGGGTCTGGTTTCTCCGGTAATTCAAAGACAGACTGTCATGGCGGCTTGTTCAGAACACAATCTCATATTGTACTAAAATAGTTCACCGAAACGTGTTTCTGAAAACATTTTAAGCGAGAAATAGGCCGTGTAGTTTCTGAATCTGTCTTCATTTCAGATCAACAAAGGTCAGTTTAAAAGATTTTCGTCAGATTTTGAGAGACTCTAGTCACGCTCATTCCGCTCCCCGTTTCCAGGTTAGCACTCTACCAATCAGATGGGTCATTTGAGTCCGACTGCCGGCAGTGCCTGCCCTGCCGATTATACATGTCAAATCGGCGAAAATGAAGGCCGACAGCCCCTCGGACGGACGACGGCACGGAACACACCGAACAGAATCGAGTCACTGACCTCACCAGACTGTCTGACAGCTGATTATCGGCTCTATGTGTCCGGGACTTAACGCTAACCGTAGCTTAACTCTAACCCTAACCATAACTTGTCATGACAAAAACCAAATGACACTGACAGAAGAGTTATGTCATCAACGTTTATAACTTGTTTATAATGTTTGACATGTTCATTACAGTGTCATGTCACTCTTATGTAGATACCTTCAAGTAAAGTCTAACTAAATAAACAACTGAGATTCAATCTACTACAACATGGATCTCTGTTCTTTTAGACCGGACAATTTCATAAAAAAAGCCACAACAGAAAGTGAGCCGGAGAGCTGTTTCCATTCCGAATGAGCGGCGCTGAATGTGGGGAGAGAGGGACGGAGACTGCAGGGGAAAATGAAACGGCTGAAAACTGTGTTCCAATATAAGCATACAGTCAGCAAAAAAAAATTAAATTAGGTTATTCTGCAAACTGAGCAAACATACTAATTACATTATGGATGCAACAAAAAAAATAAATTATACAAAAAGTAGTCTTCTTAACTTCTCAAAAGTAGCATTTTCCACTACACATCTGTCGACATGTAAATTGCCGTTTAGTATTTGATGGGGCAGGGTTCACTTTGCCACTAAACTGACACACACAAGTAATGAAATACCTTTTCTCAAGAGTCCAAAATATGCACTTTACCAAACAAGCTTAACAGAGATCAGAGGGACTTTCAGCAGCTGCGAGGTAGAAGGAAAATATGCTTGACCCCCTTTCTTATTTGACTGGCATTTACGGTACTATGAGTTTAGACGGAGAGATATATATAAATAGATACTTTATTTATCCCCTTGGAGGAATTTGGGTGTCCAGTCCAAGTCAAAATTAGTTAAAAGAAAAGTCACATAGAAAATACAACTAAGATTAAATCAGAATGGGAGATCGGCCTTGGCGTTGAAATCAAAAGTGAAGACTGAGACGACATCTGGCTTACCTTCTCTGTGTGTCTCACCACTAATAAGGCCAAGGAACTGCAATTTAGGATTAATCATAGACTACATCTACATCATTACACTGAAGAGGAACAGAATGAACCCAGACGGATCAAAGTTTTGCGATAAGTGTAAGATTGAGGAAGGTTCGTATGTCCACTGTCTATTGGACGGTGTACATACAGTATTCACAAATTTTGGGAAGATGTATGTCAAGAAATTAATGCCATAATAGGACAGGCACTGAACATCTCTCCCTTATTCTGTATTCTTGGTATAGACCATCCTCCAGATATTCCTTCTAATCAGCTAAAACTTCTTAAAATCCTGCTCTTTTGAGCTCAGAGATGTATTTTTATTGAAGTGGGTGTAGGAGGAACCCCCTAGCGTTGCCCAATGGATATGCAGTGTACTGGAGTGTATGCCTCTCGAAGCCCTTAGCTTCTGTCTATCTAGCAGGGGTCTTCAACTTTTTTTAGGCCAGGGACCCCTCAGCTGAAAGAGAGACAGACCACGGACCCCCTACTACATATGTTATGAACAATGAGTTGCGTATTAAACTGGGCCTATAATAATGTACAGGGTAACTGAAAGCCTTTATACATACCTTTTGTGGTGCATGCAATATATTAACATAATTATTAACATTCATATATTTATACAGGTTTGAATGTTGAACATACATGGAGCACAGCCAATCCTTAATCTTAACTGTATCTGTGGATGTCATTAACGTTGCGTACATTTTAAAACAAATCACATATAGGCTGATTTATCTTTGCTAATAATATATAGGAATCACGTTTATGTATATTTTCAGATATATTAACTTTTGAACTTTTTTTTTTTAAATGATTAAACAATATCTTGGGGCCTCCTGTAGTAACTCTGAGGACCCCTTAAGGGTCCCGGACCCTCTGTTGAAGATCTCTGTGTTAGAGGTTACTTTGGGTCTGACTATCAGTAGGGCTGTATGGGTTGGCTTGGGGAGAACCGATCTCGTCTAACTGTACGCCTACGTATGTGCATTCCTGATTTGGATTGTATGAGGGATTGTTGTACCTTCATTTGAAACTGCCATGACCTGTAAACCTGTCAACGTTCAATAAAAAAATATTGTCATATAAAAAGCTTTACAAATAAGAGGTCACGTAAATGATTTACGTGTGAATGTCAACCCACGCTGAAGAGTTACAAGGTTGTCTTGCGTCAAAACAGACGCCTGCCCAACAGAGTTCGATAGATGGAGAGGAGTTTTTGACGACTTAACTGAATCACCACTCAAACATTTGGCAGACTGAACTAATTCACCGACTTCTCACTGGAGTCACAACTGTCACATCAAATGGGGGCCGTATCAGATCAATATGATTTACGGAGCGCGAATATGAGCCAGCATAAATCTTCCGTGTTTGTGTAGATTACAAAGCAAGAGACACTCCGGCATCAGGAGGTAAAAAAAAAAAAAAAAAATGGTTCCAACAGAGTGAGAAAAAACAGAAGGTTCACATTATGCTACAGTTTCAGCCCCTATATGTGCTTCGGCTTCAATTACAAAACGCTCACTGGAGGCCAAGATGTGAAAGTGGGATTCTGTGGGCTGGTTTAGCGAAGAAGGGGGAAGAGCGAGGAGAGAAAAAAAAAAGAAAAAAAGAAAAAGCGTGCCGTGATATGCTTGACACACTTCAAAAAGCGGTTGAGCTGTGTTTCAGAGGTAACGCAGGGTCGAGGTAGGCCGTGTTGTTGGAACAGAGCCCAAACTGCACCCCAAGGTGGGAAGAAACCTGACATGAGCCAGGATGAACTAACTGTACGATAAAGTTTGAGAGAGAGAGAGAGAGAGAGAGAGAGAGAGAGAGAGAGAGAGAGAGAGAGAGAGACACACTGCTAGAAGAGTGGTGAGTTTCTTCTGTTGAAAGCTGTGTAGGCTAGGGCTGCAACTAACTGTAATTTTCATTATCAATTAAGCTGTTCTGATCTGTGTCGATTGTTTTCTCGACTTATAGATTTATTAATAGATTGGTTTCCCCCAGTGTACAATTTGTGAAAAATGACCAATTTTGGTTTCTTAAAGGTCTTGTTTTTTGTCAGTCCAAAACTCAAAGATATGAATATACAATAAAACAAGAAAAGAGCAGGACATCTCCATATGAGGCTGAAAACAGCTTTTTCTGCCATTTGTGCGTGAAGAATTACTTTTAGCGATTAATCGATCTTATCGATAAAGTCTAACATCCTCGTTAATGAATAAAAAAAAAAGCGTGATGAGCAACAATTCGGGAGACATTGCCAATGAAACCTGTTTCAATTTGCTAAAAAGAAATGCGTTTCAGCCAGTTTCTGCTCTGTACAAAGGTCCAGCAAATGGTGCGGTGAACAAGAGCTAACAGTGTTGGACGTCTTTAATAACAAGTCAGCATCTCTACTCTGGACAGCAGGACCATTGAGTGTTTGGTAAGTATTCAAATCTGCCAAAGGCCAAATACCTGCCTTGACATCACTGACTGACATGTGGCCAGATGTGCAACATAACATGCCTCAGAGGTAGGATTGGGCAATCGAGAACCGGTTCCAACTTGGAATCATTTCAAAAATTAACATCACAATGGAATCAGGGTTATTTTTTAATCCGAATCGTTTGGAAAAATTTGGTTTCCGGTCACTGTTCCTAAATTCAACACACGCAAGTTTTGGTTTGTGTAGTGGCCACCGTGCTTCTAGACCAGGGGTGTCAAACTCATTTTCACCAAGGGCCACACTCGAAAAAGAGAATCACATCAAGGGCCAGACATGTAAAAGGTTATTGACTTGCTTTTGTTTCACTGAAAAAGTAAAATATCTTTGACTGTATTACTGCATGTCGCTTTTTTGACACTTTTTTTGTGTGCTTTTTTATGAAGAAAAAAATAGTAAAATGCCTCTGATTCCAGTTTCTTGAGTGTGAATATTGTCTAGTTTCTTCACTCCTCTGTGACAGTAAGCTGAATATCTTTGGGTTGTGAAAAAAATTTGACATTTGAGGACGTCATCTTGGGCTTTGAGAAACACCGATTGACATTTTTCCCCATTTTCTGACATTTTATAGACCAAACAACTAATCGATTAAAAGGAGAAAATAATCAACGGATTAATCGACAATGAAAACATCTGTTAGTTGCGACCCTAGCAAGCACCTTGACTTTTATCTTAACAGTTTACTCTAGGCTTTCAAGACGCTGTCACACACACGTTTTCATTTCACCCAAAACCCTGACCCCACCAAACTATTTCCCTGCCAAATGGATGTGCTTGCATTTGAGCGGCAAGCGATACATCACACCAAAAAGAAAATGTTTCCTATCCGCCGCGTATGTGACCAATGCGCTCTGTGACACCTCGACATGAGTGAGTGGTGAAACATGAGCACGACAGCCCCATCGGGGCAGGAGTGGCTGGGAGGACGGGGGCTGTAGAAGGAAAAAAAAAAAGGTGGGGGAGGGGGGAGATAACGCCAGAGGGCCGAGGAGCTCAGAATAGCAGAGTACTGAGGGAAACCCAGATGAAGTCATTAGTCTGGCTCCCACAGCTGTCAAGAGCCTGTCATGACTTAAAGAGGCTGGATGGAAAACACCAAGGCTTAACGGAGATCAAGTATGAAAAACAATGGGATGTATATGGAGAATATAGTTTAGTGCAGGGCTGGCCAATATGTCCATGTTATATCCACATCGATATAAGAGGCTAGATATCGTCTTAGGTTTTGGATATGGTAATATCGTGATATCATATGACACAAGTGGTGTCTTTTCCTGGTTATAAAGGCTGCATTACAGTAAAGTGATGTCATTCTCTGAACTTCCCAGACTGTCCCAGCTGTTCTATTGATTGCCTTTACCCACTCAGTCACTGCATCCACTCTCATTGCGTTCATGTTTTGCGAACGCACCAATAGTAAACCTACAATATCGCCGCAATATAGACACTGATGTATTTGGTCAAAAATATTGTGATATTTGATGTTCTCTCAATATCGCCCAGCTCTAGTGTAGTGCTACTATATCTAACTATAAATCAAGAAATATCTGTGTGTGCGCGTGTCTTTGAAATATCTCGAGAACCGTTCATCCGATCTACTTCACACTTGGCTTTTTTGGGTACCCGAAGAACTTTCATTCGTAACCTTTATCTAAGAATCTCAGAAATCATTTTGGTTTCCCTCATTTTCAATGATGGCGAGATACAACACAAATAAAACAAAGCACAAAACAAGTAAATAATACTCAAACCCAAAGAACTTGGCGTTTGAAATGTGTAAAGGCAAACAGTTTGGACAGCGTTGGATACTGGAGATTATTAAACTGTAAATTGAACTAAACGTGCGCCCAATAGATATTGAGAGAAAAAAAAAATACCGTTGGATTCCCTTTTTAAGCCCATCTTAAATTCACTCAGAGCATTTCGCAAAGAGGCTACTCAATAAAAAGGGATTCTTATTTTTTTGCCTATACACTAGATATCAAACAAGTGCATTGAGGTCCTTCTGTCAGTCATTTTTGTAGTACATTGGTTCTGGAGAAAGCTACAAGCAGCAATACCACATTTTGAACAGGCACTGCCTTAATAGTACAAATGTGCAACCGAGTGTGCTCTGTACTGTTTGCGTCTGAAGGAATTTGGCCTCAGCTCTGTGTGTGCGCATGAGACAGTGTGTGTGTGTGTGTGTGTGTGTGTGTGTGTGTGTGTGTGTGCGTGCGTGCGTGCGTGCGTGCGTGCGTGCCGCAGAGCGTTGACAGGCAGGTGAGACATCTAGGGCAGACTGTGCGGACACAAGCAGGGTCTTGTGTCTCCCTTCGAAATACAAAAGTCGACAGCTGGACCAAAGCTGCGGCACAAAACCACTGGAACTAAAGGCTCAACAAATGCTGCTGCCGCGCCACCTATTTCTGAGGGAGATTAAGCTATCAGAGACGCCAGAATAACTGAATTACAGCACATTAGCATCGAAGCAGTGCCGCCTGGCAGTAATGAAATACGACACAATAGAAGAAGGCAACGCGAGCAGCCAAGTAAAGGGATAGAGGAGCCGCGTATTAGGCAGTGGAATTAGGATTTCATCCCACTTTCTCATGTCTTCACCTCATCCTCTGAATCCTTTCAAATGTAGTAGGACTGTTGCATTTCAATTCACAGAAATGAACAGTCAGAAAAACTTTAAGGAAGAGGGGGAGGAAAGCCGAGGATGTACTGTACGTCGTTAGCATTTTAAATCCACTACAGCAAGACGGAAAGATGTCAAACTTCAACCTCACAATGTAACGTGTATATAAACTTGCCTTCGGTGGACTCAAAGTACAGTTGTGCTGCTTTGAACTTTGATTGAAAAGGAAGCATGAAGTCAAGTGATCTTGGATCCCGAACGACCGCTCCCACTTAATCCAGCAGGTCAAACTCGGTCTAGACTTCCGAATGTGATGAAGTGTGATTTCCCCTCCTCATTTTCACCATAAAAACCTGCAGCTGTAAGGAATTTAACCAAGAAAGTCGACCCAAAAAAACCCCACGATGATTCCCAGGGCAAGTGGTTCGGGATAACGCAGGTGATGACGAAGAAGGGCTTCTTCTGCCCCGTCTTTCATGTGAAGTTCATGATTATGGGGTGTGAGAGATGGAGAGACCTTGGGCGACAGGCAGCACCGCGGCACAAGGCAAGGCCTCGAACACCCCTTTAATTAAAGCTAATAGCAGTAATTATCAGGCAATCAGTCAAGAAAATGCTTAACAACCACATTACTTCTAATAATAACGTCAACAACAGGCAGAGTTGTTGTATACCTGCTGGGTATACACTCACGTGCTAGACATATAGCTTTAGGACACATAGACATTTGACATGTATCTGGTTGTCAGGAGAGATTTGAGACATATTTGACCCCCTCTGGGTGCTTTTCTTATTTTTTTTCCCCCACAGATGGGCTGTTAAACATTCCAGTTTGACGCGGCGCTGGCTGGCTCAAGGCTACAGCAGTGGCTCTCATGGTAAATGAGGTGAACACACAGCGAGTCAACCTGTCGTTTTTTCATCATTTCCATTGCATCAACCCAGGTGTCTGACACAATCATTAAGGATTGAACTAAATGAGGGAAGAAGAAATAATACGGGAAATGAATTCCTTCTATGTTGAAATAGCATGTAAGTATGAGGTGCTGCAAATAAACATATCAAAAAGGTGTATGATCTGCTTTAAAGACCAGTACTGTAACAGTCCATGTAGAAACTCTTCCCAGCAAGGGTAAAGCAAATACCTTCCTCACCCAATATTTGAATCAATGTCATTCTGGCTGTGGGCAAAACAACACAATGAAAACCTAAGACAACAGTTAATACATATATGGTGATAAACTCACTAACGCACTATTTAGTTCGTTCGGCAAGCTTTCTTAGAGTATACTGGTGGCTGACTTGACTTAATAAGACATTAACAATTCAAATTGGAAACAATGGGGTATGCATCTTTTCAGTGTAGTACCGTCAGCTCTATCCAGAAAACGCTGAAGGGAAAAAGGGATTTTGACATCCCTCTACTCCGTTCCAGCCGAACCACTGGGACAGACGACGGAGACGTAAGGACCCAAACTGCACACAACTCCCACTCTTTGATTTTCTCACTACTTCTGAACACATGTACGCACACCGCGACTGTAGCTCTCCGACTTCCTCGTCTAAAAAGGTCACCGAAGTCTGGGGAAAATGTACAAATAGGGCAGCAGACCCAAAAAAAAAAAAAAAAAAAAAAAAAAAAACCCGCCTGCAGAGCAGCCAGTATTCATAGTATCCTACCGTGTTTTGTGTCTCCCGGTGCTTTGCGCTTGTTATCGCCGGTGGGATCTGCAGCACGCGGCGCTTCGTTACCACCAAGAAAAAATAAATAAAGAATCCTTCGGGGGTTGTTTTTTTTTTGTCAAAGTATCCGCAAGCGCTGTAAAACAAACAATACACCCCGACAAGGCAACAAGTCTCGGGGAGAGCGGGCTGTTTCTTGTGGGAGTGTGTCTTGCCAGACTGACAAACAGCCACACACACGCACACATAAACACACCAGCTCCAGCTCCCGACCCTACTCTCTCCGGAGGGGACGGAGCAGGAGGCAGGAGGCAGGAGGCGGTGGGCTGGGACTGCACCGTAGAGCACTGATAGGACGCTCTCAGTGTCTGCTTTAACCCGCTCACTGCCACAACACCGCTGGCAGTACGCGCCAAGGTAACACCTACCGCTCATGCGCGTTAGCACAAGATTTTAGAAAACTTCTAAAATAGGTGCCCGAGGCAAAAGGCAGCACGAATTAAAAAGCTATAGCAAGAGGCAATACTGTACTGATAGCAATTACACTAACAATAACTACATGAAGGAAAACATTCGCAAGACTGAGTGAACTATTCACTCTATATGCAAAGCTAGTCACATTTCTAGAATATCAATTTATTTAACATATTTCACTTTTACCTTGACAAACAAAAACAGGATAAGTTAGAGATATGCTAACGTTACTAGCCTAGCTTACATTGGAAAACGTACACAAAGTTGAATAGTTAAAACTAGGGATGTAACGGTAAACCAGGATAAAAATTTTGACGATAACAATTACCGTTTTCATTTAAAATATCATTATTATCACGGTGGATTACCACGGTGTGGAAACCGTGTGTAATCCTTCCCCAGCTTCATCCGAGTCTCCTGAAGTTGCCGCGCAGGCGCACTGTGTATGCCTATCAGTGCTTTCTGAACATATTGAACACACTTTTAAAAATACCGCAATAATACCGAAAACTGTGCTCATTTTAGTCACTGTAACCGTGAGGTTACATTTTCATACCGTTACATCCCTAGTTAAAACATGACGGTCAAAACCACATTAACGTTGTTGTTTTTTTTAAATGCGTCATATAGTTTTTTACCCTTTAGTCAATGCTCTCTTGGTTCAACATTATAATTCAAAACAACTGTGTCCTGGATGAAACCAGTCAACCTGCTTGCTTATAACGTTAGCCCAGTATGGGATACTCTAGTCTCATCCTAACAGTAGTTTACAATAGCAACAAACACTAACATGTACAACAGTTAATAGAGTTAAGGTACAACATTAATCGTATTAAGTTAATTCATTATAAATGAAACTACCGAAGATAGCTTTCAACAGGCCTACTTACAGAGCTAAACAGCCTTTAATTATCTGACATTCTACCACATAATTCCTTAATAAGGACCACACCCGTTCTTAACACATCAGTACACTTAAATTATAGATTACTGTTTGCATGTGTTGGCTGCGCTTCTAGGTTTAGTTTAATAACTACTTTAGGATCTTCTCTGTCCTCTTTACTTCCCCACCCGAGGCAACAAAAGCCCTGGGTAACTGTGGTTGCATTCAAACCTCAATTGTCCAAGTCAATACATCCTCAATCGAATATTTTCAATTTAGTTCAACCTACCGACAAAACATAGGCACATATTGTAAATGAAGGCATCAATTAAAAAATATTAACCAGTTTCTGTGTTTTCCTGTTGCTTTTTGGGGGTCTGGAGCACCCAAAACATGTGTATTAACTAAAAAAGTGGCCTCCAAACAGGGCAAGTCATACATTGGTTAGCTAACCGGAGAAATCATTTATGTAGCAGAGTCTACACGGCACGTACAAGGTCGACAAAGCCAGGAGACGTGCAAAATACAATGCCTGATTTTGTTTAGGGCCCACGTTTGTTACACGCAAACTGTGAGCTCATGCTGGGCACGATGCAGAAATCGCATCAAAAAATGAAATCAGTGGTTTGCGAAGAATAAACACAATCTCTACAGACCGGAAACTCTTCTGGATAGACGCATTCTCTCACAAACAACTGATTCTTCTCAGCAAGGGAGGAGGTTTATCACAGGGAATGCTGGGAAGGCAGAGGGCCGTACCTGGCTTTAATTTCAGCTGTCCACCAGGATTAGGACACAGTTCATATAGCAAGCTGTAATCATCTGCAGCAGTGAGGCACAGCTGACCCCGGGGCCAGTCGAAGCCTAAGCCATTTAGTGCTTTGTAGTCTTCTCTAATAATAATAATAACCCAGTACTAATAAGTTGCGTACAGTTCATCGTATTTGGGCTTTTCTTTTGTCTGACAAGAAATGAAGTTTAGTTCTCATTGTGTCTGTTGCATTGTAATTTGGGATGTGCTTCCACACTCATCGGTAGGGACGTTAACGAAGCGCTCAACTCACCATTCTATTCCATTCACAATTTTAAGCACACGGTACGATTTTCTCGCGATTCTTTTTAACCGAACGAGCTGCGCACAAATTACTAAAAACCTATTCCCTTATTTATACTAAACGGTGCAAAAGATCAGATGTGTCCTCGCTTATCAAAAGTGCAACTGAAACTGTATTTTATCTTAAATAACAAAAAATTAAATAAAAGATTAACAATTCGATTTTTAAAACAAAGCCCACATCCATAACTAAATAAATAGAGAAGAAAATCTCTTCAAATAAATGAACTAAGAACACGGAGTGACATTTACCAGTAGATTACGCCCTAGGCCGTTGCAAAAAAATTGCATCGCGGATAATTTTTGTTTTTATCTCAACTGGTTGTAATCTTTACACATCTATATTGATTTGTAACTGATTCACGATGCATTGTTACATCCCTACTAGTCTATATCAACGACGCCACGGGAAATTACGGCGGATGTCCGTCATTTTGGGCCGGATGTCCGTCACCTTCCGCTTTCTTTGTGTTGGCATTTTAAACTCCCTGCAGGGTAAATCCAGACAGCTAGCTAGACTATCTGTCAAATCTGAGTTTTCTGTTGCACAAATAAAACAACTTTTGAACGAGCACATGTTCCACCAAAACAAGTTCCTTCCCGAGGCTATTTTGTAGAGGCACCGTTTGCTCCATCCGGTGCTTAGCGCCGCCCAAGACGATTGTGATTGGTTTAAAGAAATGCCAATAAACCGGAGCCCGTTTTTCTCCCATCTCGGAAGGCTGTGTGGACTAGCCAGACCTTCTTCCGCAGCGCTGTGGAGGAAGGACTGGCAATGTGAGACTATTTTCTTTTCTTTCTTTTTTTTTCTTTTACCAGTAGTGACTCTGTCCCATTTTTACTGTAGTGCCCAGTCAAACCACAGAGTGACACAGTGAAATTCATCCGTGTATCCCATGTAAGGTCTGGCAACACGAGACTACATCCCTTCCTAATCATTTAATGCAGTCGGTACCGTTAATTCTGATTCTGCATTTATAGCACTACCATTGCCTAAGAATCAACAACACACCAAAATAGCCTTTCTTCAGACCG
Source organism: Zingel zingel (assembly GCA_023566125.1). Lineage (NCBI taxonomy): Eukaryota > Metazoa > Chordata > Actinopteri > Perciformes > Percidae > Zingel > Zingel zingel. Next base: position 10,207,757 of record CM042332.1, read on the forward strand.
CAGACTCGTAGAAAGTATCTCGGTACCGCGGTTTTCAGGACCCAAACATACTTCATAACATGCTGCCGAGGCTCGGGGCTCAACCCCCTATGGGTGCAGCAGCGAGGGAGCTGCCTGTGAATTATTACCCAGCCGATCCCCGGTCAGCTCAGGACAACCGTGCTTTTACTCTGAAATAATAACAACACAAAAGGCAATTCACAGCACTAATACCATTCGTCCAACTACTCACACCCACCGAGATCAACATTGAGCTGATACGTGGTGTTGAGAATGCATTAGGGAAGCTGAGTTTGGGTTCAGCTAGCCAGAGCCGAGGTCTTCCCTCCCGCATGGAGCTAAAAGAAACCACATCAAAGGCTGCAATGTACCAGGAAGGACGGAGGCCCCGGTGGAAGCCCAAACGGCCCCTGGGATGATTGCACACAAGTCATCAAAGTGACAGGTTTGGCGGACAACAACCAAAAAAAAAATAAAAAGGAGGGGCGAGCAGTTAAAGAGGGAGGGAGAGAAGGATAGAGGACCATTTAAGGCTTTGGCATGGCATGTCAAACAATAATGTTTAATGTGTCTTGCTTTTTGAATCTTTTTTTTTTCCATGGCTAATTCCAAACGTTGGGGTTTGGAATAACTATCGTTCCCTTTCATTGTGGATTTGTTAACTGAAGCAAATGTGGCACACAAAGGCAGACATGCAACGCAAACAGCAAATTGTTGTTTTCTCTCTCTATGCCCAACATAGACAGAAGGGCATAAAACCTCAAACAGCTGCAATAAAAAAAAAAAAAAAAAAACAGAAAAAACCAGGGAAGGGAAGAAAAAAAAAAAAAATCTCTCCACAAAAGGCTTCGTCCTGTAAGTCTAAACATGATCCGACTCGCTGTGTGATTTGAAAGCACATTAACAGTGATCTAATAGAGTGTTCAGACGCGGGACGGTAATGTGCTTCGGCACAAATGCAGGAAGGCAGCAGGTAATCCTAGAAGCCCTCGGAGCAACCACACGTCCCCTAAGCATCTTCGTTACTTGCAGAAAATGGTTTCGTACGTTGGAGTGAAAGATTCTTCCTCGCAAAAAAAAAAAAAAAAAAAGAAAATTCGGTTTGTTTTTCCCATCGTTAAATGTCAGACTTTGAAGTTGATTTTTAAGAAGGCGTGGAGACCCTGAATATATTTCTTCACTATGAGGAAGCCACAATTAAGTTCACAATCAAAGTTCTTAATACAAGACTGGTGGAATCAAGAGTGAGTGTACAGTATGTGGATATCTAAATGGAAGAAAAAAAAAAAAAGGGTGGCTGAATGAATGAATGAGAGACTGAGAAAGACAGCATACGGACGCTCTCAGGCAGCACTGCTCACGTGGCTCCCTGGCTTCTGTAGGTCGGAGATGTGGCAAACCAGGGAAACCCTATCCCTTCGACACCTTGGCGGTGAGGACGGACATCTCCCACCCGATTAGCCCTCAGTGCCCCTGACGTCTACCCACAAGGACCCAAGGGGCGGGGGGGGAGGGGGAGGGGGGGGTGCTGCAGAATGGCTGAAACCCCAACGACTCAGACAGACTGCAGGCGCAGCAGAGCGGATAGTATCACTACACGTAAAACATGGCTCGGTAACAGTTTCTTCCCTGCTACAGTCGGACTGACGGCAAAAAATTAAACACTTAAAAAGTGCTCATATTATGCTTTTTGGCTTTTTCCCCTTCCTTTATTGTGTTACATATCTTTTTTTTGTGCATGTAATCGGTTTACAAAGTGAAAAAGCCCAAAGTCCACCCCAAAGGGACTTACCATCTCCAACAGAAAACACTGTTCACCAACTGCTCCAAACAGCTCTATTGTAGTCCAGCCTTCACTTCAGAGACAAACGTGGTCACTTTGTAACACACGTTATAATGCTCGCCTAGCTGCTAGCGTGGCACGCCCTCATACTCTGCTTCTGACTGGCTAGTAGTCCTTACCTAGCTGCTGAGCATGTGCGACTCCCGACAAAGATGGAACAGAAGTGAGATGTCTCACTCTGTAGCTAAAACAGAGAGCTCAACACACAGGGTGAAAAGAGGAGCTGCAGCAATATGTAGTACAACAAAAATATGGTGTTTTTTGAAAATGTAATCCTTGTAATGTCTCCAAGTAAAGCAGCCACGGTGGGCCTATCTGTAGCGCAGGACTAGTATTACCTGGGGATTTCTAGTCATTTGTAATAATTGCGGAGGTCGTCTGTGATCTAAGGATTAGTTTTTTTTCTTTTTGCACATCCCTTTTACATTTGTGTAAATCCTGCACTAACCATACAGCCTATTTTGTCCCTCCTAATGTTAAATTATTATTTATTAATTAGTTATGTGTGTACTGTATACAGTATGTGGTATTTGTTTCTGTATTTATTCTGTTTTTTTTATATTTTGTCTTCTTCTCCTTCTTTATGTCTGTAATTTGTTCAGTAAAAATTCCACCGCAAATACCTACCATATTTTGCCAAACACCGAGGTTGTGTGATGATATTAGTCCCCGTGAGAGCCGGCATCTCTGTGATTCGGGGCTGTATTAGCTGCGTTGGCCATTAAAAATTAAAGTTTTGGCAGCAGTATGGGAGTAAATTTGAGTAAAAAACACAGACTTCGCCTCTCCCTTGCGAATGCGCCTCACGAAAACACAGATGGGGGGGTAATTTCCAAATCACATGAGGTCCCCTGGTATAACTAGTCGCGTGTTAACAGGACTTTTTGTGTGTATGGTGTATAGTGCTTCAGATAAAGATGCACTGTGGAGCCGCAGAGACTGCTTATCTGGTAAGCCTCGTTTCCACCAAGCAGTCCGGTTCAGTTTGTTATACGGTATATATTACAAATGGTACAAATACATCTTTTGAATGAACTTTGTAAACGTTTTGACCAGTTAGACTGGGCTAACAAGGCTCAGACCATTCTTTAATAACTTTTGAATTCTTACTACCCGACTATACGAAATTAGATAAAAGCTTCTACACGCCCATCTGACAGTGCTATAGCTACATTTAAGGAAGATATTCCAACAGCATTTAACTCAATGTCGTGTTTTAATATAACAGAGGACTCTTATGTTAACTTTAGGCCCTCCCAAATTGATAATTTTGTAGACGGTGCTACGGCCTGCCTACGGGCGACTTTAGACTCTGTTGCTCTCTTAGACCCCATCCCAACGAGGCTACTTAAAGAAGCGTTACCCGTGGTTAACACTTCATTACTAGATATGATCAATATGTCTTTATTAACAGGTTATATGTCACATATTGGTGGCTAAACAACTGGCGCTGGTAACCGGCGTACCGGAGCTCTGTAGCTGCTAACTACAACCAGCAACCGGCGCTCTGATTTTATTGTTCTGTGGCGCTATGTGTTGACATTACAGCGCTTTACTTAGTTTAAAATACTTCTATTATAGGTATATAATAGCCTATGGTGTATTGGTGAAGTAGCATTGATCATTTTTTTGGGGGGGGGGGGGGGGGGGGGGGGATACATTTTGTCCCCACCAGGGATACTAATTATTCAGCAGAGGCAGGGATATGTAGGCCAGAAAGGGGGGAAATCCCACACATCCCCCTCTCCCCCCCCCAGCAAATCACACCCTGGATGTACACTCCTAAGAACAAAATACCAGGGTAGGAGTAAACTGACCCATACTAACAAAATAGAAAGAAAGTCTAGTTAGCCTGTTAGCAGTTAGCTCACCACTTACAGTAGTTCCGCAACCAGTCCTACAAGTGGGTCACTATGTCCCAAAGCTTCTAGATCCACATATTTAAGTGGATTGGTTTGGCTGTGCCACTTTAAGGCCAGAATTATTTATTTATTTATTTATTTTTTGTCTATATCGACGACCTTTCACTTCCGGGATTGTTCAGGTGCCGCCGGAAATTTCGACGGATGTCCCTCAGTCACCTTCCTCTTTCTTTGTGTTGGCATTCTAAACTCTGGTGGAGCTAGATAGTCTGATCTGTCCAATCTGAGTTTGTTGTCTATTGCACGACTAAAACAACCTTTAAACGTGTACACATGTTCGACCAAAACAAGTTCCTTCCCGAGGCTATTTTGTAGAGGCACGGTGGCTCTGCCCAGTGCTTAGCGCCTTTTTATCCCATCCCAGAATGCTGTGTGGACTAGCCAGACTCTCGTCCGCAGCAATCAAACAGTGGATGTACGTACTGAAACGATCCTGACATTATCCTCTGTGCAGATTTGCAGTACGGGAGCAGAACAAGTAAATGGAGTTAAGTCATGTTGTTGTGGTTGAGCCCAGACATGCTGTGTCCAGATGACCTGTCTGTTTCTTATCATTTCCTTTTATACACAACACAGAGCTAAAAGAAAATGACAGACACGTGTTGGCTCCAACTATAATAGATTGGAAGAGCGGTTTAGCTGCAATTCTAGTCAACATTCTTTATCCAAGTGTTGACTGGCAGCTGGAAGTTGTGAATAACATCACATGGCACAATGTCAAAGATAGTTGGGTAACACTTTACTTGAAGGTATCTAAGGTATCGCGAAAAACAACACGCCAGACCGCAACAGAATACCGGCTGCTAGGCAGCTAGCAGAGAGGGTTGAAGCTAGGTAGCATAGGCAGCTAGCAGGTAGTTTGCTAGCAAGCTATCGTTGCTATTGTAGCTTGTGAAGTCTGTGTTGATACAAGCATCAATGTTCGCCAACAAAACGTGATCAAACAAATGCACAAGTAGCCTAGCTGCCTGGCTAGGCTTACAATGAACTCCAATGTCCGAACATGCTAGCGATTAGCCTGTCGGCAGCTGAAAAGTTTGAGTGTTTAAACTAACATACGGTTGTCTATTTAGTAGTGTATGTGCCCTGACTAAGTCTGTGTGTCATATAAATCACAATGTGTGTTGATACAAGTACCAATGTTCGTGTAGAAACATTTTAATCACATACAAATTGTCTTGATACAGCGCTGATAACCTCCGCCATCTTGGTCCGACTTTTTTTGTAACTCAAACATGCGGACCTGATTGGTTCTCGAGTGGTCCTCATTTGAATAATAGTTCAACTTTTGTCAACTTTGTTTCGCTTGCCTCGGCGATTCGCTCTCATCTCGCCCAATCAGGGCGATTTTCGTCTCCATTCGACCTCAATGAGAGCAAAGCAAAATTTCGCCGTGTGGAAACCTACCGTTACGCTTCTTTTGGTAAGTGTCATTCGGTTTTTGTCATGTCACTCTTATGTAGATACCTTCAAGTGTTACCAAATTTTTTTTTAGAATGGGTCAAATTTGACCCGAGGACAACAGGACGGTTAAACCAAAGTCACCTCTTACTTGATTTGATTTGTAGATAGATGAAAACAGATTCCCTTTGAAGTTTGCCTTTAGAATCAGCATTATTATTTTTTTTTTTTACTGTGAGCCAAAAACTAAACCGTACCATCAGGTTTTCGAATTGCATGCAGAATCAGTACTGGCCAGCTGCAATGATTTGGCAGAGGAGCAATGTTTAAAAAAGGGAAGTTGTATCACTGCTGTTGCTTTATCACGTTAAAATATGCACACTTTTGACACAAAATGAGGCAAAGCCTTCTAATTATGTCTGTTTTTCCTGAGGATTTCCCATGGTGTTAGGGGCTTTGGAGCAGCCTTTGTCGTTCTTCCAAAAACAAAAAAAAAAGATCCCTCCCCCCTTCCTCTTCACCTCTTCCATTTTTTTCAAGTGCCCGAGCAACTTCCTAGTCTGGGAAAGGACACAGTTCAATCCAAACTCTTCTTTCTGTTGTCTTTCAGAGGGAGAGGAGAAGGGTGGGGAGGGATGGACCGAGAGAGGAGAGAAAGTAAAGACGGGAGAGTGGTGGTATTCAAACGCAGGGGTCTTATCGAGTAGAAGAGAGGAGGCCGCAAAAGAAGAGAACAGCAAACGAGGAGCGTCTGCAAACCACAGAGAGCAGAGAGGGAGAGAAGAGGGATCTGTATTTGTTTGAATGGCGCTGGTTTGATCTCGGACACAATCAGGGCGACAGGGAAGTTATGCAGAACGGAAACAGGGAAAAGTCACAAGGAGGGACGGATAAGCGGCGGCAGATGGACAGACAGGCAGAGGAGAGGGAGACAGACGACTCACACAAAGGGCTGTTTAGGAGGAATTTGGTGGACAGATGTTTGTGTGTGTGAATTAATGGCAGAGAGAGTTCCTCTTTGAGGGGACCAGAGTTAGCGTTTGCTCATAAGGACGGGAACAGCCTTTGAGGAACTGCACAAACATACACAAAGCCAGAAGCCCCCTACTCAACAAACAGTGTGTGTGTGTGTGTGTGTGTGTGTGTGTGTGTGTGTGTGTGTGTGTGTGTGTGTGTGTGTTCTTGTTTACCTATATTCGTGAGGTCCAAAAACCGGGAGTCCAGTATACTTGTGGGGTCCGGACAGCTTTGTGGGGCCAAAATGCTGGACCCCACAACTTTAAAGGGCTGTTTGAGGGTTAAGACTTGGTTTTAGGATTAGGGTTAGAATTAGGTTATGGTTAGGGTGAGGGTAAGGGTTAAGGTTAGGCATTTAGTTGTGATGGTTAAGGTTAGGGTAAGGGGCTAGGGAATGCATTATGTCAATGATGGTTCCCCACAAAGATAGTGACACGCACTGTGTGTGTGTGTGTGTGTGTGTGTGTGTGTGTGTGTGTGTGTGTGTGTGTGTGTGTGTGTGTGTGTGTGTGTGTGTTAATCAACTATATGTTTCAGCACTATATACGATATTTTTTTTAAGTTATCTGCTGTTATATAAATGTACAATGTGTACATAAATAGCAGCCTGAAGAGCCCCTGACTTATATTGAGTGGTGTACTCTAGGCCTACTCGATCTGTAAAGTGTCCCGAGATAACTTGTGCAGTGGTGGAATGCAACTTGTGCAGTGGTGGAATGCAACTATGTACATTTACTCAAGTACTGTACTTAACTACAAATTTGAGGTACTTTTACTTCACTTGAGTCTTTTCTTTTTCAAGCCACTTTCTACTTCTACTCCGCTACATTTCAGAGAGAAATATTGTACTTTTTACTCCACTACATTCATTTGAGAGCTTTATTTACTAGATACTTTGCAAATTAAGATCTTTGCACAAAAAAACACCTGTAGTTTATATAATACAATGTTTTATTATAAATTAAACTACCCAACAATATAACGGCCAATAAGTCCAGCTGAAATGATTAGCCGAATACACACAGAACAGTTTGGATCGTTACCCGTTTCTAAAATGTGAGTACTCTTACTTTTAATACTTTAAGTACATTGATACTTGTCTGATATACTACTTTTAGTACGTACTTTTACTTAAGTAACATTTTCAATGCAATGAATATTTTTTACAGTGTGGTATTAGTACTTTTACTGAACTTCTGTTATGATTTGACACTATAAATAAAACTGGATTATGTTGCCTCTCCCACCTCTGAAACCAAACCTACATCCTTACACGAGTGACCATGATGGTAAACAGATTTTAAGAAAAAATATCAAAATAAGTGTCATTTACAAATGTTTAGAGGGACTTGAATTGAGAGAGTGTTCAAGGCATTTTTAGGCAACACTGAAGTACGGAGCAGAAATGGGCTAACATGGCTCTGAAGAAAAACTGTGATAAAACTTTGCATCGGTGTGTCAAATTTCTCCGGGGTCTCCGAGGGCCTCTGAGGATGGGGGAGGGCGTGGGGGACTAGATGGCCCCGGGGAGAGGGAAAAAAGGGAAGAACATTATTTTTTTTTTGTGTGGTTGAAAATGTTGGAGGTGTGAGATCACATCCTGCTGTCATAAACCTTTTTGGCAGTCCGAAAAAACTGAGCTAGAGGTGGAGATGTGACGGAATGAAGAAGAGTCAAACTCAACTTCACTAAGGGCCGCACTGGAAAATAAGAATCACATCAAGGGCCAAACGTCAAGCTTATAGACTTGCTTTTATTTAAGAGAAAAGTCAAATATCTTTGACTGTCTTATTGGACCGTATTATTGGATGTCTCATATAGTCTTCTCACTTACAGTTTGGTCCACATAAAGCCCTGAAGAAGGCAGCAGAAAAGTTCCTTAGCCATCATTGAAAAAAGGGTCAAAGAAATGTCAGAAAAAGCGCAGAAAACATCGAAAACACATCGGAGAAGCGCCATAAATCGCAAAAAAAGGGTGGAAAAAAGTTGCAAAAAACGCGGGGAAAAAAAGAAACGGCAAAAAAAAAAAAAAAACGTCAGAAAAAGTGGCAAAAACATCGGAAAAAAAAGCGCCCGCAAAAGTGACAAGAACTTCAGATAAAGCGACAAAAACTAGGTGGGCCAAAATGTATGTGGAACCGAAATTGAAAGAGGGCCGGGTTTGGCCCGTGGGCCTTGAGTTGGACACTTTTTATTTTTAAAGATGATTTTTTTGGGCATTTTTAGGCCTTTATTTCTGACAGGACAGCTTTAGACATGAAAGGTGAGAGAGAGAAGGGGAATGACATGCAGCAAAGGGCCGCAGGTTTCGGTTTCCGACCTGCGGTGTGGACTTAACCTCTGTTTATGGGCGCGCTCTACCTGGTGAGCTACCCAGGCGCCCAGTTTGACACATGTTTTAAGGGCACAGGCTGTGAGAAAGAAGGATGGAAATAGCGTTGGGGTAACAGGGACGGCTGAGGGGAGTGGCGGAGAGGGAGATGGGGGGGGGGGTGGACAAGAGAGAAAACACTCTTCCTTTCTTTCTTTATCCAAATACAAACTCCAGACACAAAGAGAAATATGGCAGCTGAAGTGTCACCCCAGTCAGCAGCTGGAATGCAGACACTGCTAGTCTCAAAACTTCTCCTGGACCTCCAGGCCACTTCAAATACTTTCTCCGTCTCATCGTCTGCTCTCCGAGGATCTCCACGTTGCTAACCTTATCGCGGACAGATGAGCCTAATATATACGAGCTGAACTTCACAGGACGTTCATCACGCGCTCTATTCCCCTGTTTGGTGTGGGACTGTTTTCCATCAAGTGTTCAGATCTTATCCATTGTAGTGCTTTTCAAACAGTACATAGTGTTATTTGTGTCTGACCGCAAGAACATCCCACAGGGTCGCCACGAAATACATTCTTAATACTGAATGTCTAGTTTCTTGTTATTGGTATCTTATTGCCCCCAGCTGCAGAATACAGAATACAGAATACAGTTTAGAGCCATTAACTGTACTTCTGAAAAGTGTCACTACGAGAGCTCACACTGGGAGACCGGTCAGTTTCAAAATGTTAATTCCCAAACGGCACTAAAAAGTCGGAATATGAGTCTGATACTGCTCCACTGGGCTGTGATTATGGGGCGTGTTTCAACCCGAACCAGGAAAAGAAAATGCCACTGCCCTCAATTGGATAGACCTACAACCAATCAGAGCAACGGGAGACAGACGTCACAGAAAGGCAGGCTTCGACAGAGCAAAGGCAGAGCTTTTTTTGGTAGCCTGGCTGGCATCCAGGCTACCATATTGTTTCTACTGTAGCAAAAGCCCAAACCTGTTAAAAAGCTACGCAGGTCAGTGACACTACAAACACTATGAAATGCTACATATTTGCTATAAATCCCTAGCCTGGATGCAGGGGCGCGTTCATCATACCTAGTTTAATAACTCTAGATTCAGCTACTAGTGAATGTTAAAAATGTTAAAAACGTGACGTTGTAAACACGGACCCTTTAAGTGTTTGGGCTGGTAAGTTGAAAAATTAGCCATCAGGCTACTAAATCCCAGTATTTTTACAACTTCGAACTAGATCAACAAATGGGAAAAGAATCACAATGAAACCCTACAACCACCACCAATAATCAAATGCTGGAAGGTTGTTTCATTTCAAGTAATCAGTCAACGGTTGCCAACCATAACCCTACTCTGTTCAAATGTGGCTGCATGGTAAAACAGCAATATAGCTGAATTGTGCAATGCACTAGCCCCTGTGGATGAAAAAAAATAAAAAATAAAAAATGATTTCCTGCCCCGCTTGAGTTTGGCACGCTGTGTCCTCCGCTGTGATTTGTTGTGCTACACAGAGAGTACTTTAGTTTGTTATGGCCTTGTCCCTCTCAGGGAGCAGCGGGCAGAACGCTCTGCTGTGAGAACACAGGCCTTGGCACATCACCACGGTGCCTGATACAAAGATGCCGGTGCCAAGGCAAATGGAGTGACTTCATCCTGTGTCATCTCGCTGAAGGACAAGTGGGCTCTTGGAAGGCCCTGTGTGTGTGTGTGTGTGTGTGTGTGTGTGTGTGTGTGTGTGTGTGTGTGTGTGTGTGTGTGTGTGTGTGTGTGTGTGTGTGTGTGTGTGGGGGGGGGGGGGGGGGGGGGTGTACAGAGCTGGGTAGGAGGGAGCTGAATTAGACTGACTGAAAAGGCTTTCTGGCTCCAGATAGCTGGTCTATATGCATGTTAGATAGAGAGATATAATTTAGACCCAATCCACCACAGTGTTTCTTAAATGGGAACCATTGCAGTACCCCTAGGTAGCAGGAGTACTGCATATTCTTTTATGCATGACTGTTAAAATAATTATACTTTATACATATTTGTGTCTGTAGTCTTGTTTTATGCATGAAATGTTTAGTTCTAGTTGGAGAATATTTATGGGTTACACTATTGTGTTGTCCCTGCTGTAATATGGTTTCTTTATTCTATACTTTGTGCAAAGTAGAGTATGTTGTGTGTGTGGACATTGGCCCGGAAGATGAGGATGAAATTACTTTTGTATTGGTGTCATGTAATTCTGTGTGGGACTGGCCACTTAGTGGCATGACACGTAAATAAAAGATATCATATCCAGAACCGTCACATTCCTCTTAGGAGAGGCCCTGGTGTTGAGCATGCTGACTCACTGAAATAGCTTCCTGGGACACTTGATGGAATTGAGCCATCGTTAAGGTTATCAATTTCAGCTGTGCTTTTCCTACTATGACAAGTCAAAATGTCTGCTGTGAAAAAGGTCCATTGCTGAGTTTGGGGGCAAGAAGTGACTTTCACTTTATTCAGCATGGTAACTCGGACGCTATATAAAGCTGTAGAAAGAATATAAAGTGACATGCAGCTGAGCTGCCAATGCCGTAGGTCAGACGGCCTATTATTCTGACTGCTAACTAGTCCGTTACCTCTCTTAACAACCACATACAAATACCTCTGTGGCAATGCCCGTCATCCTATTTATTTTTGGCACGTATTTCAGCAACACACACACACACACACACACACACACACACACACACACACACACACACACACACACACACACACACACACACACACACACACACACACACACACACACACACACACACACACACACACACACACACACACACACACACACGATATGACTGTATAGCTGTCTGAATAACGGCAGTCCCTGTGCGGGTTTACAGTGATTCTTGCGCGTGCATCACGTTGTATGTCAAGGGCCTCGCAACCCCTCCCCTTTCTCCCCCCTGCGACGGCTTTGATCACATCAAATACTATAATAACAAATTCATATTGTGATGGATTCTAAACATCTGAAATGTAGTCTGGCATTTAAGTGGTTAAGTTACAAGTTTGTTGTTGGTTTTCTACCCAATGTGTTTTTGCGCTTGTACTTACTTCGAAAGGGGTGCATTTTTGAAAAATAAATTGAGAACCACTGATCTACCCTATTGTTACGCTTTAGCCTCGTTTTTTCTTTCCAAGATAATTTTGGGGGTTTTTATGGCCTTTAATTGACATGATAGCTTGAAGACAGGAAAATAGAGAGAGAGGGGCATGCAGCAGAGGGCCGTGGGTCGGGTTCGAACCCAGGCCCCTGCCAAGGACTCAGCCTACAGTATATGGGAAACGCACACTACTTGGTGAGCTAGCATCGCCCCTAGCTTATTCTTTCTAATGCAATACTGTCCATTAGAGCTGCAAAGATTAATCGATGAGTTGTCAACCATTAAATTAATCACCAACTATTTTGAGTCGGTCTAAGGCCCGTTTTACGGGGGGGAAAGTAAAAATTCTCTGATTCCAGCTTCTTACATGTGAATATCGTCTAGTTTCTTCTCTCCTCTGTGACAGTGAACTGAACATCTTTGAGTTGGGGACAAAACAAGACATTTGAGGACGTCGTCTTGGGCTTTGGGGAACACTCTTTCAGCATTTTCTGACATTTTCAAGATCGAACATCTAATCGAGAACGGATCAATCGATAGTGAAAATAATCGTTAGTTGCAGCACTACTGTCCATGCCAATAAAAGTTGTTGAATTGAACTGAAATGATACGGTGGGCCAGAAACGCTAAAGTAAAGAGGAAGTAGGGCACAAAACAAGAAAGTGACAGGGCTTTAGAGTGCATGAGGCACGGATGCTCGAAGCGTAGGGTACGACCGTGTGTGTGTGTGTGTGTGTGTGTGTGTGTGTGTGTGTGTGTGTGTGTGTGTGTGTTATTAGGGTGCATGTGTGTTATGTGTGTTTGTATGTGTGTGTGTGCGTGTGCGCACGTGCGTGTATGTGTGTTATGTGTGTGTTTTATGTGGGTGTATTTGTGTGTTGTGTGTGTGTGTGTGTGTGTGTGTGTGAGTGAGTTATGTGGGTGTATGTGTGTGTTGTGTGATTTATGTGTTTGTTATGTGTTATGTGTATGGGTGTGTGTGTGCGCGCATGTGTGTATGTGTGTGTGTGTGTGTGTGTGTATGTGTGTTGTCTCTGGTTCTGGGGGTGGTTAGAGCCGAGCTCAGAGCTCTTGGAGCTCTTCCCGTTCCCTGTGGAGAGGTTTGCGCCAGCGAGACGGGAACCAGGGCCTCTGCAGCTGCTCCGCTCTCCAACACACACACACACACACACACACACACACACACACACACACACACACACACACACACTTGACAGTTCACATCTATGTCACTCTCTCTCTCTCTCTTTTCCACAATCTCAGTTAAAGAGAGAATACAAAACACAGACTGTTCCACAGGTTGAATCAATTATAACACAAAAGAAATCATTGAACAAACAGCAGTGATAACTGCATACAAGTGCAACATGATGAACAAAATAAAACCCCCAAACACTGAACACAGAACACTTATGTGCCTGGCATGAAACATAAAGCGTGAAAGTGTCTCTGTTCTTCTCTGATTTCCTGATCAGAGTGGTTTAAAAGACAATTTTGATGATCAACTAACCATTTGATTCAATTATTAAGAGAGAAAAAAGTTGCTAGTAGCCAAGGAGGACACGGAGGATTAAAAAAACATGATAGACTCTTCAGAAAAGGTAATTATCTTCACTCGAGTTTCTGTGCGGGCAAGTCGCCGGACGCCACAATCTTCTGAACATAGCCACACTGAGAAATACAGAGAGAGTTGTGTGGAGCTGATAGTCTTAATTAGCATTGTAGCAACACATTTGACAATGGCTTGAATGTAACGGACGTTCATTAATATCAAAAAGTTACGTACTAAAGCTTTAAGTAGGGCCGGGTACCAGATTCAATACTTTTTAGGCACTGACTGAATTGAGTATCAAAAAAATGTCATTCAATACAAAATTTCCATACCTAGGGAGCAAATCTCATCAGTGTTAGTGAGCCAATAAGCATGCAGCATGCCAAGATCTAATAATGCTGGTGATTGGCTGTCTAACGTTACACGTCGTAGAGGCAGGAAGGAAAAACTCTACGTTACACATGTAGTAGGAGCTGAAAAAATAAAATAAAAAGATTTGTGCCGTGATGTGTTACGTTGTCATTTAATTTTGTTAAAATGGATTTTATAAAATTGGTATTGAAAAAAAGTATCGTTTAGGAACCGGTATCAAAGTCACAGTATTGGTATCGGTCGTGTTGTTGAACATTCTTGAACGATAGTCTTAAAGTGGAACTACTATGCTTTTCCGTATTTCCTGTCGTATCTATAATGTCATAATGTTGGATTTTCATGTTAAACGTGGCCAAAACTTCCAATCATGAGGTAAATGTATTTCAGGGAAATACCTGTGAGCTAAAACGTTTGGATTTCCAATGGTTTCGAATGCTCCGGTAAACATACCCTAGTAGAATCACAAAATACAAATATGAACCTGAAAATGCTATATAATAGGTCCACTTTAAAGCTATAGTGCGTAGTTTCTGCCGCCCCCTCCAACCATGAGGAATTCTAAGTAATGACAACAAAACTGTGATCCACATGATACAAGCCTTCCGTGATGGCGCAACTCGTAGCAACTCATTTGGCAACGGCTTGAATGTGACGGACGTTCATTAATATCAAAAAGTTACGCACTAATGCTTTAGGAGAGCTTAAACTAGCACAATTTTTTTTTTCTTCAGATAAATACATAAAAAATGAGTACCCCCTTAAAATGAAATAGAGAGACAAACTCAACCTGACCAGCTCCAGAGGATAGTAGGTTATATAAGAAACAGAACTACAGCAGAATATTTTCACAAGCAGGTGAGAGGCATGATGGTTTTACAGCAGACCAGATGCTTGCTGTCTGGTTGAGGAGCAGCTGAACGATGCTCTCTGAGTTCATGGTTCTGGTTCGGGATCATTTAAAAGGTACACTGTGTAGTGTTTTAAGTATTTTATTAGCTAAAATCAATGTCTTCATTCATAAATATGTCCTCATTGGTGTAAAATGACCTCTGCCAATGATCTGACTTATCCTTGTAAGCGAAGAATTTAGACATAAAGCACCAGCCTACCTGTCTAGCTAATCCACAACGCGTCTTTGGTCAGAGCCAGCGTCACGTGACTACATTAGCTGAAACGGAGAAGGAGATCAGTGAGAGGCGCTTGTCACTGCCCCAGCAAATTTGAAAGCCTGCACTGCACTTTAGTTCATAATGGAGGATCATACTTATGCCGAGCCACAGGAGAAGGAATCCTCGTCGCCAAAAAAAGCGAAAACTGGAAGACATGCTGTCAAAGCTTCTTGGTACATAACGGCTACCCTAGCTGCAACACGCGTTTGAAAAAGCGAGGCGCTAGAGAGCACTATTCGTTTGAATGCAAAATACAATTTCACCGCTAGACGGGAGAAATTCTTACACAGTGTACCTTTAAGAACAATTTGGAATGGTAAAAATAAGCATTGTGGAATATAGTCTTATTCAGAGCTGCAAAGATTAATCGATTCATCAAATAGTTGTCAACTATTAAATTAATCCCCAACTATTTTGATAATCGATTAATTGGTTTGAGTCATTTCTGATTCCAGGTTCTAAGATGTGAATGTTGTCTAGTTTCTTCTCTCCTCTGTGACAGTAAAACTGAATCTCTTTGAGTTGTGGACAAAACAAGACATTTGAGGATGTCATCTTGGGTTTGGGGAAACACTGATCGACATTTTTCACAATTCTTCCGACATTTTATAGACCTAACAACTAATTGAGGAAAAATATCAACACATGAATCGACTGAATACAAAACAAGCCTGCGATGCATTGAGAGTCCAGAGGCAGTTTGCTGAAGCAGCCCAAAGTGAAGCATGGGAAAGAAGAAATGAAAGAAAATGCTTAAAACAAGAATGTGGAGAATTCATTTTGACTTTCAGGGTAAGACTGTGAACAGTAATTTCTCTGAATTCATTCATCTTTTGTGTCCGCGTCTCACATAGTGGAAAGCCAGTTATTGTGTGCAAAAGTGTGTGTGTGTGTGTGTGTGTGTGTGTGTGTGTGTGTGTGTGTGACTGACTCTGTCTGTCAGGTCAGGTGTTGAGTGTCAAAGCGAGTACCAGCAGAGCGTAATAGAGACACTGTGGGAAAGCAGCAGGTCTGACACCAGTGGGCTCAATGATAAATGTGCACTTTGAGAAATGGTCCCATAGAAATAATTCCATATAACTTCTCCTGTCTCTCACACACACACACACACACACACACACACACACACACACACACACACACACACACACACACACACTATTTTCTCATTCCTAAACCCTATTGTATGAAATATTTTTATCATTAAATATGCCATCTTTTAGGGCTGCAAAGATGAGATAAGTTGTCAACTATTAAATGAATCGCCAACTATTTCGATCATCGATGAAATGGTGTGAACATTCTGGGATTCCAGCTTCTTAAATGTCAATATTTTTTTAGTTTCTTCACTCCTCTGTGACGGTAAGCTGAATATCTTTTGAGTTGTGGACAAAGAAAGACATTTGAGGACGTCAACTCGGGCTTTGGAAGACACTGACGGACATTTTTTCGTGAAGTTTCTGACATTTTATGGACCAAACAACTAATTGATTAATCTAGAGAATAATCGACGGATTATTCGACAACGAAAACAATTTTTTTTGTTGCAGGGCTACCATCTTTAAGAATAAACATACTGAAACAATAGGGGTGCCCCTTTCTACTCCTGACAGCTGCTCCGCTTCACACAACGTCTGACTCCTCCGCGGCCACTGAGCCTCGATAACCAAAAACAAACTCTACATCAAACGGAAAACCCATACAGTACCATGAGGGCATAAAGGGCCTACAGGTGTCCGTGTGTGTGTATACACAGGTGTGTGTGACACAGCATACATGGGCGAGGCTGCGTGAAAACGTGCGGGCATGTACAGATGTGTGCATCTGTCTGCGTGACGTCCCTCAGCCCAGTCTGTCCATGCCACCGCTTGCAGAGCAGACATGAACGTGGACACATTAGGGAATGTTGGTTCTCTGCCGGGCATGGACACGCATGCTTATTGCACCAAGGGTCTGTTTGCAATTTTTCCTTTTCTTTCTTATGTGAGAAAACAACTTGTTATTATTATGAGTCAAATGGCGGGTACAGCTTATTTTTGGCACCAGGAAGCGGGGCGGCAGAACAGTAATGCTCCAAAAATTTAAATAAGTGGAAAGTTGTCCAGTTTCCTTTCGCCAATTTTGACTTTATTAGCTGTCTGTATATGTCCATAAATATTTATAAACAGTGTAAAATTGCTATAAAAGCAGACGAGGTGGAGAAAAAAAAACAACTCCACACCCTGAAAATGACAGGGGCCCAGTCTTGGCCAGGCATTCATCTCGGAGTCATTAAAAACGAGGGGGAAATTATTAGTGACAGGCTTATGGAATTACATCATGCTTTGGGTCAATGGGCCTCCCCCATAAGGAATAATAATGAGAGGACCAGAGGTACACCAATGATATCTGTAGCTGTGGAATTGGTGCTGATCCTCCAAGTCTAAAGTCAGCTTTGTACAGGGCTGGGTATCGGTACTAAATACCTTTAAAGACAGGGTTGGTAACTATTTCCATTATACACTTTTATAAATTAGTTTGAAATGGTCTTCACACCCCAACAGCAATAAATAACTTACAGGCTCTGAAAAAGGAGTGAAAAAGATCCGTCATCTGTAGGTGCTGTAATCCTGTAAAAACGCCCACCAATCACATTGCGATCCACTGGAAAGAACCAATGAAATGCCTCCTCGCCCCGCTGTGCTCTAGCTGTCCCGTTTCCCTGAAATGCTACTTTCAAACGTTGCTAGCTTTTCAACATTTACCGGCCGACTGAAATTGGTGCGTTTTCACAGGCAATATGGCAAAAACAAGTCCCGCATTGGGATGCAATCGCGCCAGCGTGGACAGGCCTCCAGTCAGAACGCACTAAGCACAAACTACGAAGAATGAACCTAATGTGGCACTGCCTGCAATTGGTTAACAACACACGGTTATTTTAGGGGTTTTTCCTACCATTATAAGGCTTAGGCGCAGCACCCAAGCTGTTTTGGACACCACCTAAGCCAAGTAATGCAACTACAGTAAATGACTTTATTATTTCTAATGATTGTAGTCGGTCCCCTGTGGACTTCTTTAGCGAGTTTTATCCCAAAACTTTTTGAGTTGTATTTATTTATTATCTGCTCTGACTTTCCAACGTTTTAGACATATATTGTTATAATAATGGTCCAAAATAATGTGAAATAGCATTCTTTATTATTACATTTTTCTTGAGGAAGGACCCTTAAACTTACCCACCAAATACGTGCACTTAAGTCTTCCACAAACTTTTTTTTTTTTTTAACTACATCAGAGCTCTAGGAGCATGTTCTATAAATTATTTCCAGATTAGGTAGACAGATAAACCGACTGTGACCCCAAGATGCATCAATTCCAGAAGGCTTGGAAAGAAACCATTCCTCTGAATGTGATCTCTGAATGCTCAACCATCTGCCAAGATCATTGTTCTTCATGTTTTCCACATTGTTTAGCTTAATTTTCATTCACAAAGTGCCAACATTATACTAATGCATGTGGTAAATTGCAGTTTTTCATTCATGCTAAATTGCAGTCAATTGGTAAGAATGGTTCTCATATGTTTTGGCCTGATTTTTCATGTACTGATTCAAAGTTAAAGAAAGCACCTGTTGGACCTTTTAAGGTAGCCTTGATTACAGAAATAGAAAACGATTGATGGAACAATTTTCTAATGAAGTGAGTTACTCGTTGCAAGATCATCAAAACAGCTTGTCCTTCACAGTCCATTCATCTTTTGATTTAAGGCACATTTTCTTGTTGTTGTATTATTATGCTTCAAATTTTGGAGGAGCCAGATCTTTTGTTTTGTTTAGATTCCGATGTCATTGTCATACATTATATGTCCGGTCTCATCTCTTTAACCACAACCTCCAAACTTTGCATTCTTGAATAACCACACCTCCATTCCAGTGAGTGTCCGTGGCATTCCCACCCAGGGCAGTTTGACAGCCTTTGGAAACACCACAAATTCAATATCAAAGAAAAAAAATATGTTGGAGCCCTTACTTTCATTTTTCAATGTGGCTTTTCTATGTTATTGCTTCAATTACACTTGCTATATTAACCTTTCGTGCAAAAACAAATCCGTTAAGAGTGGAGTCTCAGCTTTGCAGGATAACTGTTAACTGCACTTACTATTGCGTCTTTTAAATTTAGTTGTCAACTATTAAATGAGGTTATTATCTCAAAAATTCCATTAATAAGCTGGTTAATCGGTGTAGCAAAAAAAAAAAGAAAAAAAAAAAGAATGAGAAATGTATTCCCCGGCACAAGCAGCCAGTTTTCTGTTTCATTACCATCCCTTACTGCCATGACTAGAGCACTCACCATTCCTGGTGATGTGAAAGTATCAGAGCATCTCTACTTTTACAGTTATAGGCTTTCCATGAATGTATAACTTAGCATGTACCGGAATGATTCCACCTAGGTCTGAAATGCGCACGCACGGAAATTTTAAATATGCAAAAACATTGAATAACACAAAGAGCGATTAAGTCTCATAAACATGCAGTTTTCTGGCAGGCATCCCCGCCAACCGTTCACCCCCCCGCCGTTTCACACCGTATGACATATTAGGGTTTTATTATGGATCTCGGCCAAAACTTATCTTATTAAGCCAATTACCAGGCCTACAGAGAGGCAGAGTGTGCCAACAAGCTGATGTTATTGGTTTTATTTGCTTTCTGCCTTGAGTATTCTCATTATGCCTAAAGCCTACTGCACACCGAGCCGATAATCGGCCGTCGGACAGTCTGGCGAGGTCAGTGACTCGAGTCTGTTCGGTGTGTTCTGTTCCGTCGGCCTTCATTTTCGCCGATTTGACATGTATAATCGGTGGGGCGGGCATTGACGGCAGTCGGACTCAATGACCCATCTGATTGGTAGAGTGCTAACCTGGAAACGGGAAGCGGAATGAGCGTGACTGGAGTCTCTCAAAATCTGACGAAAATCTTTTAAACTGACCTTTGTGGATCTGAAATGAAGACAGATTCAGCAACTGCACGGCCCATTTCTCTCTTAAAATGTTTTCAGAAACATGTTTCGGTGAACTATTTTAGTACAATATGAGATTGTGTTCTGAACAAGCCGCCATGACAGTCTGTCTTTGAATTTCCAGAGAAACCAGACCCACATGACGTGTTCGTCCAATCAGCTGCCGGTTTAAATTTTTGGGCGACAATACAGATTAGGGCCATCTGTTGTTATGGAGACGTATTACGTCTCGTCGCTTTGGTGTGTTCCGAGGTACTTTTTTGACCAACTCTGGTAGACTGATCAGTCCAACTGCCTTTTTTGCCGACGGTCGGCCGTCTGGTCTGTGTGTCTGGGCCTTACCAAACACTAGAAGACTCTGAAAACCATCTCACATCTAAAGACAATCTGTCATAATGCCACTGAGTTTTTCGTCACAGACTTTTGTCTTTGTCTTCGCAGGGTCACAATTTGCAAGACTACAACTAGATTTGTTTTGAAAAATGTAACCAAGCTAGCTAGCTACCGCTAGGGTTAGGCATTCGGGAGCGCACCCAATGGTCGTTGACAATGTTCACGTGATTTAACTTCCCTACCAAGACTTGAAACTTACGATAATATCGTCATACGATGTTGTCGGAACATCAAGACGGGAAAAAGGCTGACTTAAGACAGCTCGGACAAAGTTTTATGACCACCTTACACCGATACAACAATGAGACGATGGGAGCGCACCCCAACTCCAGCAAGAATCATGATTTCATTCCGATATTGGAAATTTGTCCACAACAGTGGAATCGCTTGAAAAGTTGTTTGGTGTAAGTTCGGCATTAGCTAAGAATATGTGGGTTGATGAAATTGGAGCATCACATCACCTTTGTGCTAGCCTGTATCCACGATGTTCCACTTCCAGGATTGCTCCAGTGTCGCCGAAAATGTCTCCGTCCGGCGCTTAGCGCCACTTAAGAATATTGTGATTGGTTTAAAGACATGCCAATAAACCAGAGCACGTTTTTCTCCCATCCCGGAATGCTGTGTGGACTAGCCAGACCATCCTCCGCAGTGCTGTGGAGGAAGGACTGGCAATGCGAGACTACCTTTGTGCCTACTCCAACATCAGTAGGCAAAGTCTTCTTTGAGTCACAAAAGCCAAAAATATTCAGCAACTGAGCCTATCCAACATCTCTACATGACCATAAGGAATGTTTAACTGCTAATTAGAACTCAAAGGGAACATGTGTGGAAGCACCTGCAGCGTTAGTTTTTTAAACAGGTGTTTCCTTGATCGTATATTACATGACAGTCTGTGCTGAATACATTCAAGGTATTTCTGCTTCATCTCCCTACAGCTGCAGCAATAATGCTTTTGAATACGTGTATAGAGATAAAGTCTTGCAGTCAATAGCAAGCCCTGTCCCATGTCGCTAGCTGATAAACTAAACTATGTCTGTCAATATGTTTCCACATTAGGGCAGCTCGGTTATGGCAAAAATCATAATCACAATTAGTTTGGTCAATATTGAACTCACGATTATTTAACACAATTACTCATTGACTTTTGGAAAGATGTTGCAATTATTAAACTTAAAAACAGTGGAACAAATCAACACTGAAAACACCTAGAACTGTGAAATTTCCCTTAATACTTTTCCCGTTTGAACTTTTTTTTTTTTTCCCCATTCAGAACACAAGACAAAATAAGTTTTCTTGCAAAACGGATCAAATCAAAATCGTGATCACAATTCAAATTATTGCACGGCACTGTTTCACATTAGTCAATGCTTTTACATTCAACACACGAACAGAAACGTGTCCAGATTTTGAAAAGTTAAACAGTATGGTTAGATAACAACCCTATCTTCTTTTAGTACACTTTTTTTGTTATTTTAATGCTTCCTTTTTCATTTTGTCTCCGTCACAGTCTGTCTCGATCTTTCTTTCTGTACACATGTACTGTACAACAATGCACGGTCCATCTATCTGCCAGCCTCCGCGCCAGTTGCCAGGCCTTCAGGCCTTTAATGTGACTTTAATGTGAGTGGTGGTGCGTGATGCAGGGAACAAAGACCCTCTTCAGCATCGTCTGTTTCCATACAATAATAGCCAGGCCCTCTCCTCAACACGTGGCTATTAAATGAATTGTGATGTACTGTGGTGGGATTTAATAGACACTAATCAGCAGAGGAGAGGAGGGGAGAGAAACTGAAAGAAACTGAATGTGTCTGAAGGGCAGTCCATAATCCAAATCTCTCAAACCACTGATTGAATTCTACCGTTTGTCTGCTCTCTTTTTAAATAAGGCAATGCCCTCACAATGACTTCAACTTAGTGTTACATACAGTAGGTACTGTAACTTACTTAGTTTCTTATTTTTCTTTGGTCCCACCACAGTCCACAAACACAATTACTTATTTTGTTGTGGTTGTAAATGTGCAGAATGGCAAAACCTGATTCATGTGTAAACTGAATATTTTAAATTAATTAAATAATTAGGCATACATCCCTAAGGCTGTTCACAGACACTGCAGCAGTCCTCAGACGGTCTGGCGAAAACGCAGGTCTTTGCATTCATTTTGAATGGGGGTAGTGCATGTAGGCTGCCTGCGGAGAAAAGTTGAGACTGATTCAACTTTTGGAGAAACCCAACCCGACGTCATCCTGCGGAGGCCAATCACGTAACCAGCGATCAGACTGGTCAGTCCGTGTTGAGGTGGTGTGAGAGTCCCGTACAGTAAACAGGAAACATCACTGCCTCAATCGCTGCCACAAGACAGGTTTAAAACACAGAGGGTAAAAAAACTGACTTTGTTGACTTTTCCTTCAACAACAAAGCACAGTCAATCAGTTGTTGTTTTTTTTTCTCTATTTCTCCGTGAAATGAAGCAGCCTTCAAGTGCGGTCAGAAATGTCGAGATCTATAAATGATCTGATGGAAAACAACAATTGTGAAATATGAAGTTGACTTGTGCTACATTGGGAGTTAAAGACGTCTCACAAGTGAGCCATTTAAGTGACACTCCCACCGCCGCACAACCCTGCGGTGAATCGCCGGATCACTTTTCCTGGTCTGAAAGGGCCTTAAGAGAGTTCTAAGAGTTCAACAAAGTTATTACAATTTACCTGAGGACAGCATGAATGTCTGAACCAAATCTCATGACAATCCATCCAAAACTTGCAAAGAATTTTCTCTCAAAACGAAAAATGTCATCTTCATTGTGGCACTAGAGAAAAAAATCAGGGGTTCATCAAAGTCATTAGGATTCATCATCTGGGAACCATGCATGATTGTACAAAATGTTGTTGAGATATTTCTGTCTGGACCAAAGTGGTCGACTGGCCGGCCAATCAACATTGCCACCCCTTGAGCCACGACGGTAGTGTGGTTAAAAGGAAAAGGGGTTCAAATACTAAATATAATTTAAGGTCAACAAAAGCGTAATGCAATCGTCAGTCCAAACTAACTTTGTTTTTCAAGATTTGGGTTTGCATTGACATCCAACTAAAAGTAAATTTGCAGTTTTATATGTAAACATAAAACTGCAAATGTACTTGGAATTTGTCTTGGATTCAGCCTTACTTTAAGTGTCCGGACACAGGACAGTTCTGGTAAAGTTATATAAACACTAACTTAGGGAATGTATTGCTCCACAATATTTAGAGGCTCCATCTTAATCTTCCTGCAACCCATCTTTAGGCCCCGGCTGACACCAGCCTTGCATACAGGGCTTGCATGAGCTCTGGTCAAAGTGTCTTTCTCCTCCAAGCTGGCCATTGTTGTGGGGGATGATAAATATTTACTCTTCCCAGCTTCCCAGGGAAATGAGTGGGAGGAGAGAAGGACCCATTGTGACAGAGGGGTCAGAGACACTGACAAGTCAGCAGGGTCCTTCCCCACTGGCACCTAAAACCCCAATACACTATGAGGCTCTGCACTGGGACAGACGCGATGCCAGTAATGGTTAAAGCTGGCATGTATGTGTGTGTGTGTGTGTGTGTGTGTGTGTGTGTGTGTGTGTGTGTGTGTGTTATGGAGATTGAGAAAAAGAAAAAGAGGGGATGGAGAAAAGGGACAGGCAGACAGTCAAGAAGAAAACCACAGAAAGAGACAAGCCCGGAGGGAAAAAAAAACCGAGAGCGCGCTTTTGAATAGGAGAGTGGAGAAGGTTCCCCTTTGAGAGCTGTTTACATGACAGACCACCAGCGGAACTCACAAGACAATAGAGCAAAAGAGGATTCACAATAGCAGACAATGCTGACTAAAAGACAAGAGGCACTGGTGTTATGAATACACATGTCCCTCCAGGCTTCATCTCCCCACTTAGCCACTTCTCCACAAAAGAAAAACCCAATAGTCATTTTTCCGAGGCAGAACAAAACAGAGATTTCCAGGGGCAGCCAAACATAAATCGTCTATGTCAAAGCAACAACATTTGTTTAGTTACACTTCTTTACGAAAAAAAAAAAAAAAAAGAATAGCTGCTGGTAGTGGTCTGTGGGTTATGCAGTGAGAGAGAACATGAGTAAGTCCTTCTTAGCCTGAGCTTGAGGGTCAAACATCTAGACCCATGGGCGTAAATTTTAGCTAAAAGTTGGGGATTGGGGATAATAAACATAACATTTCTCAAGAGCAATATTTAAAGAAGGGACACTGAGAATACAGCCAAAATTGTACTTGTATAGGATATGTGTAGTTGTGAAACTCCAGTAAGTAGGCAGGCAAGGCTATTTTATCATTAATTATTATTAATATAGCACTTTAAACATCGTACAGATGATGCTGAACTGAGAACTGAGCCCCCTAGCAAGCAAGCTAACGTTAGCTAAGTAGCTAGCTGGCCGGCCGGCCACTAATAAAATTTAACGTGTTACATGTTTTGATCACACACTCCTGTCACTGCATAGAAAAGCAAAGTGCTCTCGCCAGATGATTTCCTGTAACCAGTGATTAGCATAAATGCATGGTGGGTGGAATTAGCAAGCTAGCTAGCTAACTATCCAACAAAGCTATTAAACAAGCCACCAAATAAGTTGGGTAACATTAAACTTTGACTCATTGAAAAATTCATCGGGGGGGCAACCCTAAAGGCACGGTGGGTGGAATTAGCAAGCTAGCTAACTATCCAACAAAGCTATTAAACACGCTAACAAATAAGCTAGGTAACGTTATGCTTGCTAACATAGTGGACTCATGGTAAATACATCAGCTAACATTTTTTTTTGTCATGACTCATTTATAAATGACTAAGCATCATCAGTATTAGAGAAGAGAATCACTTCATCCGATGTTTAAAGTGAATAAAATAGCCTTAAAACACTTATTTATTTTCGTTTGCATTTGTATCGTTTTACCACTTCCACAATTATTTTAAGTATATATTATTATATTATTTACAATACACGGAGTGGTTTTTAATGATATTTTTAGGGGGGCATAACCATATAGGCTTGGGGTGGAATTAGCAAGCTAGCTAACTAACTATCCAACAAAGTTATTAAACACGCTAGCAAATAAGCTAGGTAACATTATGCTTGCTAACATAGTGGACTCATGGAAAAATACATCGGTTATCATCCTTTTTTGTCATGACTAATTTTTAAATGACTACGCATCATCAGTATTAGGGAAAATAATAATTTCATCCGATGTTTAAAGTGAATAAAATAGTCTTAAAACACTTGTTTATTTTTTTCGTTTGCATTTGTATTGTTTTACCACTTACACAATTATTTTAAGTATATATTATTATATTATTTACAATACACTGTGGCAAAAGAAACTCCAGTTCTCTATTAAAGTCAGTGAGAAGAAAAAAGACGTTTCAATCACAGGAGGAAAGAACTGTGTGTTTTAAGATATGATACTGAAAAAAACCTTTTTATGTCCAAACTCACACATACATATACAGTGGGTCAGCCAGGTGTCAAACACAGATGTATAGGTTGGGCTTTCTACCACTGTGATCAAGGCCAGTCGATCTTTAACCCAAACCTCAGCACCTACAACAATAAATGGAGCTCAGATTTGCATTGATCTGAAGCCGTGCATCCGTGCCTTTCCTTCATTTATCATTTCCTCTCCTGTTCCCTGGTTATAAGATCCGTTTCCCATCTGGAGAAGGCTTGGAAACGAACAGCGAGTCGGTGAATTCAAAGCAAACGTTTCTCTGACTATGGGCTGAATTATACATGAGACTGGTAAATAATACACACTGTGGATCGATGAGAGACGAAAGTGCAGCAGATAGTACTACGCCCTATAGAAACACTAATTTTAGGGTGACCTGGAGGGAGTGTGTTTGTAAGTTACTCTATAGACTTTTCATTTAAACAGTAACATAGGAGTCCGTGTTGATTAGTTTACTATCATATATATATGACAAAGCAAAGAATCAAACACTCACATTTAGTGAAAAATGACATTTAATCAGTCATAATAGTTTCCAAATCCTCTTCGAATGATTGCTAAATTGTTTCAACTCCTGACCTTAGTGATCTTTTTTTTTTACGTTTGGGAGTATGAACAGAAAAAAAAAAAATATTTCACACTAAATCTGGCTGTTCAATTTAGATTTTGTTTTTCAAATATCATCTGATTCTTAGGCTTGTTCATTTGTTTTTGATCAGATATCCAGGCAGAAGTCTTATGTAGTATACTACTCGACACGGTTGCATCAAACAATCGGCATATTTTGTTAGATGGACAGAAAAGATCCCTGTGAGGTTGCACAACAGTGTTTTTGAGCTAAAGGCTAACATCAGCTGTTGAAAAAAAAAATGCTCACAATGTCAATGTTTTGCAGCCAAGAGATCACCAAAGTCAACAAGATTCATCCTCTGGGAATCATGAATGACAATATTTCATGGGAATAGAGATGTTCCGATACAGATACCAGTATCGGAAAAGCCTGTGATACCGCCTAAAATGCTGCAATCAGAATCGGCAAATACTGGAGTTTATGCACCGATTTGATACCACGGAATTTAGCCCTGAAGAAAATCTACTTTAAAAGTAGTTTATTTATGTTATTTTCACGTTAAGACTAACTTTCAAACTGGATAGTAAAAGAAAGTTCTGCGGCGTTCATTGTTTGTGCTTGTTTAGGTTTCACAAAAAGTTTAACCTGAGCCAGGCTGAAAACAAGGATAGAAAGGACATCACATCCATACAGGGATAGCAGTGTACAGCAGCTAAAACATAATAAAATATATGACACACTGGTATCGGATCAGTACTCCGTATCGGCCGATACGCAAGTTCAGGTATCGGAATTGGTATCGGAAAGCAAAAAATATCATCAGACCATCTCTAGAATCCATGTAATAGATGTTGAGATATTAGAAAAGCAAAAAAGAAAGTCTGCACTACTGTGCATTGTATAATCATTATAGTGCATAATAATGCTCTACAACTATTTGACTGGATACTACATCTGGTATGAGTCCAATATCCAACAACAGAATGAGCATGGAAGCATCTGTAGTGCAGACACTGATGGTTCCATCCGCTTCATTAAACTTCCATTCTATGAGCATAGTATATTTTTCCTCTAATAACATCTTTAGAGTCAAACCACATGGATTATGTCTTATATTATTTATTTTATCATATAAACGTGCAGGAAGTGCGCCGATATGCTTGAAAGATTGTAGTAATTAGGGACCCATATAGGTTAATTATTTACATATAAGGCAGAAATATACATACATACAGACAAACATACTCTGGTGATTTACATCAGCTAAATAAAGTGCATTGGCCATGTATTCACTGACAGGATTGGACGAATATGTTGGCTTTTAGTAATAATGTGCTTACAATAAATTTCAAGTTCTAAATATTTTGAAAACCGCGTCTGAGTTTGTTTTTTACTTTTTTTTTAAAAGCATCTGTTATTGATCACTAAGCACGACTCTATTCACATACAATATTCCAAAATGTTTTAACATTGGCAGTTTTTCCATCACATTTAATGTCCCGTGACATTAATATGTGGTTTCATTACACCAAGCAAGGTTAATCATAAATCAAACTGTGGACGTATTTCAAGTGAAATTGCATTTTGGCTATGGAGAGCCGCCTCCAACTGAGCTTATGCACTGATGTCATTTCACTACACCTGTGTCTTGTTATACTGAGGAGCGGCGCTATCCTAGCCCCTCCCTCTCCCTCTCCCTCTCTAAGAAACACAACAACCGATTATTAAAATCAACAAATCATAAACTTTAATGAAGACATCGTCCTGAGCCATCGCAGCTGACGCTTCTAATGAAGCAAAAAACCCTGATTGTCTGCCAACGGCTGCCAGAGGCGTCTTCAGACAGACGGTACTGTTGTTCGGATAAACATCCCCCAACCATTCATTAGGCTAATAAAGCCTGGTGGATAACCTGAGGCCTTTGGATGACGGAGCAGCAGTCGTTTACATCTCTCCACGATCAAAGTTAAGAAGGCTGTGTTATGGGGTGTGTGTGTGTGTGTGTGTGTGTGTGTGTGTGTGTGTGTGCGTGCGTGTGTTGAAGGGAGGCACAATGAGCTGGCTGCCAGGCACAGCCAGAATGTACAGTCAGCCTAGTAATCAAGGGTTCCCATGCACAGT
The DNA here is from genome assembly GCA_023566125.1 of Zingel zingel. Lineage (NCBI taxonomy): Eukaryota > Metazoa > Chordata > Actinopteri > Perciformes > Percidae > Zingel > Zingel zingel. The sequence continues at coordinate 10,236,068 of CM042332.1, forward strand.
CAACACAGCTGCTAGCGGAGAGCAGGGAGGGAGGATCAGTCGCTGGATCCTGGCAGACTTTTTCAGTCAGCAAGCTAAGAAATCCTTCATAACTGCTTTTTTATTCATTACAATTCAACTGTATTCATAAGTGTCAAGTCATAACATAAGTCATCACAGGACACTTTACAGCAGGGGTGTCAAACTGAAGTTCACTAAGGGCCATACTGGAAAAAATGAATCACATCGAGGGCCAGACGTGTAGTTTATTGACCTGCTTTGAGTTCATCGAAAAAGTCCAATATGTTTGGCTGTACTGCTGCATGTCTCACGTAGCTTTCTTACTTACAGTTTGGTCGAGATAAAGCCCTTAAGAAAGTCAGCAAAAAAGTGAATCGGCCATCGTAGAAAAAAAAACAACAGAAACCTTGAAACATACGCTGAAAAAGAGACAAAACCAAGGCAGGCCAAAATCTATTATGAACCGAAATTGATAAGCGGGCCGGATCACAATTTGCGAGGGGCCAGATTTGGTCCGCGGGCCTTGAGTTAGACATTACAGACTTTACAGATAGACCAGTCCAACCAATAATGGATTGTTTAGGCCGATCCAATATCAGTGTTGTAGCCAATTTAGACTTGTGCTGCATGTGTGCGTGTGCGTGTGTGTGTGTGTGTGTGTGGTAGGTTTGTGAATGTTGTTGATCATTAGAAGGTTAGAGGTTAGAAAGAGTCAATCACAGGTGAGTGGCGAGAGGGAATTATGCCGCGTTCCCGGCAACCCATAACCCGTGTTTTTACAACCTTCTAAAAGTGAAAGTGCCCTGGAACGGCAGTCAAACCTGTAACTTAGCCACTACTCGTGAACTCGTACTTGATCGTTCTTAAATTTTTTGACGTCACACACACATAAACAATGGTGACCCCCTGTTGATGCTGTACAGACGCCAGTGATTAACGGTGAGAAATAGAAATAAATAGACATAAATAGGCAACGTAAAGTAATTCCGCACATTGTAATCAAAACAATACAACATACGATTGTGTACTACTACTGATTATGTTTATTAAATGAAGCCCAAAATATGTCGCCGACTAGAAATCGATAGTATCAGCTAGCGCTAGCTAACGTCAACGGTAGTTAGCCGCTAGCTAGGAGGGTTTGTCGTGACTTTGCCTGGAACGCCACCAAGTCGTAACTCGTAACTTACGGGCAAAAAATTGTGTCTGGAATGCAGCATTAGGATCTGGGAAGCCTCGCTGTTTTTCAACCTTAGCTGTGTGCGAGTGATGTTTTAGATCTAGTCCGCTCAGTGGGCACAGTCCGTTTTTTGTAAGTGTTTTTAAATGCATTCATAACTAAAGACGAAGGCGAACCTCATTATTTGTACCAGCAAGAGTTGGAAATGCCTTCAAATTCACTCCACTGGTATGTTTCTGGTTGTCAGATTGCCACCACAAGTGTTCCCCCCCCTCACCCCCCCACACATTAACACTAAACTCAAATATGTTTTTAATGATCCCTTAAATTTGGTTATGACCAAGATATGTACTGAGCTTGACATTTTGCAGTTGAAAATTGTCAACAAGCAACTGTGTTTCTAAAGTACCACAAACATTTCTTTGCATTTTTGTGCTACACTTTTTTGTTACTTGTCATCAGCCGAGACATACGCAGATACCAATATCATCGCGATAAAGTAATACTGGCTCCGGGCCGATCGGACAGGCTCGAGTTGAAGTTTAAAAGACGGTCAGTGGAAATTAGCAATAGCTATAAATGCTGCGATGCTGTACATTGGAGATTTGTCTATGTCTAAGCATCTGTCCCTATTCAAATAAACATGAAATGAAACTTTTACACTGCATTGAAATGAGTTTGAGTTTATAATCCTACTAGTCTCGCATTGCCAGACCTTCCTCCACAGCTCTGCGGAGGAGGGTCTGGCTAGTCCACACAGCATCCCGGGATGGGAGAGAAATGTTCTCTGGTTTATTGGCATTTCTTTAAACCAATCATCGTCTTGGGCGGTGCTAAGCGCCGGACGGAGCCACGGTGCAGCTGCAAAATAGCCTCGGGATGGAACTTGTTTTGGTGGAACGTGTGTACGTTCAAAAGTTGTTTTAGTCGTGCAACAGAAAACAGATAGTCCGGCAGCAACGGAGCAATACTGGAAGTGGAATGTCGGGGATATAGACTATAATCCTACTAATACCTACCAATATCAGTATCATTTATTTTTAGCTCTTTTAGCAACTACCTCAAATTACTTCCCTCATGCAACCGCCACTGTGTTGGTCTACTTGATTATAACACTCAAAGGGGACAACACATGTAGAGAAAAAGTTGATTTCAAAATGTACTGAGAGCCAAGACGCACCCAAAACCTGCTGAGCACCACGTCATCAACACAAATTAAGTAATTAACCATTATTATTTGCAGATTTCCACTTTATGACCAGGCTTAAAAAGAGTTAGACCTGGACTAAAGTCAGTGTTTACTTCCTCTAGGGCTCTAAAAAGCGTTTCAAAGGCTGTGAAGTCTATTAAAGGGAGAGTCCAAGCAGCTGCAGGCACGAGAGAAGACGGGCTGAGCAGCGCACAAGCCTCCAGGCCAAGCACAATCAACTACAGACGCTGTCCACGTTACAAAGCAGCCACAGCTGCTCCTTTCTAGCCATTCTTCAAAATCACCCATGATTATACACACACACACAATGATCACACACAACAACAAATGAATGCCGGCACGCACTCATTACGCAGTCAAGCCTTTACACATGTGCATGTACGCACGCATGGCAAGGTGCACAAACAGGAACCAAATCACAAAAAAGTATTCCCATACACTGAATACATTTATTCTATGTATGGTCACTCACACACACACACACACACACACACACACACACACACACACACACACACACACACACACACACACACGCTTCCTACATCCTACCATGACAAGGCAGCCAATGTGAAGGAATGGAGGAGGGAGGACAGACTGGCGTCCAACTTGAACCTGCTGAGCCTCTGAACAGAGAGAGTTGTTCGCTGACTGATACGGCACTGAAAGCCTTCCAGCAGGACAGGTCCAAGCAGAAAGACAGATGGAGTGAGTGTGACAGAGAAGTGTGTGTGTGTGTGTGTGTGTGTGTCTCAGAGAAACCAAGTCCAGAGTGATTGGGTTAGTGTGAGAAGTGTGTGTGTGTGTGTGTGTGTGTGCGTGTGTGTGTCAGAGAAACCAAGTCCAGAGTGATTGGGTTAGTGTGAGGAGTGTGTGTGTGTGTGTGTGTGTGTGTGTGTGTGTGTGTGTGTGTGTGTGTGTGTGTGTGTGTGGTGATTACTGCTGCCTGACTTTAGATTTCTACTTCAACATGAAGTCATGTGTTGGAAGAGGTAAAAGGGATCATAGTTTTCCTCGGTGGGGATAACTTGTGAACAGCCATACACCGTCACACACGGCTAGAACCACAAATCATCCAACAAGCCTGTTTTGAGAGTAAAAATAACCCCTCAATTCGCACTAAATGGGTATTAAAACATCCAAAAACACGTCATCCTTAAAACGCGGTTAGGAATAATGAGTAGTATAAGTAGGTTTTTCTGATACAAGCTACTTCTTCCTGAAATATGAATCCACCCTAAAGGTCTGCGAGGGCACTGAGAGCTGTGAGCCGTAGATAAACACCTACACCTCGCTCACTGAGCCAGTTGTAGCGAGGTGAAGAACAAAACATCCTCACCTTTTTACCGGAGGCTTGTCTGGACTCGCCAGACAGAGGCACGGGGGGGGGGGGGGGGGGGGGGGGGGGGGGGAACAGGACCAGGACCAGGAACGGCTGCTTCACTGCTCGGTGCTTAACTCTTGCGCATGTTTTCTTTATTAAGCTGCTTGTGATCAATGGACACTGATCAAGGGATTCTGACATCCGTCCGCCAAGTCAGCCCGTACAGTACTGAGCCAAGGGGAGGGACCGTGTTATGTTGGCTTTGTGATAGATGCTTTCTTAAGACCAAAATCGAGATCTAATGAGTTCCTGTTCTGGGGGTTAGTTGCTCTGTTTTAGCCTTTGGGTTACACCTTTTTGTGGATGTTGTTATCTAATGCTAAGGTCTAAGGATGGATCACAAAAAGGAGTTTGTTACAAAGCCTTGCGTTAGAGACACACACTGCTCCTACATGATCTTCCATTCATCCAAACACTTTTGCGAAAGAGATGACTGCAAACGTAGGGTGGGCTAACGGAGGTGCCAGAAGTACAAGAACAACAAAAATTGGGCATAGATTTTATTTTACACCCCGTAAACTATTTTGAATGGGCTTGACTCGGGATGACAAATGTTGGAAATGTAACAAAGAAATTGGCACTTTTCTCCCCGCTATATGGGACTGCCCTCGGGTGTGTCTGGAAGGTAGTGCTTGAAAACCTTGAGGGATGGCTCAAACAACCTTTCCAGAGTCTCCACGGCTGTGCCTGTTAGAAGACAAATCTATTATGCTGAGAAGAAATTACATAATAGTTCAAACTACTGACAGAGACCGCTGCTTTTGAAAATCTGATTGCCAGATTGAATAATACTCAAGCCAAAACTAACCAGTTATGGCAAAAAGTTCTGGTCTACATTAAAGGTGCTATGCCTTAGAGAGTGCATATGGACATACTATATGTATAAATATGTAAGATGTATGCATCTCTATATATTATATTATATACCCAAAATAGAAGTATTTTAAACTAAGTAAAGCCCTGTAATGTGAACACATGGTGCCATAGAACAATAAAATCAGAGCAGCGGTTGCTGGTTGTATTTAGCCACTACAGAGCTCCGGCACGCCGGCTACCAGCGGCGGTTGTTTAGCCGCCAATAGGCGACTGTGAGCCGGCTACAGGCACCGCCAGGCGGTCCTGTCAGGGGCCACGGTAGTGGAGTTTAGCCAGAAAAAGTGAGCATTTTTCTGTTGCTTGCTAGCAGACGGAATTGACCTTCACGCAATACAAGTCAATGGAGAGCGGAGAGTTCTTTTCCCTTCTGTTGGGGGGCGGGACTTAAATGCACTTTGTCTCTATGAACAAACGTACTGTTTAAAGAGGAAAAGATCCAGCATGATGTGTATGAAGAGACTTAAAGTGGCCATATTATGCTCATTTTCAGGTTCATAAATGTAATTTTTTTGTTGTACTGCACATTGTTGCAGCTCCTCTTTTCACCCTGTGTTCAGATCTCTGTTATAGCTACAGTGAGACCTCGCAACTTCTGTAACATCTTTGTTGTCAGTCGCACATGCGCAGTAGCTAGGTAAGGATTACATGAGCTAGCTAGCTGTTTCTCCAACTTCGGCCTGTACAAGGCAGGATTAGCCGGGAGACTTCTTCTAAACTAGGGTGCACTTCCAACTTTGCGTGGAATACCTGCAGAACAGGGACATGGAAGTAGTTCTATACAATTTATTTTGTAGATTAGGGTGAATTTGTGTGTGTTATAGCAGTGTTTTGCCATTGAGAACGAGCTAGCATGCTAGTGCTAGCATGCTAACGGTTAGCCCCCTAGGCCCCTCGTCTCGGCCAGTTACGTAGAAAGCCGTGCAGTTTTTGAACAGCTCACCCGGAGACTGAAGGCAGGACACATTCAGAAACTGTATCTTACTCAAAATAACATGGATGGAGGTTGTTTTCAAAGTTTGTATGCATGTGGAAGCACCAGAGACACAAAATAACACCCCAAATCCCAGAAAAGTTATGTTTTTTTTCATAATACAGGCACTAAACAGTGTCACCTGTCTTACCTGTAGGATGACAAAGGACCATGCTCTGCATCTATTCATGCGTTCAGACTCTTAAACTCCTCACAGCAACAGGTTCATCTGTAAAGAGACACAACGATAGTATTCATCCGTCGCCATTTTTTATTCATCTTCAGGATACATTAGAATCAGAATTATGAGCAAGACTGGGCTTTGAACAAAAAAAAAAAAAAAAAAACAATTCCACTGGAATAGAAGATCAGCAGCCCTGTAGCAAGAATGTAGAACGCAACCTTTTCAATGGAATTCCATTGCTAGGCAACAGCCTGGCCCCTTGTTAACTTCCTGTCAGTTGATGCCATTCGCATACACTGCAACAGGACATCAAATTGGGTCCATTTAGGATGTTTATGTTTACATCTGTGAAAAGGACTGATTGAGGGGTGAAGTTGCAACATTGTTGCATTTTTCATTTGGTTCGGTTTGCTTTCTGTCATGATTGTGAGTCTGTTATGTTCTGTTTCCTGTTTTATTTTGAAATCTGTTGTCTCCCTTGTCTTGTCATGTTTACTTCCTGTCTTTAGTTTTCCTGCCCTTGTGATTGTCTTATGTGTTTCACCTGTTTGCCCAGCCTAGTGTCACCTGTCCCTTGTTTGTCCTCGTTACCTGGTTTATTTAGTCTCTGTTCTGTCTTTGTTTCTTGTCGGTTCATTGTATTCTGTTGCTGTGTGTTCTGTGAGTGTGTTTGTGTCTGGAGTCTACCGTCTTTGAGTTCCAGTTTTTGAGATCCTGTTCTGTTGTCTGGAATTAGTTTTTTGCCTGATGTTTTCTGGACTTTTTTTGGTATGTACTTCATTTTTGTTTAATAAATCACCTAAAACTGCATTTGGGTCCAAGCCTTTCCTGACGAACCGTGACAGAATGAACTGACAAGACACAAAGACAGAACAGAGACTAAATAAACCAGGTAACGAGGACAAGTAGTAGCTTCTGTTTAAGACAGACAGAACCTAATCTCAATAAACAAACTAAACAACTTCTACAATGTGTGCATTCATACTATAAATAGGAAAGATATATACAGTGTAAAACATGTTGTTCACTTTCCATTATGATACTTTGGAAACAAGCAATTTAAAACTGTCCAGCTAGTGATGGAAGAGATATTGTTTTAATTGGCAGATAAGAGAGGAGAAAGACTAGGAATGTGTTCACAAGGAGCTCCTAGGGACATCAGAGCGTATCGGCGCTGCAATGACACAATGCATGGCACAAAATATGTACTAAACTTCTCTATTCAAACACGGGTCCCCACAGACTGTTAATAAGGTCTGAGGAGGTCACTGAATGGTGAAGATTACACACAGTGACAGAACAAAACTCATAGTATTTTGCACAAGGAGAGGCTATGATTTGACAGGTGGGGAGAAGAAGAGATGTTTGATAAGAGGTGAAAGAACTAGGCGACTATATCCACCCTGCTCGAGACGCCAGTCCAGGAAGGTACAGGTAGCCTAATAACAGGGTTATGATATGTTCTTGAGTAGGTCAAACGGCTCTTTAGAACAGAAGGCCATTCAAACCCAACATATGGTCCACATCACCAATTACCAAGGTGTGCGTCGACAGGGACAAGATGAAGAGAGTGGTAGCCACAGAGGGAGTTTAAATATGGACAGATGAGGAGAGAGGGGACTTTTAGCCAATTTAGAGTATTGACCTCAGGTCAGATGGACCTATTTCACACAAAAATAATGGCTCAACGTTTCTCCCCAGCCTCCTTGTCTGAAACAGAGGAAGTGTGGCCAACTAAATTATTCCAACTTGAAAAATAAAATAATTATCTACATATGCTATTGCCTTGGGAGGAACTACCTATTGGCATACAAAAAAGCAAGAATGTTATGTAGTAAAATTACTTTTTTAAATCAAGAACATGCCCCGTTTGTGACTTTAGGTTCCATGCATATCAAGCATTTTCTATGTCCCATTTGATCTGTCTTACAAGGAAATAAACCAGGTTTTACATCGCTGACACACTAAGGTAAAAGTAAACAATATCTTCAACAGCAAACACTCAAAAGGATTTCTGACTATTCGAATGAACTAGGAAAATGGTCCTTGCCTAGGCAAACAACACTGTCTTCAAAGATAGTAGAGAAAAAACATCAGTATGTTGTAGTGGTGTCACAATTTCGATGTTAAAATCGAAAAATTAATTGAATTGAGCTTTCGATTTCGACTACCGAAATTTGGAAGCAGGATCGACTATTCCCCCAGTATTTGTTTTCTCTCTCCACACCAGACACAGCAGACACAGGGAAGCTTACCGGCTGGTAGCAAGCTGCTATAGACAGACACAGGGTAACGTTAGCTTATCAGTAGCCGGCAGCTTGACTATTCCAGACATTAATGGCCACTGCCGGAGTCAGAAGTTACGGACAAACAACTGAAAATTGTCCTGCTTCACAGTTACCGGTGTAGTTACATTTTGCCTTCCCCGTGAGTAAATTATGTAAACAAACAGTGAAGGTAAAGCATTAGGGCTCCGACGGGACTCCATGGTGCCTTCAGTTGCACATCGTTTAACTAATGGTGCATTCAATTGCCGTGCTAAAAAAAAACTCAAGAACTCTGAGAAACTCAAACTGTTGTTGCACAGTAATCTGTTATCTGGTGGCTCTTATTGTGGCATTGCTGTCCCTGTTGGAAAAAAAAAAAAAAACTTTAATTAAGAAAATTTAATCTAATTGTGACCTTAAAATCTGTCAAGATCAAATCATGGATTTGGAAATCCGTGACACCCCTAGTATGTTGTCGGGTAGAGTACATGTGATAAAGTGTTGCCTGTAGTGGACGGTAAAAAGCAGCAGCAAGAATGTTTGAAGATGAGGATGCGGTAGTAAGTATAACAGTGATAAATAGGACGAAGCTAAATAAAAAAAATATTTAAAAAATTAAACCTGCTTATGATGTTCAGAAAAATATAGAAGTGCTAATATGGATTCTTTCCTTTGACAATATCCTCCAACTTCTCCTGTGTTTCTTACTACAAACATGCGACAACAGGGATATACGTTTTTTTAATGCGGTCAAACACTGCTTTCCTGGAGCCAAAGTTGCAGACATACTGGCTAAAGCTGTGGACCTGATACCCTCACTCCCGACCTCTATTAAACGCATCGTGGTCCATTGCGGACATAACGACATGTCCTATCAGCAGAGTGAGCGCACAAAGAAAGACTTTGGCACCCTCATTGAAGCTTTAATAAGCACTGGGAAGTCAGTTTTTAATTTCGGGCCCACTTCCATCTCGAGGTCGCGGAGTAGGCCTTTTTAGCAGACTACTCATCCTCAACACCTGGCTCCAGCATACATGCAGCATTCACAAGATAGGTTTTCATTCCAGTAAGAGTCAGTAATAACATTACTCAAAGGTACAGCGCTACACGCTCCTCTGTGCACCAACGAGGTGCTATACTTAACAACCTAATTGGAATTAAAACAACCACTGCAACGAGAGAACAGAATAGGAGAATCAATTGTGGACTATTAAATATCAGATTTGTCTTCTAAAGCATTACTGGTAAACAATTTGATATCAGATAATCAAATTGATTTATTCTGTCTTACTGAAACCTGGCTGGGCTTTAATGATTTCCATGTTGGATGTTGAAGATTAAGAACAAGACTTTCAAACGAGTTATAATTTAGTTTAGGATTAATTAACAGATTTGAGTCAAATATGGCTGCAACTCCTCCTCCTCGGCCTGAGCCTCTAGGAATTTGAGTATTAATATGACTGGGAGGAGTGGCTTCATTGTAGGTGATTTTAATATCCATGTGGACGTTGACAGTAATAGCCTTAGTACTGCCTTCAACTCACTACTAGATTCAATTGGTTTCAGTCAGAGTGTGCATAAGGCCACGCACTGTTTTAACCACACCCTCGACCTTGTACTGTCATATGGCATCAAAATTGAAGATTTAATAGTATTTCCACAGAATTCTTTATTATCAGACCATTTTTTAATAACTTTCGAATTCTTACTACTGGACTATATGAAATTAAATAAAACCTTCTATGCTAGATGCCTATCTGACAGTGCTATAGCTAAATTTAAGGAAGATATTCCAACAGCAATTAACTCAATGTCGTGCTTGAATATAACGGAGGACCTTTGTGCTAATTTTAGTCCTTCCCAAATTGATAATTTTGTAGACAGTGCTACGACCTGCCTATGGACGACTTTAGACTCTGTTTCTCCCCTCAAAAAGAAGACGATGAAGCAAAGGAAACTAGCACCTTGGTATAACTCCCAAACTCGCAAATTAAAACAAATCTCACGAAAACTTGAAACTAAATGGCGTTCCTCCAAACTGGAAGAATCTCGTTTAGATTGGCAAGACAGTTTAAAAACCTATAGGAGGGCCCTCAGAAACGCCAGATCAGACTATTACTCATTATTAATAGAAGAAAATAAGAACAACCCAAGGTTTCTTTTCAGCACTGTAGCCAGGCTGACAGAGAGCCACAGCTCTACTGAGCCATCTATTCCCCTAGCTCTTAGTAGTGACGACTTCATGAGTTTCTTTAATGATAAAATCCTAACAATTAGGGATGGAATTCATCACCTTTTGCCCTCAACTTCTAACGGTTCACCTTTTGATACAGGAGTGCTAGAAAGAACGACAAGACCTGACATGTACTTTGACTCCTTTTTTCTTATAGACCAACAATTAATGATAAAGGTCTCTTCAGCAAAGCCTACTACCTGTCTCTTAGACCCCATCCCAACGAGGCTACTTAAAGAAGCGTTACCCGTGGTGAACACTTCATTACTAGATATTATCAATAGGTCTTTATTAACAGGTTATGTACCGCAGTCATTTAAAATAGCTATGATAAAACCTCTTCTGAAAAAAACCCACCCTCGATCCTGAGGTCTTAGCCAACTATAGACCTATATCGAACCTTACCTTTCTCTCCAAGATCCTTGAGAAGGTAGTCGCTAATCAGTTATGTGACTTTCTACATAGGAATAGTCTATTTGAGGACTTTCAGTCAGGATTTAAAAAGCATCATAGCACAGAGAGGGCACTGGTGAAAATTACAAACTACTTTCTAACTGCTGCTGACAAAGGACTTGTCTCCATACTTGTGTTATTAGATCTTAGTGCTGCATTTGACACTATTGACCATACAATCCTTCTACAGAGACTGGAAATCTTAGTTGGCATTAAACGAATCGCACTAAGCTGGTTTAAGTCCTATTTCTCTGATCGATCTCAATTTGTTGATATCAACGATAAATCCTCCAGGCACGCTAAAGTTAGCCATGGGGTTCCTCAAGGCTCAGTGCTTGGACCAATTCTATTCTCCTTATATATGCTTCCTCTAGGCAATATTATTAGGAAACACTCAATTAACTTTCACTGTTATACGGATGACACCCAATTATACTTATCAATCAAGCCAGACTAAACCAGTCAGTTAGCTAAACTGCAAGTGTGCATTAAAGATATAAAATCATGGATGACCAACAATTTCCTGAAGTTGAACAAAACTGAGGTTATTGTGCTGGGTGCTAAACACCTCCGAACTTTATTATCCGAAGATATAATTACTCTGGACGGCATTGTCATGGCTTCCAGCACTACTGTCAGAAATCTAGGAGTTATTTTTTAATCAGGATTTATCCTTTAACGCCCACTTAAAACAAACCTCAAGAACAGCTTTTTTTCACCTTCGTAATATTGCCAAAATTAGGAACATCCTGTCTCAAAACGATGCTGAAAAACTAGTCCATGCATTCGTTACTTCCAGGCTGGACTACTGTAATTCCCTATTATAAGGATGCTCAATTAAAACTCTTAAGACTCTCCAGCTGATCCAGAATGCTGCAGCACGTGTTCTGACAAGAACTAAGAAAAGAGATCATATTTCTCCTGTATTAGCTTCTCTGCATTGGCTTCCAGTAAAAATTCCAGGATTGAATTTAAAATCCTTCTCCTGACCTACAAAGCTCTAAATGGTGAAGCACCTACATATCTTGAAGAGCTCTTAGTACCTTATTGTCCCACTAGAGCACTACGCTCCCAGAATGCAGAGTTACTTGTGGTTCTTAGAGTCTCTAAAAGTAGAATGGGAGCCAGAGCCTTCAGCTATCAGGCTCCTCTCCTGTGTAACCAGCTCTGGGTTCGGGAGGCAGACACCGTCACCACTTTTAAGAGTAAACTTAAAACTCTCCTCTTCGATAAAGCTTATAGTTAGGAAGTTAGGAGTTGCAGCATTCGCCTGGACCGGCGGGGGAAGGTGTGTAGCCACAACACAGCCTCCCTATGCGGTTATAGTTCTAGACTACCGGGGTACCTCCTTTGACACACTGAGCTCCTCTCTTCTCTCTTTCCATCTGTGTGTATTAATGTCCCAGAAATGCTTGTTATTAACCTAGCTCGGGGAGCTTCCCTGGAGTCCGTATGTTCTTTGTCCCCCCAGCACCATCACCTTGGATCATGAAGGCACCTACATCATGGTGGCAGCTGTTGCCGTGGTCCTGCCCTACGACCTGCTGAGCCCCATTAGACCCTGCAATGCCCGGCGTCGACTTGCTATGTCCAGCCAACGCCCTGCCACGCCCTGTTACGCCCTATTACAACTACTCTAGTCATTATCTTAATTGTGACTTTATTACTGCCATTGTTCATCAAACCCCCAACCGGCATCGTCAGACACCGCCTACCAAGAGCCCGGGTCTGTCCGAGGTTTCTTCCTAAAAGGGAGTTTTTCCTTGCCACTGTCACACTTACACATTCATGCATGCTCTTGGGGGAATCACTGGAATTGTTGGGTCCTTGAAAATTACAGAGTGTGGTCTAGACCTACACTCTATCTGTAAAGTGTCCTGAGATAATTCCTGTTATGATTTGACACTATAAATAAAATTGAATTGAACAGTGTGTTGGAGTGGAAAGGCCCAGGCCTCCATGCTGATTTAGTCCCAGGAAGACCCAGATTAACTCTAATAAATGCGCATACAACCGTCTCGCACACAATTCCCATCTACCCCAGGTCACTTGTAGGCCCGGGCCAAGCATGCACACACACCAATAGCTCGGGTCACAGTCTGCTCTCATTTCCAAAAGAGACAATCAAATTCTGGGGATTCCCAATACAGAACTCCCTTCAAAATGTGAAGTGTAAAGGCAGACAAACTAAGCACTGAAAATACCACTATTCGAGGGAAGAGGCTAAAAAAAACACAACAACTCAAGTCATTGGTTTCGCAATCAAAAGGGTTAGGGTGAAAGGAACTACTCTCCAAATTCCTACCTTTCCACAATTCTGAAAATGTTCCCTTTGAGCCTGTGAAGACACAAACAATCTGTTGATTCAGTGGCAGAACTCTTTCTCCCTAAGCCGCTATTTGCTTTAGCGGCGATGACACAAGGGGAGGAATTTGAGCAATGCCTGTGTATCATAGACTCATTTCCTCACAGTGAGAGCCATCTCCAGACAGACAAGACAGCAGTGTGAAGTCTGGTTTATTCCTGCGCCTCTGGCTCCAGGTCAGCCACTGTCCTGCAGACATGTTATACACTGGTATTTCTAAGTCAAGGGTTACGCTGTCAATTCAGAGACATACACTCATATATACAGACCGTTTCCTAACCATTTTATTCATAACCTGTAGCAAACAAGTAACGGCATAAAGCATTCATACATGGAAACACTTTCAATCAGCCATGAAACTACCTTTTCCAATGACCTCATAAGACTCAACATGGATGAAAGCTCATCACGCATCACTTGTTTGTTTTGTCTGAATTATAAGCAGCAGCCAATCATTGGCTATCAAGCCAATAAAATAATGTGAAGACACTAACTATTTTTGAGCATGCCCTAATCCACGCTCCTTTGTCATTTTTAAAAAGAGTATTTTGTGTTGTACTTCGAAGAAATGACTAACTGCCTATAGGATTCCAAAGGGCTTACTGTCTCATTCGGCACAAATGGAAGTCTCTCCCAATTGTAAGGGATCAAAGTAGCCTCATAACTGCGCCGCTTTCAAGTAGGAAATGAAAAGCGTGAAAAGCCAGAGCATGCTCGCTCTGCGATGGGATCAACTCAAACAGCCTTGAGAAAACGTTGCTTGTTCAATAGGGGATCAATGCCAAGAATTACTGTGGCGCTTTGCCATGTGTGCTCAGTCTCCCTTTCTCTCTGGCCCTCCCTGATATTTTCCACTGGTGGGTCAATGGCATGCCATTAATTTGCATGCTAGCGAAATGCTGTGTGTTTAAAGTGCTCATATTGTGCTTTTTGGCTTTTCCCCTTACCTTTGTGTTATATATCTTTTTTTTAATGCATGTTAAAGGTTTACAAAGTGAAAAAGCCCAAAGTCCACCCCAAAGGGACTTACCATCTCCAACAGAAAACACTGTTCACAAACTGCTCCAAACAGCTCTATTGTAGTCCAGCCTTTACTTCAGAGACAAACGTGGTCACTTTGTAACACACGTTATAATGCTCGCCTAGCTGCTAGCGTGGCACGCCCTCATACTCTGCTTCTGACTGGCTAGTAGTCCTTACCTAGCTACTGAGCATGTGCGACTCCCAACAAAGATGGAACAGAAGTGAGATGCCTCACTCTGTAGCTAAAACGTGAAAATTAAACCATGTAAACCTATCTGATATAACCTCTAAATACAATTACGAACCTGAAAATGAGCATAATATGAGCACTTTAAAGAGCCTTGAAGTATGCCCGTTTTCTCAAATGCTCCAAAAGTCAATGAAGAAATGGAATAGACTTTGCAAGCAGATTAGCAATCTTTGTACTTCATGGACGCCAGCCAAGAAGCGTCAACCTGCTTCTTCTCTCCACTTGTGTCTTTTTTTCAGCTCTTCGATTTAATGCCAGATATGTAAATTGCTTCTGAAAGTCACACAGGGGCTCGTACGGGACCAGTTGGTTTATAAAGAAAAGGCCAAAAAAAGAAGAAGAGGAAAAAGAAACCTGTATCAGATGACATAGGGATATCAACATCGGAGATCTCCAGTGATGAAAGCAGTGGCGTGTGAGAGAGAGAGAGAGAGAGAGAGAGAGTCGCAAAAGGCAACAGCAAGAGTGAAACAGGCTATGGTAATGTGGACTAAACAAATTAAATGATCCCAGGATGAGGTAGCTGGGGTTAAAAGGGATGAATCAACTTTAAAATCAAGTCAGCCCTCGGTTTGTATCCCATTACAAACTGTTAAAACGCCTGACTGAGCCTACCTTTAAAGGCTTTTGAAATACTTTGACCTAAGTGTTAGGGGTAAAAACCAAAGATGAATAGCCACATGCATAGGCAAGTGCACATCCACCCACATACACACCTGGCACGGCATTGTTCAATGGGTTGATCTTTCACTCCAGTGCAACTAATAAAAATTAAAAAAATGACTGGAGAAAGAGAGGAGCAAGTTGGTAGAAGCAGCGTTTCAGAGATCACAAAAGAGACGGTTCTTTTGGAAATTGGGTTCCAAAAGTAGGTCGAACAAGATCAAATAACAAGGACGTTGACTCGAGGGCTCAGCCACGAGGAAATATGCCCGCTAATGTTATCAATACATGACTTATTAACATGAGAACTATTTGCAAAGTTAACTCCTCATCTAAAAACATTTTCAGACAGCAGCATTTTCTCAAAGATCACATAGATTCAGTCAGTGGTGGAATGTAACCAAGTACATCTACTCAAGTACTGTACTGAAGCACAAATTTGAGGTACTTATCCTTTACTTGGGTCTTTTTTCTTTTCATGCCACGTTCTACTTCTACTCCGCTACATTACAGAGAGAAATATTGTACTTTTTACTCCGCTACATTAATCTGACAGCTTTAGTTACTAGTTCTCTTACAAATTAAGTTTTTTTGCACACAAAACACGTGTAGTTTATAAAATGCAAGGTTTAATTTTAAATTAAATTACCCAACAATATAACGGCCAACAAGTCCAGCTGACATGATTAGCCCATTAAACACAGAACTGTTTGGATCGTTTCCAGTTCTTAAAATGTGAGGATTTTTCTGCATTGAATACTTCTACTTTACATTTCTTCAAGTACATTTTCCTGATGACACGTACATACTTCTACTTAAGTAACATTTTCAATGCAGGACTTTCACTTGTAGCAGAGCATTTTTACAGTGTGGTATTAATACTTGTACTTAAGTAAAAGATCAGAATACTTTTTCCACCACTGGATTCTGTAAAGTTGGAAAGGCAGTTCCCCGCCCCCCCCCCCCCCACCCCCCGCCCCCAACACCTGAGGAGA
Source organism: Zingel zingel (assembly GCA_023566125.1). Classification (NCBI taxonomy): domain Eukaryota; kingdom Metazoa; phylum Chordata; class Actinopteri; order Perciformes; family Percidae; genus Zingel; species Zingel zingel. The sequence goes on from CM042332.1 coordinate 10,252,121, forward strand.
ATCAGTCGTGGAGATTTGTCTTTTGTTTACATTTCTGTTTTGCCGGGGAAATGACAAACGGGCCTCAAAGCAGGCCAGGGCGCACAAGACGTCAGCCTTGCAGCTGTTCCTGTGTGCCTTAGTCCCGTCACTGTTTGTGTTCCCAGGAGAGGCGGACAAAGCGCTTCCAGGTCGCCCACTAACCTGCCGTCTTAATACCAAAGTCCATCCCGCCGGAACACAACGCTGACCTCTCATGCCAAAGGTTAATTAGGGAAGAGGAGGATGGGGAAGAGGATGGGAAGCGGGGGGGATTAGGAGGAAAAAAAGAGGAGTGGGAAAGGTGAGCAAGAGTTCAGACTGAGAACAATCCTCCTATCTCACCTAGGGTTGGAGGATTCATCGAAAAAGCAAGAACGTCAGAAATTCAGAACCCCTTAACCGACGTAAGTTTCCCATGTCGGTTGTTTTGTTTTTTTGAATCCTGTTAATACGTTCCCCACTGTGTGCGTTCATGTACTTTCCCCTTAAAGCGTTAACTCCCGCCAAAATGCAACCTAGGTTTTTGTTTGTGAATGTACCCGAGTCAAACTTTCGTTTAAAAGCATTATTAGGACGGAAAACGCCACTTTTAAGATTTACCGTATTCTCGTTTTTCGGTCAAAAGGCCTTTTGAATGGGAGTGCTAGGGACACTACTATGATAGCATCAAAATCACTATTTTTAAAACACTAAGAAGGCTCGACACAACATGAGACTTTGCTTCAAGTATCACCAGGGGCTCTACACATGAACTCCAGCATTGACAACATTGTTTGTGTACACATAGTTTACTAAAAAGAAAGGTTTTAACAACTCACTGTAGCTGTTGTTCTTCCGGTCGCCGTCCATCTCGCAAGTCAAAAATAGTCGAGAGAGGAGAGTAAAGATGGAAAGCTCCTAAAGCTTAGTTCCATATAAATGCACGGATAATTCGTTGTTTTGTCGTTAGTAAAACACAATATTGACCTTGTAGTTGAAAAAGGAGCTCCATATAGGAATGACATTTCCTCCTATGGAGTCCGTTCATTCGCATTCGGAGATAGACTATTTTTGACTGAGAAAATGGCGGCTAGCTCAAACAGCAACTGCTAACGTGAGTTGCTCAAAACCTTTTTTAGTAAACTGTGTACACAAACAAAGTTGCCAATGCTTTCGTTAAGGTGTAGAGCCCCTGGTGATACTTGGAGCAAAATTTCATGTTGTGTCGAGCCTTCTTAGTGTTTTAAAAATAGTGATTTTGATGCTATCATAGTAGCGTCCCTAGCACTCCCATTCAAAATGCCATTTGACCGAAAAACGAGAATACGGTGAATCTTAAAAGTGGCGTTTCCCGTCCTAATTATGCTTTCAAAACGAAAGTTTGACTCGGGTACATTCACAAAAAGACGCTTTTGGCGAGAGTTACGCTTTAAAAACATACTACCGCGCGTGTAGTCACATGACTCTGCCCAGTACAGTCTGCAGCATGGAAGCAACAGGAGCCTCGGACCAAAGAACAACGCAGTGTCCGTTGTTAGGAAACATTTGGGTTTTAGTAAAGACAATACCAAAGTAGTAAGTTCAGCCAAGAAAAGGTGACTGTTAGACGGTTTCCCATTACCGTGAGGTCACGGTCTTGACATTTGCAGCCGTTGCCAAATGAGGTGGTACAAAGCTCATTAAGGCTATCAGCTCCACACAACTCTCTGTATTTCTCAGTATGGCTATGTTCAGAAGATTGTGAAGTCTGACGACTTTCGCACGCAGAAAATCGAGCAAAGATAATGACCTCTTCTGAAGAGTCCATCATGTTTTTTTTTAATCCTCTGTCCTCCTTGGCTACTAGCAACTGTGGAGGAGGGGTGGGGGTGGTGCGCGATCACGGAAGGCTTGCATCATGTGGACGCGCCGATAGTTTTGTTGTCATTACTTAGAATTCCTCATGGGGGAGACAGAAACTACGCACTACAGCTTTAAGATTAGAAAAAAAGATTATGGTTTGGGTTAAAACACCAGCCCCCCTTACTACCAACACACACACACACACACACACACACACACACACACACACACACACACACACACACACACACACACACACACACACACACACACACACACACACACACACACACACACCTCGTTGTTTCCTGGGTCAAAGTCTTGTGTTTTACGTTTGACATGGCAATATTTAAAATGTATTTTGTATGCAATATATGCTGGTTATTTTCTGCTTCTGAAATGGCAATCTGCTTTTCACATTCAAACTAAAAAGTGACTTCTTTCATAAGACGTTTTTTGATTTCAAGCCATGTGTGCTTTCAATTTCAATTGTTCGAAATATTCAATAAATAACCATAAATAGTTATAAATAGTGCATTTCCTTCAATTACTTTTAAATCCCAAAAAAAAGATATGCACTCTTTGAGAAAAGAATATCCCACCTTTAATAGCTGAGCATATTTACAGTACAAACCTTGTCAGTGAACTATGCGGGCCAAAAAAAAACCTAAAAAAAAAACTAACAACAAAATAATCGTGCCTTAATCGTGATTTTGATTTTAGGTCATATCATCTAGCCCTAACCTCACCCCTCACTTTCATTTCATTTTATCATCCATTATGGGACTACTTTTCCCAGGATTGACGCACTTGTGTCGCAAACTACTTGGACTTCCTTGAGACACTTCTTGAGGCCAAAACAAGCATATAATAATCAGATTCAAATTCTCCAAATAAGGCCCCATAAAAAGGTTCCAATGTGGAGATTTTCTTCTATCACTCCTTCCCATTTCCAGGTTAAGCGTTTGGCATTTGGCACAGGCCGGGGTGAATGCCTATAGATGGCATTGCTCTTAGATCACAGCAAGCTCATTAGCTCTGGCCCGCTGTTGCGTTCACTCAAACCAGACCAAAGACGTGATCGGGTGGAAATTCAAAGTGGGTGGGAGGAGGAGGAGGGGGGGGGGGGGGTGTTTGCAAGGGAACAGATATGTTTCCTTGGATAAGGCAGAGCCTAATAATGACTTCCTGTATTTAGCCTGGTAAACAAAATAGAGAGGCACCATGAACACAAGTACTATCCAAGAGTGCTGTAATGCCTTCGATGCAATGTGATCCATCTTTAAGGTTAGATGTACTGTATAGCGGACATGAGTGTGATGGGGTTGAGTGTATGTCGGAGGGTTACAACATCTGGATCTTGTAGTACATGCCTCTGGAGATTCTGACAGTCTCTCGATTGAGCAACCGCCCACTCGGTCCATTCAACGCTGCCCCTTCGCTCTCTTGTTCGCTTCTTCCTCCATCCTCCATCGTTTACCCCTCTCCTTCAGGACCATGTGAAAACTCCCAATTACCAGAAACACGAGAACGGTTGGACATGGACATGGAATATGCAAAACACAGGAGCCCTTAACAATGGCCGTGCTGAAAAGTGATTGAATGTGTCAGCAGGTCGTAAAAAAGGCCCCCTCAAGATCAATGTAATTATGAAAGCTTTACGTGGAGGACTTTCCGGACTGGGGAGTGACCGGCGACAAGAGGAGGAGGGGGAGAAATGCTGCCAGCATTATGTTCCACCAACAGAAACCCCTTTTCTTAACCCAACAAGTGGAGAACAAGCAAAGGACTTCCAGCTGCCTTCCATCAGCAGCTATAATAGACCAGGGGAAAGAAAGACGGGACGGAAGAAAAGAGGTTTGTAACACCTGCAGCAGGGTGCCAGCAAACATTCCTTGGTCCTCCGGCCCCTTGGTGATGCACTCAATAAATCCTCGTGATTAGCTACAGTAGCGGGCCTAAGTGGCACTTAAATCAAACCCCAAAGGGGAAGTTGTTGTGACCTCCGAGCTTTGGAAATGTGATTTAGACCCGAGTGATTATTACAAAAACAAAGCTAGTTCTGTTTCTCGAAGAAGAGAGCATGGAAGGAGGAATAAGGGTGTGATGGAAGTGTATGTGAAGGAGAAGTGAGAAGAAGTGAGCGTAACAGCAGGTTTGCAATAATAAGCCATTATTTGAAGAAATTCATGAGACTCGGGAGAAACAACTCCCTGTTATTAAGCTATTAAGGTAACTTCGACTAATAGTGAGTCCATTATGCTTCAGTATTCTGGGAATACTTCACACCAATACAAGACACAGATGTGCATGTAGGAGCTAAGCCAATGTTTTCATATTGTGATTGTGAAAACTGTATAGTCTGTGGTGTCTGCTTTTGCTCCAAAATCTAAATGCGCACCGATGCATTTATCATATTTTCGAAGCTTCTCCCACTGGACAGCGTCTCCAAAAAAGTGACAGCCAAGATGGGAGAGGGGGTGTAAGCTGTAAATCAGACTCAAAGCAATGTCACTGAAATATCCACCGATCCACCGTAATTTACAACATTAACCTGAACCACAGTTAAATGAGAACGTGACTGACCCCTGAGACAACAACAAAAAAACTCCACAATTCACAATTAGGTCCACCAAATTAAGCAGCAGGCCTGACTGTAGCAGAGTCTCCAGAGGTCTATAAACCTGCTGCGCTTACGGTAACAGAAGGGATGGCACAGCTCTGGTCCGCCCTGCCAGAGTATTGTAGACAGCTGACGTAGACCAGACCCAGCTGCACTCTTTGACTCGCAGGAGAGCAAACCGTATTTCTACATACAATCTGTCAGTAGGATTAAGGCCCTGACACAGCAACCCGACGGCAGACAAGGCAGTCGGACTGATCAGTCGGCTCCCCGAGGTCCAAAAAGTGCCTCGGAACACACCGAAGCGACGCCGACTTGATCGTACGTTCTGCACGTGCGCGAGACGTAATACGTCTCCATAACAGCGGGTGGCGCTAATCTGTATTGTCGGCCAAAAAAATGAAAAACGGAAATGACGAACGCGTCGCGTGGGTCTGTCTGCTCCCAGTTTTCAAACCTGAACAATAATGGCGGCCGTTCGGAATAGGATCTCGGATTTTACGAAAATAGTTCACCGAAACATGTTTCTGAAAACATTTTCATCGAGAAATAGGCCATTCAGTTGCTGAAATATTTTTTTTTTGATCAACAATAGTCAGTTTGAAAGATTTTCGGCAAATTTTGAGAGGCATTCGTCAGGCCCATCCCGCACTGTCATTTCCGGTAAGTGTTGTAACATAAGTGCACTGATTGGCCATTGAGTCCGAATGCCCGCCTCCCAATTCAACGTGTCAAATCGGCCAAATCGACGGACGACGGCACGGAACACACCGAACAGACTCGAGTCACCGACCTCACCAGACTGTCCGACGGCCGATTATCGGGTTGGTGTGTCGGAGCCATTACGCTCCAACATCAGTAACATACCACTACTCCTCCTAGACTCTAGTAAGGGTCATTTACAATCATTTTTATTCTTAACCTCTGTTCCTGTGATAACATAGACACCAGGTAATAGCTATGAGGCAGTAGATTTCACTGGACATTTCATTCTGTGTTTTCTCTACCTCAAACCACAAACAATAATAGCAGTTATAATGAGAATGCAAAGAGGCTCACGTACCTTTCCTTAAAAAATTTGCTATGGTAAAGTTAGTCAGTCAGACTAGTTTGGGCCAATTGGGCTACGCTATCAAGATTCATTTATTTATCATAGTTCCTTGTCTTACAAACATAAAGAAAATGAAAAGACTGTTCTCCACCAGCCACTTGCAGTGCAACCGGAAAAGACAATCATACAGACGTACGTAAGAATACATAGACTAAAATATTTAAAAACAGGCAGGGCCTTTAGACTTACGTGTTCCAATTACATACTCTGTAGCAGTGTTTCTCAAATGGGGGTACGTGTACCCCTAGGGGTACTCCGGAGGACTGCAGGGGGTACGTTAAATCTTCGGAAAATGTTTATTTAAAATGTATCATTCACGCATAGTTCCTAAAATAATGATACCCTATGACAATGAATGCATTTAGAAATACATTCTAAATATTCAATATGAATTGAAAGAATTGAAGCATTTTTTTAAAGTTACAATGTCATTGTGAATCAGGCGCTGATGGCGGAGCACTGTATTGTGCCTCTTTATATAGCTAGGCATTTTGTTTCTACCGAAAATGTTTAGTGCTGGTCAGGGGGTACTGGAATAAAAAGATATTTCGATAGGTGGAGTAATGTGGAGGCATTGGAAAGAACGCAACACAGGGAACAGTGGGAAAAACCTTGATCCTTCATTTTAAAACCACACAAAAAGAAATGTGTAAAAAGAACAAAAAGTAAACCTGAAAGGAGAGGAACACTAGGACAGCGACACAATCTTCCAGTCATTTACACACACACGCACACACACACACACACACACACACATCGTCGTCAAACACTACGCAGTGAAACGCCCTCGGGATGGCCGTGACAGCTGAGGACTTCCTGTTAGAGGGCTCATGTCTGCGCTGGCAGCCAGGGACCGTCAAGAGTAGAGTCCTACAGGCTGACATCAGACTTGCCAAGAGTTGTGTGCATTCATCTGTACATGTATGGGCTCTCGTGCTTTCGGAGAGGGAGCTATCTGGCGTCACACCCCGTGTCCTAATAGGCCTTGGTTTCTTTAGACGACAGGGAACAACTAACTGGTCTTTAGTTAGGAAACACACAAAGCCCCTTTATATACGGAGAAAGAGAGTGATTATTTAACCCTTGTGTTGTCTTCGGGTCCAATTTGACCCGTTTTCAAAGTTTTTTTTATAATCAGAAATATGGGTTTCTTACAACCAAATTGCCCAAAAATATAACGTGGATGCATGCATGTAAAGTCTGTTTCTCACTCAACATCCTCTGATCTTAACTTTTAGTCAAAACAATGCATCATTTCTGCTTTTTTAACTAAAGAATTGGGTATAAATGTCATTTAAACTAGGTTTAAGGACCATGACTTTTAAAAAAAAAAAAAAAAAAAAGAGTTGAGAAAAGTGACAAAAACCTGTGTGTGAAGTGTCAAAAACATTGGAAAAAGTGCCAAAAAAAAAAAGTTCTTTTTCAATTTAGACCCGGAAGGACAAGACATTCATGGTGGACGGGAAGACACTTTTAAAGTCTAATCTTTAAATCCAATTGACACAACACAACATGAAGTCCAACCTAAAGCTATACCCATTTAACTAAAGCTGTTTGATATTTGATGATCCAAAAAGTTAATGTCTGATAGGCAGTGTTGGGAGTAACGTGTTACAAAAGTAATGCAACTACAGTAATGTATTCCTTTTTGCTGTAGCACAGTAATATAACGCATTACTAATTCAATTTCAGTAATCTTATACCCGTTACAATCTCAGTAACGCGAGTTGCAACGCATTTTAACGCAACATTTAGTGGCATTTTGTTTTTTTAAGAATTCACCATCACCGTGAAAAATTTCTTCACAGGAAAAAGTGTGTTATTCAGTGAAAGAGTGTTATTTCCTGTTGCTGGAATTCGGTGGTTAAAATGACTGCAGAGACAGATACATTTGCGAGATGGACGTTATTTTCAGGAGTTATTTAGACTGCGTTGAAGCGAGCTGTCCTCTCTGTTCCCCCGTGGTCAGAGCCAGAACCAGAGACGGTATGGACAACATCTGTGTCCCAACAGGTGACGGTACGTCAGCGCGGACAGCAGTGTGTCCGAGCTGCTGACAGATATTAACATGTCGGGAATTAACCTTTAGGCAATTACCATTGCATTTTATCAGTAACTACGCCGTACTTTAATACAACTGTAAGGTACTTTTGATTGAGTATTTGCATTTTCTCCTACTTGCCTACTGTACGTTTTACTTCTGTATTTTTTATAGATTTTAGCTACTTTGCATATTCATGTTAATTATACAAAATAGTATGAATAATCTATGATGTATTAAAGTGGATAAAGAGGAGACTTTATTGATCTCGTGGGGAAATTCACAAGCTACCTGCAAAGTCAAACTTCGGCTGTTCATTTTGGTGAAAGTAACTCAAAAGTAATGCAAAAGTAGTGTAACGCATTACAGTTCAGAGACAGTAATATTGTAATATAACTAATTACTCTCAAACGACAGTAACTAGTAATCTATAATGTATTCCATTTTGGAAGTAACTTGTCCAACACTGCTGGTAGGTATCTGGGAATAGGGGAACTTTATCATACAGGATGGAAAATTAAGTGCAAACATGTTGCAATGTGTGGAAAATTTTTTTTTTTTAAATAAAATCTGAGTTAATACCATATATCATCTGTGTCTACCATGACTTTAACCCAAACACTAGCCACATATCTAGTAAAGATTAATAGCACTTGTCTCTCTATGGTCTGTCTTTCTTCTTGTCAAGACAGGTCTAAAACAAAAACACCTAAATAAACATAAACCCTTTTTCATTTTTGGCAAAGTGAAACAGCTAAGTTCGTTTTTTTTTCCCTTTGAATTTGGCACAATACCTGCTGGAGCTAAGACATGAGATTCTGATGCAGAGATAAACAGGACTTTATCATTTATTTTGCGACGCCATGTTGCACGTGTTGGACTGAGGGAGCACGTGAGCAGCTGACACAGGCAACTGAAAATAACTGGAATGAAACTATGGCTAGGACATTTGACACTGATGGACAACTAGATACGATATGATGAGTCAATGAATTGATTATGTGAACGACAGAAAATTAATAGGAACCTATTTTGATAATCTATTCATCACTTAAAGTGCTCATATTGTGCTTTTTGGCTTTTTTCCCCTTACCTTTATTGTGTTATATATCTTATTTGTGCATGTTATAGGTTTACAAAGTGAAAAAGCCCAAAGTCCACCCCAAAGGGACTTACCATCTCCAACAGAAAACACTGTTCACAAACTGCTCCAAACAGCTCTATAGTAGTCCAGCCTTTACTTCAGAGACAAACGTGGTCACTTTGTAACACACGTTATAATGCTCGCCTAGCTGCTAGCGTGACACGCCCTCATACTCTGCTTCTGACTGGCTAGTAGTCCTTACCTAGCTACTGAGCATGTGCGACTCCCAACAAAGATGGAACAGAAGTGAGATGCCTCACTCTGTAGCTAAAACAGAGAGCTCAACACACAGGGTGAAAAGAGGAGCTGCAGCAATGTGCAGTACAACAAAAATACTTTAATTTTTTGAAAATTAAACCATGTAAACCTATTCTGGTACAACCTCTAAATACAATTATGAACCTGAAAATGAGCATAATATGAGCACTTTAAAAAAAGGCAGGCCAATTACTTCTTGTCCTATGGCCCTGTGATAAGGTCCAGAAATTCTGGACCGGTATACGTGATAACCTACGTCGGATTGCAGGGAGCCAGGTTCCATTCAGCCCAAGATTATTTGTCCTGGGAGATGGGTTAATCCACGGCGGGATGGATAAGCACATAAGAAGCTGAGTCCAGACTAGTTTGATGATAGCCAGGCTACGGATAGGCCGATTATCGGGCCGTTTTTAGATTATCTGTATCAGCGTTTTATTTGCCTGATAACTGATAAAGTGAATTAATTAAAAAGTGCGCTAGGGGCGCATGGGTAGATCACATGGTGTAGCCCGCCCATATATAGAGGCTTTCTCCTTGACGCAGCGGCTGCCGGTTCGACTCCGCCCTGCGGCCCTTTGCTGCATGTCGTTCCCCCCTCTCTCACTCCTTTCATGTCTTCAGCTGTCCTATACAAATAAAGGCCTAAAAATGCCCCCCAAAAAAATCATCTATTAAAAAAAAAAAAAAAAAAAGAAAGTGTGCTACTTTGGCTCTGTGTCGTACTACCTTTTACTGGGTGTGTGTTGGAGTTTGTAACATTCCAAAACAGATTTTCATTTTCACTGTATATGCATATCGGTTCCAAATATCGGTTATCGGTTTTATTAACTACTAACAATCGGTATCAGCCATGAAAAAAAAAAAAAAAAAACAGTATTGGTCGGTCCCTAAACCAGACAGATTATTTTAAGAGGATGGAGGAATGAAGGGCTGCTGTCAATCCAGGAGTGGCCGTGTGAGATGGCTAGGGTGGGGGCGTTGGAAAAAAATGTCATACAAACGGTTCGCAAGATTGGAGGTTTATACTAGAAAATGGGGAAAGGACCTGAGCTGGAGAAGCTTTGTGCTGGGGAGAGACGTGTATGATGGGCTTATGGGGTTGTCATTTATACATATATGTTTATGTTTTAGAGTTCAGGCCCGTGTTAAAAGCAGCTCCGCACATTGTCCCTCTACCCAACGCAGTCATGCGGTGGCGTCCACAGAGACCATATCGTGGGGATTGAGCAGTTGCCAACACCCCAGCGAGTGCCATTAGTAAACATACCCGAACACAGAAGCCAGGCGGGCTGCTTTGCCAGAACCCTCAGCCCCCCGCAACCCCCCCTGCAGCCCCGAGCCTGAGACTGCCCAGGGTCACAGTCAGCCACTCGGAGCCCTGTGCTGTTCGTAGAGCTGTTGCTCCATCAGGGATCCAAAACAAAATGAGCAGTAGTGAAACGCCGTACTAAAAACAGAGCGCTTTGAAGTACTGCTGCTCCTATTCAATCTACTCAATCAATCTATGCCCTCCGCCCCAAAAGAAGCTGCCAAAAGAAAATGTAAGCCAAATGTTTGCTGTAGTTCAGTGATGTTGACGGGTGTGCGTTTGTGTGTGTGCACCCATGCTTGTGTGTGTGTATGCATATATGTGCCATATGGGATTGTTTGTATGCAGGTGTGTCCATTATCAAACTGGCACGCAGCGTGGGGGGAACATGGTTTTTGTCCATTTTAATCCACATGGAAGAAGGGAAAGTTGCTGGCTGAGAAAGAAAAATATCTGGTTCTTCACGAGTAGGCAAAAAAAATAAAAAAATTTTAAAAACATAAAAACGAAAACAGACACGGTAAATTCACTAAACCGCTACTGAAATTCTGCAAAAACAATGGCTGCCGATTTCTTTTTTGAGGAAAGGAAGAAGAAAAAGGCTCAGGACAGGGCAAGATAAGACGAAGATAAGAAGGTGAACAAGAAAGGAAGTAGAAAGGCAGAATATATTAGAGGATACTGAGAAAAAGGAGGGACAAGAAAGCACGTGGCAGAGAGGGATGAAGAGACAAAGAGAGGGAGGTTAGGCATGGTAAATCGCAGCTCTACAGTTAGCCTTTTAGTACAATTTATGGATGGACTCAAAAGGTCTTCATCAAGTAAGACAAAAAGAAATGGAGTAGGCTGACCCTCTGCCACAGCCCTCCTCTATTTATTTCTCCATTACTCCATCTGTACCTATCCATCCGCCTCTGTATTGTGAGCCAAACAACAGGCCGGCCGGGGTCAGTGGCTTGGGCCCGAGGCCAAGATTGCTCTCATTCTCCCTCCCTTCCCTCGCCGCTCCCTGGGAGCACCCTTACAATCCCTCTCTGGTTTGTGTCAGACTAATGAACAGTCTCTAACTGTTCTACGGCAAGAAAGCAGATGGAACCCTGGGACGATTTACAGCGCAGACAGAGAAAATGAAGGAGGGAAGAGGGGCAGTTATGTGTATAAAAAAAAAAAAAAAAAAAAAGAGGGGGGGGGCGTACGAAATGCACTCTCAAAACGTTCCTCTGGCCGGCCCAAAATATGCCTTGCACTTGCACATTTTTCCAATTTCTCGCTTATTGAATTAAGGTTTCAGACTGCTGGACGCCTTTTATGAGAATATGGCAGAGGAAGAAGAGAAAGACAGAGGACGTGTCAGAGGAAGGACTAAATCTCTGAGATTTCTCCTGAGACGGCTTTGCTGTGAAGATGATGGGTCGTATATAAAAAAGTGATGACGATGATGACGACGTTGGGAGCGAAGACCACTCTGAAGATGCAATCACGCAGAGACTTCATTTAATCTCCGTGCTTCACGCTACACTGACCACCTAACAAAGCTGAACTCCAGTCAATGTCACCTTAATAAACTTAATACTTTAACTCAATATTTGAACAATGGCTATAACCCTATTATTTCAAACCTCTAATATTGACTGTTGATTTGTGTCTATCCTACTGTCTACCCTTATAATGCCCATATTTAATGCCGTCTTTTTTCTTTTTTTTAAGTTCAACCATATTACTATGTCTACATTCCTTGCACTATTGGACTTATTGTGCAAATAATATAAATACCACCATGACACACACTCTCATAGAGCACCTTACCTGCCCTGTCACTGCAAGCGTCTCATCCCTTTAGCATCTTTTCTTTTATTGTCCATATTATTCATGTGTTATTTTATCATCCCGTTTATGTATGTTGTGTGTGATGTCTTTAAGCTACTGGGACCTTGAATTTCCCCTTGGGGATCAATAAAGTATCTATCTATCTATCTATGAAGTTTTTCACTCATACTCCTTACTAGTGTAATAATTACCCCATGTTTCCATGGGGTAATTATTACACTAGTTACAATGTGTGTATATATATATATATATATATATATATACAGTGAGGAAAATAAGTATTTGAACACCCTGCTATTTTGCAGGTTCTCCCACTTGGAAATCATGGAGGGGTCTGAAATTGTCATCGTAGGTGCATGTCCACTGTGAGAGACATAATCTAAAAACAAAAATCCAGAAATCACAATGTATGATTTTTAACTATTTATTTGTATGATACAGCTGCAAATAAGTATTTGAACACCTGAGAAAATCAATGTTAATATTTTGTACAGTAGCCTTTGTTTGCAATTACAGAGGTCAAACGTTTCCTGTAGTTTTTCACCAGGTTTGCACACACTGCAGGAGGGAGTTTGGCCCACTCCTCCACACAGATCTTCTCTAGATCAGTCAGGTTTCTGGGCTGTCGCTGAGAAACACGGAGTTTGAGCTCCCTCCAAAGATTCTCTATTGGGTTTAGGTCTGGAGACTGGCTAGGCCACGCCAGAACCTTGATATGCTTCTTACAGAGCCACTCCTTGGTTATCCTGGCTGTGTGCTTCGGGTCATTGTCATGTTGGAAGACCCAGCCTCGACCCATCTTCAATGCTCTAACTGAGGGAAGGAGGTTGTTCCCCAAAATCTCGCAATACATGGCCCCGGTCATCCTCTCCTTAATACAGTGCAGTCGCCCTTTCCCATGTGCAGAAAAACACCCCCAAAGCATGATGGTACCACCCCCATGCTTCACAGTAGGGATGGTGTTCTTGGGATGGTACTCATCATTCTTCTTCCTCCAAACACGGTTAGTGGAATTATGACCAAAAAGTTCTATTTTGGTCTCATCTGACCACATGACTTTCTCCCATGACTCCTCTGGATCATCCAAATGGTCATTGGCAAACTTAAGACGGGCCTTGACATGTGCTGGTTTAAGCAGGGGAACCTTCCGTGCCATGCATGATTTCAAACCATGACGTCTTAGTGTATTACCAACAGTAACCTTGGAAACGGTGGTCCCAGCTCTTTTCAGGTCATTGACCAGCTCCTCCCGTGTAGTCCTGGGCTGATTTCTCACCTTTCTTAGGATCATTGAGACCCCACGAGGTGAGATCTTGCATGGAGCCCCAGTCCGAGGGAGATTGACAGTCATGTTTAGCTTCTTCCATTTTCTAATGATTGCTCCAACAGTGGACCTTTTTTCACCAAGCTGCTTGGCAATTTCCCCGTAGCCCTTTCCAGCCTTGTGGAGGTGTACAATTTTGTCTCTGGTGTCTTTGGACAGCTCTTTGGTCTTGGCCATGTTAGTAGTTGGATTCTTACTGATTGTATGGGGTGGACAGGTGTCTTTATGCAGCTAACGACCTCAAACAGGTGCATCTAATTTAGGATAATAAATGGAGTGGAGGTGGACATTTTAAAGGCAGACTAACAGGTCTTTGAGGGTCAGAATTCTAGCTGATAGACAGGTGTTCAAATACTTATTTGCAGCTGTATCATACAAATAAATAGTTAAAAAATCATACATTGTGATTTCTGGATTTTTGTTTTTAGATTATGTCTCTCACAGTGGACATGCACCTACGATGACAATTTCAGACCCCTCCATGATTTCCAAGTGGGAGAACTTGCAAAATAGCAGGGTGTTCAAATACTTATTTTCCTCACTGTATATATATATATATACACACATACACATACACACATTTTAACTAGTGTAATAATCCTGGGGTTCACATTATAGATTAAAACTACTTGCAGTTCATGAGGTAGTTATAAATGTAATGGTAAAATTAACATTAAAATCGTACTTACATGTTCGTGCATAGGGTTGGGTATCGTTAGGATATTTACAATTCCGAACCGGTAATTTTAAAACGATTCCGATTCCTAAACAGATTCTTGAAAAAAAAAATGATATCAAAGATGTAATATGTTTACTAGCGATCATGTGCAGTGAATGGTTAATATGCTTTTACGTCCGATTTGGTGATCCCAACGGTAGCTAGCTAACAGGTAGACTACAGAGAAAGTGTGATATTTGTACGTCCGTTTCGGAGGGTCAAAGGGAAAATATTAGAGCCCGACCGATAAAAGATTTTTAAGGCCGATATCAATACAAATATTTGGTGATTTAAAAATCCAATATATCGGCCGATATATATATATATTTTTTAAATCCAGAAACGCGTAACAAAACATAAGCAGATTTCCCTAACATTAGATTTTTGTAGTTATTTATTGTCACAACAGAACAGAGGAAGATCAAAATATATTAAAGTTCTGATAAATAAAATGTATAAAAATACAAACTTAAGATATCAAACTTTTAGGGTTAAACACAAGTGTTGCCAACAGGGACATTGCAGAGCGCCCTCTGGTGGGCAAACTATGCAACGCCAACACTCATAACATGGTTGAAAGGTGTTCATCTGTTTTTATTTATTTATTTTTAAATATTAATTTATCGGCCATAATAAATGCCGATACCAATAGTTTGGAAAATGCCTAATATCGGCCTGCCGATATATCAGCTGGCTCTAGAAAATATTTCAGTCGACACATTAAGTGGAACCAAAATGAGGAACCGAAATTTGCGTTCTAATCCGGTCCGATTCCTACCGGTTACGTAGGAACCGGTTCCATAGTGGAACAGGGTTCCGGTACCCAAGCCTATTCGTGCATGAGTAATAATCATAATAATACAATTATTATTAAGAGTGGGAATCACCAGAGGCCTCACGATACATTATTGCGATTTGAAACATATTGCAAAATTCTGCGATATACTGCAATGGATTACCTTTTTTCCAACTTCAAAATGTTTACCAATTTCAAATGATGTCCCCAAAAGGAAACTTTGTCAACACCTGTTTTATCTTAAAAATATATATATCTGTTTGTTCATCTCACTTCAATTGTATTGCTGCAAAATGGGATTGTTAAGCAGACAAACTGACCAACACATATATGATAAAAGATCAATACTTGGCGTCTGTGGATCGATACAGTACGGAAAATATCGCCATACTACTTTTTCCCCACCCCTAATTAATATAACTTCTAAATATAAGTAAACTGTGATTGGAGGAATTTGACTTGTAAAAGAGTATTTCTATACTGCAGTATTGCAACTTTAAAAAGGTATAATCAGGGAAGACGTAGCACAGGAAGCGTGGGGTGAAGCAAAAGTTTCATGGCAAGCCGATTGTTGAACGTACCAATGTTCTGGCAGCAATGAAATAAGCCAGAGGAGGGAAAACATTTGCTCTGTAGGGGTTGAGATAAGCTAGTTCTCCATCTGTGATCATTAAGGTCCAGTTTTCCATCCGCGCTACCTCCCAGCTCTGTCGCAGGACACATTCTCAGGCATTATGGGTCTCTACAGTGTCTCTAAAAAGTGAACTACGGGGCTCAGAGCAAAGGCCGGAGTCAAATAATGCAGACATTGTGTGAGGCGACTGAGTAATGACAAAAGTTTTTATAGAGAAGGTCAGGACGTGACATTTTCAGAACAAAAAGACTTTCACCGGAATAGAAATGTCAAAATATCAGTTCTGCAGTCTTCCAAAACACTATGTTATACTGCCTGTGGGCCCAACACATTTAAAGTGCACAGGGGACTGTCTGATCTTTTAAATTCCTGCTTTTCAAACGTTTCTTTCCTTCAGCATTTACTAATACGGGTGGTAACCCAGGATGATATACAGAGTAGCACACACACATTTCTTTCCTTCACCGGTTTAATGTCTTAGTGACCTGCCATGAGGTGAACTGCATCTACTTAGCATGCAGACTGGCACAATTAGGGGTTTGTCAGTAATGATTAAGCAGTGTGGTGCAAGTTGGTGTAAAGTATTAGGGGAATTTGGACTAGTCCTGTCCATCAGCTTAGAGAAGGTCAATGGTGCACAATGTGAGCTGCAGCTGGGTTCTGTGCCACGTTTGTGACTTTTCAGGGCTGCACAATATGAGGAAAATATGCGATAACGTTGTTGAATATCGCGGTAACAATATTATTTGCGATAAATAAACAGTTTAAAGTGTAATCAGTTCTGCCTTTCTACTGCTTTCAGTATTCAACTAAAACAGATACATTATTTTATTGAACAAATTGAACATTTAATTGAACATTAAAAGCACCATTAAAAAAAAGAATGATAGTTGGGCGCCTGGGTAGCTCACCTGGCAGAGCGTGCGCCCATATACGGAGGTTCACTCCTGGACGCAGCGGCCGCGGGTCCGACTCCGGCCTGCGGACCTTTGCTGCATGTCATTCCCCCTCTCTTCCCCCCTTCATGTCTTCAGCTGTCCTACAAAGATTAAAGCCTAATAAAAGAATGATATCTACATTTTAAAGTGTAGTTTTCTAGTGCTACTTACAACTGACACAAAAATTGGCTTTCGGATATGTTACAGCCTTTAGCGATGTTAACGATAAAAAATAAAAAAAACTATATCGTGCAGCCCTAGACTTTACCAAGCTAAATTCCACTCCTTTAAGAAATTATATGCTGACTAATTTAGTGTATTTTCTGGTAAAAGTAATAAAAGTAAGATTTCATATTTTTCTTTTTAAATGTACTGTATTTTGTTAACCGTTGTCATTCAACACCAAACGGTCAGCATGGGACATGATGGAAATAGTTGGGATTGTGGAGGTGGACAGATGCTATACAGATATCAAGGATTGGCTGGCCAATCATTACTCATCCCTGTGCTTCTCAGTTGCAGTGCCTTATATTACTGAAGCATTTCCAGCAGTTCAGAACATTATAGATATTAAGCATTATAGAACTAAAATGGCACTCGGGGAGCGTAGACCTCCGCCAAGGCCAATGGTGCATTCACATGCTCCTCGGATGGTCCCATTTCCCCGAGTTGGGAACTCCTTCTTCCGACCTCGGTGTGTTCATGAGCTTTTGAGTCGTAATGTGGAAACAACACGGCTACAGAGAAGATGTGTTGTATTGTATTGCTCAAGACTGTTGTTGATAGCCGTTTCCAGTATTTGCGTGACAACAACGAGCAAAGGAAACGTATCAGTTGAGTCCCGAAATATGATCGGGAATTCATTTTTCAGATTATTCCGACACCACATGAGTGCAACACAAATGCTCTATCTTGCAATGTGAATTGTGTTTAATTGTGTATCCGCCCCGTGATTCGGATACACTCCGAAATGTAATGGGTTCCTCCTTGGCCCATGCTACACCCTTCCACCAAGTTCTATTAAAAATCAGTCCAGTAGCTTTCCCGTAATCTCTTGACAGACAGACAAAAACCAACAGAGGTAATTCGGTAATTTCTTCGTAGTCTAACTGGTGCCACATTTTCATTTTTGTGACGGATCAATTCAGTACAAGTTGGCAGAGCATGATTTGTTCTGTCACAACTAATGCCCCCTACCCACAACCACCGATAACGTAATCTTACACAACTAGCTGTTCCACATATGTGGGGCATGCTTCTAGCCACAGAATTATTAGAAATCAGTTAAGTGTGCCATGTGCACCCCTACGGTGCAATTTGACTGTGCTTTGCACCGTGAGCAACTCATTTAAGATAAAAGAAAACTCAACAATTGTTAAGATCAATAAATATAGGAACAAAATCATCATTCTTTATGACATGATCAGGGATTCCAAGAAGAGTTGTGTCCACAACCTATAGCGACTAAAGAAAGTCCAGTTCTGTTCCTTGACTAGCAGTTGAATGCACAGGATGGTCCGACACAACTTTCTCAAGCAGAAGCAGAGTATTTCCAACAGCAATTTCAAAGAATCCCAATGATTGGCAAAGTCTCATTTTGTGGGAACCATATTTTACTCAATGTCAGCAAACTTACCAGCCACAGACAAAACTGACCAGAAATTAGCCAGAGGGTTGTTAATACAGTCCAAAAGCAAGCTTTTTTTGTTTTCCCTCTCTTTCTCCCCTTAGTTGCCTATGGGCACCTTCTGAACTGTGCCAACTGGACAAGAACACAGATCTAAAGGGCATCTATTTGCGTGTTGTCTCTACTTTGTCCACGGATATCCATGTGATGTAAAACTGTATAAAATCCATCAGGAAATTAGTTTCTTTTTCAATAAAATCAAAAGAGCCAACAATATAGTAATAGGATCTGTTAAAATAGCTCATGAAATGTTTTCAACTTGATTGTTTTTTGGATGAAAAAGGGAAAAACAAAGTGACTGAGGCAAACTCTGCTGGAAATCAGAGGCTAGGTGTTGGGAGCCCCTGAGACTTGGTGCGGAGTTACATACTCCACATGTCCAGCATTATTCAACATTGGCTCGCATCGGTTCCTGTGAGGGTGAGCCCTTGCAACCATTCAACAATAATGGGTTGACAGAGAGACAGACTTCAGATCACCTCTACAACAGTTTATACTCATTATGCACGGCACACACAGTTTTGTCCATGATGTTGTTTATGGTAACCCTCTGCATCAATCTTTTGTTTCCGTCCATTTGCTAATCCAAAGTGAAGGTGACACTGTGCATCTACACTGCCCAGAAGAACTAAAGTCTGCCAATTCATTAACTATTCGCCCCTTTTAATCAGATCCATAACGGTCAATGCCAAACATGATTGACAACGATATTACATCCAGCTGAGATAGTTGGGAGAGGAAGTGATAAACACAATGCCCTCTATAAAGTACATTGGGTGGCTTGTCTGAGTAATTGAATACCTTTCCCTACGCCGTAGCCTGATGTGCAGCTTTTAATAAAATGTAACTACACGTCGCGGCGACACACGTTGCTTGGACGTAGCTTGGTAGCGTTGCATTTCCCCCTACTCATTTCCGGGTTCTCCTTCTCCATAAACAACATGAAATCAAGGAGAGGGTTAACTTTACCTGCTCCAGATGTCCCACCGTGGTCAGAAAGCACAGGGGAGACACTTTGTTTCTCCCACTATGCCTCTAGAGTCGCTTCTCGCTCCCAAGCTAATCCCCGCCACTCTCTCACTCGCTCCACCACACACAATTCCATTTTATTTTATTAAAAGTGTCAAATCAAAACAGTAGTTATCTCAGGACACGTTACGGATAGAGTATGTCCAGACCACACTTTATAATTTACAGAGACAGAACAATTCCCTCAAAAAGCAAGCATTTGGTGCGACAGTGGGGAGAAAAAAAAACCAACTTCTTTTTAATAGGCAGAAATCTCAGACAGAACCTCGCTCTTGGTGGGTGGCCATCTGCCTCGACCTGTTGGATTTCCTAATCCTTTATTATAAAATAGTTAAATAAGCTCTTATTTACACAGTGCAACCCAAATACAGTTATTGTTGCATGTCGATAGAGCCAAGTAGTACTGAACACAATTTTAACATTTACAGTCACGGTGAAACAAGACTAAGAGTCGACTTGACAGCCATGCCAGCAGCTCTGTGAGGCTGTAGCGTACTGTGCGTGAGTCCAAGTTGAGTCACAAGTCCAGAGAATAGCGACTCGAGTCCGAGTCCAGGAGTCGAGTATTCCATCACTGTCGGGTGCACAGTGAGTCTACTGCCAAATAAATACCCAAAGTGTGCCACTTGACTAGCACCCTGAGAGTAACAGTACAGGGTGCGATATCCACTAAACTTCATACCTCGTGATGGCAACATCAGGCCTCTATGTTGCCTCAACAAGCTGTCCATTTATTAAAACCGTAAGGTCCGTTTTGCACACATGCCTCAGTGAGGAAGAATAAGGTTGATTCAGGGTTAACTGAGCCCCTGACTTGGAGCAGTATGAGCCAAATATGATTTGACAAGGCCCCGAGCTCCAGGGTCAGGCAAATAACATGTGTCCCTAGGAGGGAAGGCCTTGTTGCTCCCTCGGCCACTCAGAATTCTCCAGTTTGTGCAACAAATCCTAATGAGGATTTACTCTGCGGGGGGAACCAGGGCCCTGTCTGTGGGGATTCGTCTGAAGAGCCAAACAACCGAGGAAAGATTCAGTGGAGCAACCCACTCGCTTACACCCTCACTCTCCGTCTCTCACACACACACACACACACACCAAGACTGATGAGGCGAGGGAAGCCAAACGATGTTCTGCAGGCCGAAGGCATGGCAAGGGATTAAAAATGTGTCCACCGCGAAAATCAAGGCATAAAATATGAACCAGAAAATACAGGCCGATATGTGAGTGATAGCCCATGTCAAAATATATATTTTGGTTAAGCTACTGGTAGTATGTTAGGAAAGCACAAGTCAGGCAGCACACAACGTTAGCCTGGTTTGGCTGGTTAAGATTTATGCGTAGTTCAAATAACTTGAGTTTTACTGCTGTGAAAACAAACGCGCTAAGCATTGCAATGTAGAAAACAATATAATCAGTTGAGTATCATTCAAATAAATAAATAAAATCTGATAGGATTTGGAATAATATCATTTCTGACAAAAAACAATTGGACATAAATGTCTTAACCAAATATAGACGTTTCCATGTTTGGTTGAGATTCCTAGACACTCAATACAGACCAATAGAACTGAGAAGAGATGGCAGGACGGAAAAGGGTCGATGTTCAAAGACATTCCCATGTTTCTGATCTGTCTTCGGGGTCAGTCCATCTGAACCACATTAATTCATTTTCCCTTTCTGTGCCTCTTCCTTTCCCTCAGGAAAGCTGTGAAGGTAATGCTTTGTAGCAAAGCTTAGTTTAAAAGTCAGATCGCCATATATTACAATGACACACACTGACAACTCTATTGACCACAGTCCACTTTTCTTCAGAGGTGGGGGGTTAGGATAAAAGAGTGGCACTAATACGCAACACCTGTTCCTTTTTCGGCATCAGTCAGTATATCAAATATACTAACAGTGACAGCTGTGGTGCAGGCAGTGGTATGGTAAGGCTCTGGGCCCGCGTGATGCAAAAACACAGAGACAGAGGTTGTTTCCCACACAGGGCTCTCTCCAGGTCAAAGAGCTGAAAGCAGAGTGTAGTGGCCAGAGCCTGTAATATCTCACATATGCTTTTTTGAGGAGCACCAGGCGCTATCAATGTCTTTAATCTAAAGCCCGGGAACCAAAAGGAAAAGGGCCTATCAGGCAACCTGCTTTTAATTACAAAGCCCATAGAGACACTGCGATAGGAGCTGATGTGATGGATGGCATGCCATGATAGAATCCATGCCTGTCTGCTGAGGCTCAAGTTTGCCTGGTGGGATCATCTACATGCCAGAGACACACCCAAGACTTAAGTCTAGCTACAATCAAAGAAGGGGTGTAATCAAAGAGGTATTAAAAGGATCTGGCTTGAGTAGAACGTATTTGCCTGTATACGTTTTCATACCTGGGTGGCATTTTACCTGATTTACAAAAATCTCTGGAGGGACAGGAAGACGCACAACTCAAATAAGACAAGACAAGAGTCTACATGCCAGCAGCTCTGTGAGACTGTACTTGGGCACAGTGGTGCTTTGAGTTGAATGCTAACATCCCGAGGTCCCAAATCGATTACATTTCCGATTCGATATCAATTAGGTTAGGGACATTTCAGTTACAATACCATTTTTGCTTGGATATAACAGAGATTCTCTGAGAACTATGCTTTAACATTTGTAAAAGCAAGAAGCAACCCTTGGAAATTGAACATAGTGGCCAAACAGTCAAATTGCGACTCCAGGCCCGTCATATGATGCCCTTATACGTCCATGATGAAAAGGCATATAAAAGTCGATAATCAATATCAGATCTCTCAAACAGAGATTGATTTTGGTCATCGACCAAAATATTGACAAAGTGAAATTAAGATGGAAAGTTCAGGGATCACCAAATTTCTTCCAATTCATCCTGATTGGGACATGAATGTGCTCCAAATTTCATGGCAATCCATCATCCAAAACCTTATGCCAACACTAATGGCAGTGCTCGAGGAAAAGTCAGGGGATCACCAAAGTCTTTGTCCAGGAATCACAGCCTGTTCCAAATATTTGTGCCAATCCATCTGGTAGTGTTAAGATATTTGACCTGCTGGTGGCGCTAGAAGAAGAGGCAAGGGATTACTTAACACTTTAGGAATCATCCACGAGCACCCTAGATTCCTGTACCAAATTAAATATAGTGTATCAAATACAGAAATGTTGACTAATGTGCAATGTCCTTATAAATACATAAAATGAAATAATTGGCAAGGCATTTCATTAAAATGCCAAAAAAAATGTCAGTAGAGGGAAAGTCAACAATCACCAAAGTCTGTATGATTCGTCCTCTGGGGGCCATAAATGTCCGTACAAAAATTTCACGTCAACTCACAGTAGGTTTTTTTTTTTCTCCGATATTTCAGTCTGGACCAAAGTGGCAGACCAACCGACGGAATGACCATGAGCCATGCTAGTATGGCTGAAAAGTTAGTTTAAATGGATGAAATAGGACTGAAAAAAAAAAAAAACCTGTGGCTCCGCATCTGATCAGAGTGAAATAATTCTTATAAGAGGAGATAAAAAAATAAATAAAATAATGGCTGGTATAGCAGCTGGAGCCTGCATGCTGAATTTCCTCTAAATTACACTGCATGCATGTGCGGTGTGTGTGTGTGTGTGTGTGTGTGTGTGTGTGTGTGTGTGTGTGTGTGTGTGTGTGTGTGTAAAATGGAGGAAATCGGTAGATAAATCTAGCATCAGGAGTCAAAACAACTTTAGGAAGTCATCCGCTGATTCAGACACTTAGCTTGAAAAGACAATGTGAAACTCACTTATACGCCACATTTCTTCTCTTACTCATTCTTTCATTTGTCCTCTCCAGCGTCTGGGTTTGAAGAAAGGTGACATGCAAGGACACACACAAGGTGCAGCTATTTATAAGATGGGCCTTGCAACACTACTCCTTTCCCCTTCCTTTTTTTAATTACCGTTTTTGGCATCTCCATCAGGACTCTGATTGTTTAGCCTTCATTTGATAACTGGAAGACGTCATTTAAAACAGGACGAGCTGTGCTGAATTCAAATTGAAAAGCATAACATTTGGAGGTATGCTATGTTATTTCTCATGAAATCAAATTTCAGTTTAGTGGTCGTTAAACTGGATGCATCTTATCATAACTTGAATCATTTACAGGTTGCATTTGTATCTAAAGTGAATATACATTTTTTTTTTTTAAGTTAAGTGAGCATCTAAAACTACAGTCAAATGCGGTCCAAAGTCAGGTGCTGGGTCACAATCTATCAGTCTTGTATAAAGTACTTGAAAGCAGTACTTGAGTAAAAGTATCTTACCAGAAAATTACTTTGATAGAAGTTAAGGTCACTTTTTAGAATATTACTTGAGTAAAAGTCTTAAAAGAATCTGGTAGTTACTGTACTTAAGTATCAAAAGTAATTTTATATTAAATGTACTTAATTATAAGAAGTAACAAGTTTGATTATGAACTTTATTGTGGCTTCCTGATAGTGAAGAATGCGTGGAGTTTACGCACAACCATAAAACGGAGTAACGAAGATGCTTAGGGGAAATGTATCGGAGTAAAAGTATACATGTTATTTAGGAAAATGTAAAAGTGAAAGTTTCCCGGAATATAAATAACTAAGTAAAGTACTGATACTTGAAAATTCTACTTAAGTACAGTATTTGTACTTTGTTACATTACAACACTGCAAGCTATACACTGCATGTAACTTTCAGAGTTAAATGTGAGTCCAGCATTACTTTAGCAGGTTTCTTGGTACAACATCACTATGCAGCAATCTTCATTTAATCACACACGAGGTGAGACTGAAAGGAAGCAGGCAGCTGTTTTTAGAGAAAAAAGAACAGCATAAAAAAAAAAAAAAAAACAGCAGACAGACAGAGTTAGGGACTAGCTGGTGAACATCGTGAAGCATTTAGCAGCTAAAGAGCCAAATATATTTAGACCAAAAACAAAGCTAAGATACAGTGAACATTGGGCCTACATTCGCCACTTAGCCAGAAACACAAATTTTAAATAAACAAATGTTTGTGAAAACAAGTTTGTCATATCAACTTAAAAAGGAGATGATGCGTCAATGTTGTAGAGCTGCAAAGAATAATTGATTAAATGGATTATTTGTTAACTAATAAATTAATCACCAACTATTTTGATTTCCAGCTTTTTAAGTGTGAATACTTTCTAGTTTCTTCACTCCTCTGTGATATCGAACTGCCTATCTTTGAGTAGTGGACAAAACAAGACATTGGAGGACGTCACCTTGGCCTTCGGGAAAACAGTGATCGACATCAGTAACCATTTTCGGACATTTTATAGACCTAACAAACTAATCGATTAATTAAGAAAATAATCGACTGAAAATAATCATTAGTTGCAGCCCTACAATGTTGTGTTCACAACTTGTTCCCACTGCCCCCATGCGGCCGGCAAAATCAGTTATTGCAGGTTTAAATATGGACTTAAAGTGCTCATATTGTGCTCATTTTCAGGTTCATAATTGTATTTAGAAGTTGTACCAGAATAGGATAACATGGTTTCATTTTCAAAAAGCACCATATTTTTGTTGTACTGCACATTGCTGCAGCTCCTCTTTTCACCCTGTGTGTTGAGCTCTCTGTTTTAGCTACAGAGTGAGACATCTCACTTCTGTTCCATCTTTGTTGGGAGTTGCACATGCTCAGTAGCTAGGTAAGGACTACTAGCCAGTTAGAAGCAGAGTATGAGGGCGTGCCACGCTAGCAGCTAGGCGAGCATTATAACGTGTGTTACAAAGTGACCACGTTTGTCTCTGAAGTAAAGGCTGGACTACAATAGAGCTGTTTGGAGCAGTTTGTGAACAGTGTTTTATGTTGGAGATGGTAAGTCCCTTTGGGGTGGACTTTGGGCTTTTTCACTTTATAAACCTATAACGTGCACAAAAAAGATATATAACACAATAAAGGAAAGGGAAAAAGCCAAAAAGCATTATATGAGCACTTTAAAACACCAAAAAAGGTTGATTTCCGAAGGATCTTCTCACGGTGTAGTTAGTTGTTCTTCCATGAAAAAAGACAACAACTTTGAAAGTTGAGTCCCAGGTTGGATTTCATCCCCACTGAAAGCAAAATATTTATCTCAGACTCCTCTAAATCCATGTCCCTGACAGGCCAGATAGTGAAAGGCTTTGTCTCCTCGGAGCCGGGAGAACATCTCTCTCTCAGTCAGCACCAAAAAGACACAAATCCATACTGCGTAGCGGTTTGAAGTCTCTACGAAGACAGACAGAGATTAGGCATGCTGGTGTCACGGGGGTCCGCCAGTGTCTCCATCCTTCAGCTCGACATCAAAGAACCCAGTGCAACAGTTTGAATTATAGACAGCAAGTGTGCAGTCATGCCTCCGGTGACAACCGACTCCCGGCCCCCGATTAACCCCTGGTGCCACCCCGAGGAGAAAAAGCACAGGATACAGGCTCATAGCATGGCTGGATAAATTACAATAGCAACAACTGCACATCAGCAACAGGACAAAAGCTTCCTCGGGTCAGCAGGCAGGCTTTTCCCTGCCATCAGAAAATGTTGGTGCAGCACTCGAGCTGTTATGTGCAGCACCTAAGCATAATAAATGTAACTATACTTTTCTCAGATGTAAGGACTGCCTTTGGACTTCTTCAGCAAGTTTTGTCTTTAAGCTTTTTGAGTGTTATTTATAGGGATAGGCTGATTATCGCCCCTGGTCGATTATCGGGCCGTTTTTTTTGGCAGTTTGCAGATTATCTGTATCTGCGTTTTTTTCCCCTCGCCTGCTCTTGCTCTTGGTGGAATTAGTGGAATTGTTGGGTCTTTGTAAATTATAGAGCGTGGTCTAGACCTACTCTATCTGTAAAGTGTCTTGAGATAACTCGTTATGGTTTGATACTATAAATAAAATTCAATTTCATTAACTATTAATAATCTGTATCGGCCTTGAAAACCTAGTATTGGTTGATCACTGGTTATTTACAATCTGCTGTAGCTTTTCCAACATTTTAGACAGAGATATGGTTATAATAATGCTCTAAAGCCATGTGAAAAAGAGACGCAAAACTACCACAAAGAGAGTAAAAACCCTGAGACACAAAATCTATGGGGAAATTGTATTTTTTCTTTTTTTTTTAATTGAAAAAAGTGACATTTTCATTCGCCAAATATGCGCAACTAAGTCTTCCACAAAGCTAGGGAAAACACTGAGCAGGTAATTTGAGTTTTCCAATTTGAGGCAATTTATAGTGAAAGTCACGGTAGGTTTAGCCTCTGCCAATCACTGGTAGGACTATTATTTTAGACTAAATGTGTTTCACAGTATCTTTCCACCTGTCTCCCCATCTCTCTCTCTCTCTCTGTCTGTCTGTCTTCTTTATAGTCTAGCAAGATATGACTTACTACTGTAGGGTTGCACCTTTGTCATTTTTCATCCTTGAATAGCAAAATCTGATGTCCAAAGGGGAGTACAAATGCAGGTACAAGTAGGTTAAGGTTTTCAGACAGCTCTACCAAATATTACCTCTTTCTCCAACTCACTTCTCAGACTGTTCGTGCATTGCCTCGCTTTTCTTCACTGCTGTTGCTCAGGGAGTATTTCCCTTGACTAAATGCCAACGGTTACAATCGGGAACGCTTACAGCATATTATCCGCAGATGGGACAAAAGGCGATTCCGACCGGGCCATTACGGCACAGATGACACATGGGATTCATTCAGAGGAAAACGGAGATGAAGGCTGGTGTCGTCAGCATAAGGTGATGGTGGTAAATAGAGCAAAAGAAAAACACAGAAACACTCATTACAGATGCGGACCATAACTATTTAAATAATTGTTACTGGCAAAATCCAAACACAAAAAAGGGACAACTTCTTTCCAAAGACGATGACGTATTCTACTGACGGTAGCAGACACATCGAGGCTACGAGAGCAAATGCTTCCAACGTCAACGCCAATTATAAACCGACGGCTTGTTTGTTTCAGCGTCATTTTTGGCTGAATGGCACAAAGATAGCACAAAGATTGATTTAGAAACAGAAAGGCTGGCTTACAAAAAAAAAAAAAAAAGACAGCGCTATAGAAAAAGTTGCCCAGATGGAGATAGGCCAAAAATGAGATGGCAAGCAGCTGTTAAAGCCAGCTGTCCGGGCCAGTTGTTCATAAGGGCTGGGAGGCCAGGATGGAGGGATTCAGAGACATTTTGGAACAGCATGGGGGAATAAGGGGGGGGGGGCAGTATAGATATAATAAGCAGTGAGGGGGTTTGACAGGGAGCGAGGAAAAGTGAAAAGAGTTCGAGGTAAATTAAACGTGTTCATTACGGTACACTCCGGGAAGCAGATTTTTGGAGTGGGACAGATTTATCTGTAGAAATCAGTCGGCCAGACTTGGCTCTGTTCTAGATTACAGTTTGTCTTTAAAATTGCAAAAAATGAACAGATAAATACTCTGAGAACTGGCTCCAGTTATGCGGTGTAAAAAAAAAAAAAAAAAAAAAAAGAAGAAGAAAAAAGAAAAGAATAACATTAGATCCATTACACAGAGACAGTTGGACAGAAACTGGAATTTTTCGTCTTGCTTAATCTTTTTTTATTGTTCTTTTTTTCCATATGTGTTTTCATTTTGTTCTGTGAAGCACTTTGGGCTGCACGCTTGCATGAACGGTGCTATATGAATGAAGTTGAGTAAATTCATTCAACACGTAATAGAATTCTGCATATTTTTTGAGGCAAGGGCAGAGCTTATTTATTTTTTTTATTTTTTTAAATCCTCATACATTTCCTCTAAGAAACTGGAATAATGGAATAGACATGGCGTCTAAAAGCACAAGTGGCCCTACATACTTTACAGTGAAGGTTATTATTTTAGTAATATTATGATGGTACACCGAAGCCTCACCATTCTACCTTTCTTATCTTTACTGGGCTCACAGCATGGAAAAGGACCGGCTGCTAAAGCATTACTAAATAGCTTATATGGGCATCGTGATATCATTTAGAAATAAATAAATTACATAAAAAGCTTTCAAACGCAAATTTGCCTCTACATTTTGTGATTGTGGCCAACTTGTGTTGATGAAGGCAATTATAAAAGTCACACTTTCCTACGCATCAAACATGAAATCACAACAGGACGTCCCACAGCAAAGTCTCTGTTCAGTGTGGGCTACTGGGCTGATGTTGGGGAATAGCAAGCATAAGACTGCCCCCTAGTGGCCTTTTGGGAATCATACATATAACTACAAGAGGATGATAAAGAGCTCAGGGAGCCTCAGGGAGTAGGGTACAAATGCACGGGACGATGAAAAACAAAAAACTACAAATCTGAAACCCCAAGAATATAAGTGTATTGATTCTTGCTAAACTACAGGCAAAAAGGACTACAGCTCTCATGTGGAAGAAAATGGAGGCACCTACAATTGGTGCTTGGATCAAGAATATGGTGCAATATATGTCCGTGAAGAGACTGATATATATTAAGGGTGGGAGGGGGGGGAGGAGGGCAATCGATACAGCAAAGTATCGCAATATTTTCCGTGGCAATACTGTATCGATACATGGGCGCCAAGAATGGATCTTTTATTGCATAAATGCACATGAGAATTTAACTTTTTAGTACTGAAATAATTAAATCAATTGCTTTTTCAGTCCACTAGATCGTAAGATGAACAAACAGAGAAATGTATATATATTTAGATAAAACAGATGTTGACAAAGTTTTCCTTTGGGGACATAATGTGAAGTTGGAAAACGGGTAATAATTTACAATATATTGAAGAATATTGCAATATAATTAAAATCGCTTTAACATTGTATCGTTACATAAGTATTGTGATAATATCGTATCGTGGGGCCTCTGCTGATTCCCACCCCTAATATACATATTGAGAGGCAAATTGGGGGGTGCATGAGCAAATCTGGAGGCCATTTGACCAGTTTGGATGGAAAAGAAGAAGACAAATGGGGAGTTTTCTACTGTGATACTGTCATATAATTGGCTTTCTGTTTTTTTGGTTGTTGTAGTACGGCAGAGGTTGACAGAGAAACGTTGTTGTGTGGATTGGGACTGGCGGTGGGAATCACCAGAGGCCCCACGATGCGATATTATCACGATACTTACAGTATGTCACAATACGATTTTAATTATATTCCAATATTCTTCAATATATTGCAATTTATTACCCATTTTCCAACTTCAAATGATGTCCGCAAAGGAAAACTTTGTCAACATCTGTTTTATCTTAAAAAAAGAAAGAAAATTCTCTGTTTGTTCATCTTACGATCTAGTGGACTGAAAAAGCAATTGATTTAATTATTTCAGTACTAAAAACTTAAATTCTCACGGAAAATATTGCGATACTTTGCTGTATCGATTTTTTCCCCCCACCCCTAGTTGGGACAGGGGAGGGGGGGGGGGTTGAAAATTGTAATTGCAATGAAATTTTTTTGAAAAACAAACCGATGTATAAAAGCCAGTACTATAATTCATGTAAATGAAGTGAAATCAGCAATGTGTAATTGTATTTGATAGATTGTGGTGTGGGTGTGAAAGATGTTGAACATGTTCCAGGTACTTACAGTTACAAGTTAAATCGGATGAACTCTTTGTTTGCGTTTCCTCGTTTCTGACAGCAATGCGCTGGCCTCGCCTTGGTAGCCTCCAAGAAACTCTGATAAGAGAAAAAGGAATTAACAAATCACTGGAAAAAAAAACAAAAAAAAACATTGAGCAACATTTCCCAGCAAAACCCATATCTCTCCCACAAAACATTAGATCAACAAAAACTGGCATTTATCACTTTTGTTTTGATCTGCCTAGAAACAAGGCAGCAACACCTGGGCTGACAAGACATTTCGCAGTGTGAAATTCCACACTTTAGGGATACTAAACGCTAACAAGTACACCGGGTCACTCGCTGTTGATGGAATGTGTCTGGACATGGGCTGGACGTCACACTAGGGCTGCACTATATGAGGAAAATATCTAATTGTGATTATTTTGACTGATAATGCAACTGTCATATGATCCACGATAATGGGGGAATGTTCAATTTTGTATCATTCTCATTGAAAAATATTGATAAATTGATAGTGTAATTTTTGCGAGGATCTTAACCAAACAAAGCTTTTTATTAGTCTGAAGGATACAACTTGCAGTTTGACACATATTTTGTCTTAAACAAATGTTGCACCTCACTGCGATTTGGATATTGCACCAGTACTATGTCATACCAGCATCTTTATCAATTTCTTATTTTTTTTTTGTCAATTTTGACTATAAGATTTTTTGTGTGTGTGTGTGTGTCTAAACAGTTATGCAGGTCAAGAGCTGCTGGTCACGTTCATAACATGTTGGGAAGCTACAGGAAGAGGATTAATTTGCTAAAGCTTGTGAGAGAAACATTCACAAACTAATGACGCAGAGCTAAGTAACCAGTCCATGTGCACAAGGTATTAAACATATTTTTTACTTTATCTAGAATTAGGCAATTCCTTCTCTTAATTAAAACCTGAAGCTAACTTGACTGTTTACTACCATTACGCTTGAATGAGAGAGATTTTTGATGGTGTCGTACATTCTTGTGTTTTAAAGTGAGAGTAGGTAAAGGGTTCATTTTCACTTGACGAAAAGGTCATGGGACATATTTAAAGAGTTCACTGTCTAGGTCACACATACTGACTTCAATGTTTGCAATATAACTCCTCTAGAAGTCTTAGAATATCTAAATTGTGTATGTATATATATATAGGCTTTCCCCCAGAAAAGTAGTTTAGCCCGGTGGCAAGTGACTTTTTTTTTGACGAGGACCCGGCGCAAGACAGTCACAGACTGATGGCAGCATTAATGTAGAGCCAAATAGTTTCTGTGATAACAGAATCATCGAAGGAGTCGCCAAATTGATAATTTAAAAAAAGCTATAAGACAGACTCCATAGGGTCCAACATTAAGTCAGTGCTAAACGCTAACTGGAGATTTAAAAATATGATATTTCAAAAAGGAGCTGACCCACTGAAACTGTATTTTAAAAAACATCTAAAAATAGATTAAAAAATAATTCCCAGTGGATTAGGCCTGGGTGGGGGGAAGGGGGGGGGGGCTGATATAGCCTACCATATCTATACTGTATATAAGAAACCTTGACAACAAAAAAACTAATTATTTAAGGCTGGTTTCAGGGATGTGACTAAGAAAAAGAAGACAAAAGAAGAACAAACAGTGGAACGGAACAAGAAAAGTTGAATTAGTGAAAAATAAGAAGTCAAGGGTGATATTTTCTGTTAGAGACTGAGAAGACAACGAAGGAAAGCTGATTTTAAAAAAAATAGTATGGGTTTAATCCAGCTGTTGCAGATCATGAAGCGAAAGTGTTAAGAGTCTCTGAATTGGACAGATAATTTCATTTGCATGCAGTTGTTTGACAATGAAATAGGACTTCCCTTCCCTGCGAACACTTAAGCAGGTGTTCAAATAACTGAGTTTAGCAACTCCTTTTCAAAAACAGCGAGCCCGGACCAACCTCTACTTTCGGTCAGCTAGCATGTTCTCAACACAGCACAGGAATGTTTTTGCACGATAGTCGTTTAGTTCCATAAGACGCTTGTTTCAGCAAACTAACAATGCGCAAATGTTACACACAATAATAGCATAGGTATGGCAATACGAGACTAAATAACAATTAACATTACATGTTACACTTTTGTTAACGTCGCAACAGCTAAAACACACGCGCGCATAAACGTACTAAATTCAAAGTGTTGGTTGGGAGTTGGGAGAAAAGGTTAGCTTTAGGCTGGAACCTGTTCTTATGTCAATTACGTTATTAGTATACCCTTAGCGTTAAATGTCAAATCACAGCCATATCAACCAAGCTAGCGTTAACCTTTATTACCAAAGCTTCATTTAGCGAACCCACGGCATTCCAACACGTTGTCTCGTCATCACCGAGTGCTCCAAACTCTGTATATTAAGTCTTATTTTACCACCAAAACAATCCAACGCTGACGTTTGCTGGCTAGCTTTAAGTTCATGTTAGCTGAGTGACGCTGCTAGCCTATGCCAGCTAACCTCGCTGACCAAAACAGCTGGCTTAACAACAGTGCTTTTTCTGGGGGTTCCTTACACAACACAACCAAGCTGCCTACTCACATGGGGCACCCACCGGGGACGAAAGCAAAAACACACGCTGAGCACTAATAGGCGATAGGAAAAGTATTCCTGGTCCTAGTTTTTGCCGGATGCTGATGTACCCACTAGCCAAGCATCAACCATTGGTGGGCAGCTGCGCACTGAGTTCTTGTTTGCACTCGAAAGCCATTAGGAGGTTTCTGGAAAAATGTAGGGAACTTCGAAGGGTACTAGGTGGAAACTATCTTCTCGAAGTCTGTACAGTAGCTTATTTTTAAATTATTCTAGTAGTTTTTTCTCGTAATTGTATTAGAAGCCTATCCTCCTGTAGTCTCCTTTTAAGGGGTCTAGTAAAAATAAGGACAAAGGGATACATTTGTGGCGAGGTGTGATAATACAGTTCAATATAGAGCAGTCAAAAGTAATTCATTAAGGCTATTGAAAAAAACGGAACAACTGAATCAATATTACATTTTTGACAGTTATAATTGTGAATAAATAAAACACCCTTAGTGTCACTTTTTCAGTTTACATCTACGCATTTTGCCAAAAAGACTATTAGACCTATTAATGTTACATTATAGCCTATACTAAAAAGACCCAAATGATGAATAATAGTTTTAAACAACTGCTTAAATCTGTATGAAAGGATCAATAGCAGAAGGATAAATAGCAGAAGGTAAGAAGGATCAATAGCAGAAGGTAAGGTATACCACACTACCGGTCAAAAGTTTGGGGTCACTTAGAAATTTCCATTCCAGACAGACTACCAGCTGAGATCAGTTGCATTGTTTTTTTAATCAGGGCAGCAGTTTTCAGATTACATTATGTACTTACATAATTGCAAAAGGGTTGTTGACTGTTGTAGAAAGAAGTGTCTGATCTTTAATGCAATATCTACATTGCCCATTATCAGCAACCATTCATCCAATGTACCAAAGGCACATTCTGTTTGCTAATCTGATATCATTTTAAAAGACTAACTGAGAAAACATTGGAGAACCCTTTTGCAATTATGTAAGCACATAATGTAATCTGAAAACTGCAGCCTTGATTAAAAAAACAATGCAACTGATCTCAGCTGGTATTCTGTCTGTAGTGGAGTGGAATGGAAATTTTTAAGTGACCTCAAACTTTTGACTGGTAGTGTATATATATATATATATATATATATATATATATATATATATATATATATATATATATATATATATATATATATATACTGTATATCTCTTAATCAAAAATAATATTCTGGTTTGTCATTCAAGTTTTAATAATAACAGTTATGGCAATATGACAAGGTCTTTGCCACACACAAAACATGATCAGAACGGAGGAGGTGGGGAGAGGTAGATGCCAAGAAGAAAAGCTAAAAGAGGAAAGAACTAGAGTGCTCTCTGAAATTATAAGCCATTAAGATGGTCGTAGTTTCCCTCCGCTGTTCAGAAGTGCATTACATGACACAGTGCATCAGGGTCAATCCATAAATATCTTTCCCTCTCACTGAATTAGATTTGCTCCAACAACTGATGCCTTGTTCAGATTGTGTTCCACATCTGTGTCCGAACTGTAACACTATCATAGAGATCGTCATATTGAATAGTAATAGTTTTACTGAAGTAATGAAAGAGGAAAGAGAGATCATTTTGAAAAAGTATATTCTAAAGGGATGTCTAATGCCTAAGGAAAACAGATAAGTAAGTGTACAACAAGAACCTTACAACCTTCACAAATCATAAACAGTATACATGTGAATATACAGTATACAGAGCACATGTAAAAAATCCAATTAAATGCAATACTCTTTCTCAAACTAAACTGAAACACATTGTTAGGTTTTTAAGGGTTGGAAACTAGTTTTATTTCTAGCATCAGTGCTAGGAGCATTCCTTGGAACTTATAAATGTGTTGTTTTTTTCTTCAGACAAAAAGAAATTATTTTATTTTCCCACTAGAAAGACTCTAACTGGAAATTATGAATTGTTCAGTTAGAGTTTGATGTTAGATGAGATGTTATCATGCTCTAACACACAAATATTTTTTTATCATACAACAGTGATGTTTCTCTAAATAAAGAATTTAAAGCACAATGTGATCATTGTGATCATTTAAAAAAACAATTGAGAAGAAAATAACTCAGTAATTATAGTTTGAGGACAAAATTCAGTTTGTTTTAGGGCAGGAGTGTCAAACTCAACTTCTCTATGGGACACACTGGAAAAAGTGATCCCTTCGAGGGCCAGACCTATTGTTGTTTGATTTAATCGAAAAAGTCACATATGCAAAGAATGTTGGAAAAAGTGACAAAAACATTGAAAAAAGCACCAGACATTTTGGAAACAGGGTCCCAAATGATGCAAAAAAACAGCATAAATGTCGGCGAAAGCGACAAAAAAAAAAAAAACTGTCAAAAGTAGCGCAACATTTTTTGAAAATAAATCCCCAAAACACCCAAAAAAAGTGTCAATAACATTGAAAAACACCCCCAAAATGTTGAAAACAGCCACAAAAATGTGCAGGCCGGATCAAAGTTTGTGAGGGGCCGGATTTGGCCCACGGGCCTTGAGTTTGACACCCCTGTATTAGGGGGTTTCACGTATGTGATAGCAATGAAGATCCTAAATTCAGCTACAGTATATAAGGGAAAATCCAGACTAAACTATCCTGTTTACTGAATTTACAGAAACTCATTGCAACAAAACACCCATGTGTAAAATTTTCTGTTATAGTTTTTCCTGTTTTATTTTGTTAATTCATCCTCCGTTTCCTTGTTGTTTACTGACTCTTGTGTTCTCTGTTGCGTTTTTCCCTGTTTTCATAAATGTGTATGTTTTATGTTTCAGTTTCCTGTTTTATTTTGTAGTCTGTTTTCTCCCATGTCATATCTTGTTTTACTTCCTGTCTTGTGTTTTCCCGCCTTGATGTGTTCCACCTGTTCCTGAGCCCTCTTACCTGTCCCTTGTTTCACCCTTGTTACCTTGTGTATTTAGTCTCTGTGTTGTCTTTGTCTGTTGTCAGATCATTGTGTGTGTGTGTGTGTGTGTGTGTGTGTGTGTGTGTGTGTGTGTGTGTCTGTGTGTCTGTCTGTCTGTCTGTCTGTCTGTCTGTCTGTCTGTCTGTCTGTCTGTCTGTCCGTCCGTCCGTCCCCTCTTTGTCTTGGTGTGCCAGTTTATTTTTGGATGCCTGGTCTTTTGGTTCCTCGACAGTTTTTGGTACCATTTTTGCCTGCTTTCTTCAGGACTCCTTTTGTTGTATCACTTTTTATTTTATTAAATCCTCAAGCTCACCACTGCCCTGTTTTACTCTGCATTTTTGGGTCCGCCATTTCCCTAATCGTAACATGTTTTAGATATTTCAAGGCTTTCAAATCAATTTAACCTTATGTCTGCCCCGTTTAAAGTGGATTCAACTGCTACAAATAAAAGATGAATTAATTGTGTGTCTATCGGCTCAGTCCTGTGCAGACAGACCAAACAACACACAATGTCAAGTACAAACCAACTCATTTATTCTCCAAGAATTTGGACAATAGTTGTCACATGGGGGCAGTATGACTACCACACTGTAAATAGCACAGATTCTGCCTATAGCACTCACGCCTCATTTACTAAATTCTGTGGTGCTCCATTCTAAGTGGAAGCTATAAAAGCACGTGTCAAACTCAAGGCCCGCGGGCAGAACCCGGCCCCTCGCAGATTTTGATTTGGCCTGCATATCAATTTAGGTACACAATACAGTACATTTTGGCGAGCATTGTTGTGCACAAAAAAACAAAAAGAAGGGACACTTGTTTTCAAACTCCAAATACGCAACACTCAGAGCAGAATTTGGCAGATTTGCCGACTTTTTTATCGTTTTGCTTGATTTGCTAAACTCTTTGATGGCTAAGGAACTTTTTTGCTGACTTTTTAATAGCTTTATGTCGACAGAAATGCGACAAAAGTTTGACACCCCTGGTATAATGTATCTCATATAGAGGACTGTAAATATGGCACCATGAGCACCTTGTATGAACACTATGAGTTCATTATGCATTATTCATGACTGTTAGCTCACTCACTAACTGCTCTAACAGCATTAATATTCATCATATTCTATTGTGTTTCAAAATGCATCTGACTACTTAACACCTCCACCGTGGCAGATTGTCTGTCTCATTCAAAAGCATTGACTGTTAATGGAGAACAGAGCACTTATACCATTTACTTCGCCCTGCTCAGATTTTCCCAGCGTGACCTCTGAATCCAACTATGCAGATGATTACCATCCATAGGGTTTCACCTGACGCTAGTCCACACAGCATTCCGGGATGGGAGAAAAACGTGCTCCGGTTTATTGGCGTTTCTTTAAACCAATCACAATTATCTTGGGCGGCGCTAAGCTCTGCACAGTGCCACTGCAAAATAGCCTTGTGAAGGAACTTGTTTTGGTGGAACATGTGTACGTTCAAAGGATGTTTTAGTCGTGCGAGAGAAAACTCAGATTGGACAGATAGTCTAGCTAGCTGTCTGGATTTACCCTGCAGAGATCTGAGGAGCAGTTAACATAGTCCTCAGAAATCCACCAGAGTTTAAAATGCCAACACAGAGAAATCGGAAGGAAACGGACATCCGTCGAAAAGACATGCATCCGGCGGAATTTCCTGCAGAACCGGAGCAATCCCGGAAGTAGAACTTTGAGGATAAATACAATGAGGAGTATAACCAGTGGTAATGTAATTTTATTTAAACAGGGACAATGAGCAATCAAACATTAACCTTGTGTAAAAACAAGGAGAGATGCATTGCACCGGATTGTAGCACAATTGCTATTTTACGCCCGTAGTCCCTGGGCAGGGAAGTAGAACGATACATATTCAATGCAAGTGAAGTACAAAACATCAGAAAATACAATTTTACAAACACATCTAATTTACAATAATACAAATGTGCAAAGTTGCATCAATAAAATGATCATGGGCTCAATCATTCCCACATCCTAAAACCAGTCCTCCCTCCCACCCCTTCCCAACAAAACTATGCAATCAAAATCCTAACCCCTCCCATTACACACACACACACACACACACACACACACACACACACACACACACACACACACACACACACACACACACACACACAGTGGTGTAGTCTACGTGATACGCAGGTACTACATGCACTAAGAAAGCTCCAGGATTTCCATATACCCACTTAAAAATGCCCAATGACCCATAACAACATACTTTCCATTATATTTATGATATATTTTGAATTGTCATCTGTGTATTTCTTCTTCATATAGGCTAAATAAAGATATTTCCACTGTAAATTGGTGCATAAAAGTGTATCCAAATACAGGAAATGAAGACATTGATGATCAAAACTTCCCTGGGGAGGACACCCAGACACCCCACTATCATATGCCTGCCCCCCCCCCCCCCCCCCAAAAAAAAGGCAGATTCTGGCCAATATATACAGTGTATATATATATATATATATACACTGTATATAGTACAGTATACCCACTACAATACATTACACTACACCACTGCACACACACACACACACACACACACACACACACACGCACACACACACACACACGCACACACACACACACAGTGGAATGTAAAGTACATATAGTGAAGTACTGTACTTTACTTGAGTGTTTTCATGCCACTTTCTACTTCTACTCCACTACATTTCAGAGAGAAATATTCTACTTTTTACTCCACTACATTCATCTGACAGCTTTAGTTACTTTACAAATTAAGACTTCCGCACATAAACACATGAAGTTTAGAAAATACTACCACTACAAGGTATGTCCAGCTGAAATGATTAGCTGATTGAAAACTCAGAACAGTTTGGATGGTTTCCAGTTTCTAAAATGTGAGGATTTTTCTGCATTGAGTACCTTCAATACTTTTAGGTACATTTTCCTGTTGATACTTACATACTTTTACTTAAGTAACATTTTCAATGCAGTGTGGTATTAGTAGAACTATTGAATACGTCTTCCACCACTGAGTATAACTGCAACAAACTCTGCAGAGGCAAAGCAGGTGCAGGCTGAAGTGAAGTAGAAACAGCTCAGCAGAAAATATTAATGGTTAACTTAAATGGGCTGTTTTTCAGTCGAAATGTCTAATTGATGCGCATGCTAAGTTAGCCACCTGGATCCATTTCCCCTCCAGAATTAAGCCTCTTTTAATTTCTCCTCACTGCTGACCTTCTTCCTCCTAAACCAGCTGAGCAAACAGATCCCCCCCCCCCCCCCCTCCCCCACGCTGCACATCTGAAATACTAAGCACTAAAAATATGTGAATAGGTTTGAAAGTTTTATAACTTAATCTTAGCCTTGTTATGGGGAAAAAACTAAAGTGGGTCTACTTTTAAAGATGATAATGATGCTACATATAATTGCTTATACAGAATCAGAATCAGAATTCTGTATTGATCCCCTCAGGGGAATTTGCAGGTGCAGTTGCTCGCAGTCAGATTCAAGGTAAAAGTAAGAGTAAGAAAAGAGTGAGTCAATGAGTGTGTAAAGAAACATAGCTAAAGTATAAAGAAATTAAAAAAAAGTTAAGTAGAAGTAAAGTGAGATTAGGATGAAAAGATTATGTTGCTAAAACAATGCATTGTACCAATGCTATTGTAGTGCAGTGTGAAAATAAATAAAGAACAGTGTCAACATCAATAAAGTACAGTATGAACATAAAGTAGGATACAGTGTAAATATAAAGCTAACAAGTAATACATCTAAACAATTCCCCAAATGAATGTTCTCCATCCTCCTCTTTGGGTTGATTGATTAGACTTAGATTTCTCTTTATTGATCCTTTTGGGATGACTCCCGCAAGGAAATTAGATTTCCAGCAGCAGATTTCAGCAGCTTACAGAACACTTGTATAGAAAATAACGAGGTATAAAAAATACAGTATCGAAAAAATACAGTATAAGAATAACAATAAACGTTTAGCTAAATATAGGAAGTAAAAAGTAAACAAACAGTAAAAAACAATCAACTACAGATAAATAAATAGGACTGTGTATGGCACTGTGTTACTATACAGTGAATAAATAAATAAATGACATTTAGCATAAATTAGCAGTTAAGAGCAGTTAGAGTGTCCAGGTATGTATGTGAGTAGATTATTAATTAATGATTGATCATTATTAAGCTTTTCCATTTCTAAGAATAGCATGCCCTTTAGGGCAACAACTACTTTGTTTCTAAACTACAATTGCATTTTTGTAAACTTTCTATTCAACAAATGTGCAAATGTAACGCAGTTACACATGTAATCTGTTACTTAGCTATGTCTGGCAGTTGGTGGTAGTGGGGTGCCAGACACCATTCACACAGCTTCCAGCAGCAGCGGGTAGGGTTGAGGGCAGCCGCCGCTGTGGTCAGATTAAAAACTGCATCGCCTTTTGTGACAACAGTGTAGATCAGTAATAACCATCAGTTCCCCCCTCGCTTATGTTTCGGGGACTTGTAGTTTTTAGTGTAAAGAAAGCCGGCGCATGGTAGGGGCCTTCGTGAGAGTAAAACTACAGTTCCCTCAGAGCTACTCGGAGGTGTTAGTTGTCAATATGGCTGTTGTCAGACAGACAAAGCAGAGAGGCAAATAATTCGCCTCTGATTAGAAATCCTTGGTAAGGGGTCGGACGGGGCACTGTAATCATATTGCGTTATTGTTCGGCTGCAGTAAAAGACACAACGGGTCTTTGCTCAAGTTCTAAAGTTAAATGGTTAAGTGGACGATTTGAACCGAGGTAAGTCATGCACTTAGCTATCTACAACACTGAAAGTGATGTTATTAATATCAAACGTTCGCTAGCCAGCGACAGCGGCTAACGTCAGCTAGTATCAGCGTTGGCATGGCTAGCATATTATGCTAATCATTCCACAACCCCAGTGCTACCGAAATAGCATTATGTTAAGTTGCTAGCTGTCCTCTGTGATGCCTATGCACTGTTGTCAGAAGAAATTTAGCAGCAGCAGTACTGGAAATGATTGAAATCTATCTGGGTTAGAGGTTGCAAGCGGGTTAATTCGACGTCGCACGGGGCACTGTCCGTCTGTCTACAAAACATATTGCTAACGTTAGCTTTTGGGCAAAGGGCGTGAAAGCTGGCATCACCGCTGGCTTGCCTGCAGCGTTGAGACGGAGCGACAGATTTGTTCTCTGACTGCAGGCCCCATAGTCAGCAAAACAAAAACACATGGGGGGAAAACTGCACTGCCAAATAAACGAGTTTGGTTTATACTGAAAATATCTGATGCATTATGCATGCAACCTGTATTAAGGTACAGTAAGAACGCTTCTGTTGTTTTTGCAAGATGCAAAATCCAACGTGATTCATCGGCTGTCGTTATCTCGTAGAATCTGTGATTTGTTTGTGAGTGATTTTTCAAATCCGTTAGGGATGTGTAAAAATGAAGTTTGGTTTACTATCTGTCAAAGACTGGCCCGCTTCAGTTGCTCTTGTCTTATAAGTATAAGTAGGATCAACTTAACTTCTTTCCTTTTTTTTTAGGTTATGTAACCTACAGTAACCAGAGTATTGTGCATTGATTTAATATTAGGCTGAATCTGTGTGCCCTCTGCGGGGGCTACTGTAAGTGTTTATGTTTAACGAGTTAAACCAACTCGAGCCAAAATTGAATCGTTATCTTTGTAAATACTTGACCAGAATGGCTAATGATTTCAAATAATCAGTCTTGTTTGCAACACACAATGTGCCTCTGTGTAAAAAAAAAAAAAAAAAAAAAAAATCTCTGACTATTGAAGTAGTAATTACTGCATCCACTTGCATGTCAAAAATTCAAGTTAAAGTAACCAGCATGACAGTTATAGTTTTAATTTGATGTAGATCACCCCACTGGGATGTGACAGGGTTTGCAGTGTAACTGTGCTTGACAATGATTCACAGCTTGTAGTAGCCTTCCTTATGTATTCTTAATGATAACTCAAGAAACTAGTTAATGTTCTCCGGTGCCACTAAGCTACCCTGTGCTAAAGAAGTAATGTATTTCAGTGCCCACTCAAAGTGACTTTCCCCTGTGTCTGAAATGTTGACAGCAATTGTTCCTTTTTTTTTTTTTTTTCAAGCTTGGAGTTACAGACCTCCTAAAAGCTTATAGTTGTCACGGTCATATTAGTTTCCTTCTTGGTAACTTCCAAAACACTGCAGACCGTCTTGAGTCATTTCTGGTCTTTTCTGTCCTCTGCAAAAGCTTAGACGAACACACAGATGTAGCAAAATGCCATTGACCCCTTTTCAAACCGTTTATCATATCGGCATAGGTCGGGCTGGCACAGAAGATGGAAAATGTGCCGCAGTCTGATTCCAGTTGCATTGATTTTGAGCGCAGCAAATTGCTTATGAAAAAACATCCAGCGTGGGTGGTGTGCAGAGCCAGGGCTATATTGTGGCTCTTAAAGAATGGCAGTCAGAATGTTAAGATAGCATCAGCTGTCAAGGTGACTCTGGCACCGTGCGCGTGTGTTGCCTGCTGGTTCCCAAAAATAGCTTTTTTTATGCCCTGCCCCTCCCTTCCCTTTTTTTCTTTCACACTCTTATCTCTCGATCCTTGTCTTCCTTTTCTGATTTGCTGCCTCTTTGTTTTCTTCTTACAGTTCTTTCCTCCTTTCCCACCCTTCTCTTTCTACTTTACCCCTCTTACTCTCCTGCCACTACCTTGTCTCTGCCTCCCTCCTCCATTCCCATCATTCTCATTTTTCTCCCCATCTGCAACTGCGTTCCTTTTCACTCTTCCCTACTTAATCCTCTCATTGCCCGCCACCAGCCCTTCAGCTGTCTCATTTCTGCCCTCCTAGCGCCTCCTATTTTCTCCATTTCCCTTCTTGAACATCCACATACTTGCTTTCCTTAACTTCCTCCCCCTGCATTTCCTGTTTCCTCCCCCCCCCCCCCCCCCCCCCCACCTCTCTCCTCCATCTCACAACCTGTCTGTCTTGTCTCCCATATCCAGCAGCAGGATGTCTGAGTTCAGCGAGGAGCCGCGCTTCACCA
Organism: Zingel zingel; assembly: GCA_023566125.1. Lineage (NCBI taxonomy): Eukaryota > Metazoa > Chordata > Actinopteri > Perciformes > Percidae > Zingel > Zingel zingel. The sequence continues at coordinate 10,294,547 of CM042332.1, forward strand.
TCGAGCAGATAGATCTGCTGCAGCGGCTGCGTCGCAGCGGCATGAACAAGCAGGAGATCCTGCACGCGCTCAACACTCTGGACCGGCTGGACCGGGAGCACGGCGACAAGTTTGGCCGCCGCACCTCTTCCTCCTCCTCCTCCTCCTCGTCCTGCTACGGCGTGGGCGGGGCCAACAACACCTCTGCCTCCAACACTGCTACATCATTCAACAATAACAACACTGCCTCGGCCACGGCCACCTCTTCGGCGACGTGCAACGGCAACAGCGGCGAGAGCGGCGGCCCCAGCGGAGGCGATCACTCCGCCGCCACCGCCGCCGCCGCCTCCTCGTCCACCGCCTCCAAAGTCTCCACCGCCACGCAGACGCAGTTTGGCAGCGCGGGGGGGCTCTCGCCGTCGCCCAGCAACAGCTACGATACCTCCCCGCCTCCGGGCCCGCCGCCGCCTTCCGCCATCTTGCCCTCGCCGGTCTCGCTGGTGGCTCTGTCGCAGAACGGGCGGGATAGCCTAGCCGCCACGCCCAACGGGAAGCTGTCCCCTCCCAGGTACCCAGTGAACAGCGCGGCGGCGGCGCGGGCGTTTGGCTTCGAAGCCACAGAGGAGGACCTGGACATCGACGATAAGGTGGAGGAGCTGATGAGGTCAGTAGTAAACGCAGGCGGCAGGGGGCTCTAACGGGTTTTGTTCAGGGAAACGTTCCCTTCAAAGCCGTTTGTCCAACTTCAGTTTGGTGCTTGTTGAGCTGGACAGTATATCAACAGCAAGTCAGGGGTTTTCCTGGCTCAGAATGGGCCTATTTCCTGCATTCTGATACATTTACCACCAATTTATAGTGAGAGCGTCAAAATTCTGGTGGCAGGTCACAATTAAAATGTAATGGAATATAATGCCTTAAGGGGGCTTTCACATGCTGGACCTCATGGGCCCGAGTTTACCCCAAAGTCCTTTTTTATTAATTAATATGAACAGGGCTTGACGGTGAATTTTTTTTCTTTTTTTTCTTTTTAGTTGAAAAATGTTGGAGTGACCTACATTAGGGGAACTTCACTCACTGTAGTAGCTAATTTGCCCAATAATACAGTCGTGTTATAAATACCAAACGTTATGACGTTTAGTGTCTTCTATTTTGACCTTTTGGCGCTTGTGATTTTCCTTCGGCGCTGGCTGAAAACCTCCCAAAAACTCTCTCCATGCAGGAAACCCCCTGCGACTAGGTTATGGTGATATTAGACTAGATTAGGGCTGCATAATGCAGTCCTTCCAGAAAAATGCGGAGATTTTTTTGTGTGATTGTTGCGGGCAAAAATCCTTGATTATGCGGCACGTTCTCTTAAAAAAACGTGATGGGATATTTCTGCAATTTTATGCGATGAAATTGCGGGAACTTGCAAAAAAAACCGGCGGTTTCATCATGGCTTCATCGCGGGGTGTGCAGCTTCTCCATGATGTTCACGTCGCGTAATTACGTCACTTCGTAATGTTCCCATGGCAACAGGGGGAAATGGCTGCTCTCGTGTGAAGTAGACGCAACATTTTTCAACTTTCTGCTAAGATATATATGTGACCTTTTTTTTTTTGCGACGGATTGTCGACGGATTATGAAATCATGCAAGCCCCCGCGTATTTTGCGCGGAAATCGGCAATTTATGCGGCGAAAGTGCGGCGCATTTGAAAAAAAAAACGCGGCCCCCGGGTAAATATGCGGACTTTGGCTGGTTATGCGATCGCATAATCGTGTTTTTCTGGAGGGACTGATAATGTATTTTTTTTTTTATTGTCATCGCGATATCAACTGCCGCAATAAACGCATCGCGAAAGGCTGCAACATATCGCGAAAGACACTTTTTATGTGTTCGCTGAAAGAAAATGTCAGTAAAAAACTGCACTTTAAAAATGTAACTGTCACTCTTTTTTTAGTGGTGCCTTTTATATTCAATTGATGTTCAATTCAAAGTTTAATTTGTTCAATAAACAATGTTGGCAATGATTCCTTTGTTTAAAATTCAACAAGCAATTTGTTGTATTTTAGCAGAATGCTGAAAGCAACAGAAATGCAGATCTGAGTACACTTTAATATTGGTTTATTTATCGCAAGTAATGTCAGTATTGGGACATTCAACAACGTTATTATATATCCCATATTTTAGGGTGCATATCATAAGCTGCAGCCCTAGACTAGATATTATCTGAGATTTGTTATCTTATTATAGCGACACAGCTAAAAGGTGTTGTCTTTTCCTGATGTTGTAAAGGCTTCACTTACTCAAGTGTGAGCTCAACGGACCGTTTTTGCTGTTTGAAATGAACAGTGAATAACAGAAGGTTGACCAAATTTCATTCATCTCTACACTACTAATAATGCTTTTACAACATGTTGTGTATAAAGCACACAAGAAAGCACTGAAGGTGCTTCTAAAAGCAGCCTTGAAGGCTATCCTCCATCTTTTCTGACTGATGCATTTTCATTTTGATCGGCCACTTGGTACGAGTCGGGGGTTTCGTCTTCATTGGCAGTAATGCCTACCGTGGAAATCCAGAGTTCTCGCGAGAGCACAATTTGAATTTGCTCGGCGAGTCACTCTGGCATTCAGTCATGATGCTCATTAACTATGCCCTTGTAGCCGAGCTGCATCAATCACATCGGTGTATCTGATCCAGGCGGGCCAGAGGCGAGCTAAATGGATGACGACAGTTTAATCTACCAGTTAGCTCCGCTGGTAGCTAAGCGTATGGGGCTCTGGATACGTCACCCTGTGTATTGTTGTGATTGGTCGTAGTGTTATCCAATTGCGTGCAGTGAGCTTTTCAAATGCATGCTTGGTGCCGCCCCTCGAGTTGGGCCATTTTCATTACTCAATGCCAGACCCTTAATCTTTCGGATTTGGGTCTGGATTTCCAGGCTAAGTAATACCAGCGACGATGAGGCAAGAAAGCACAGTTTATTTCAGGGTTAAAACAAATAGCACCAACTGGAAACTTCACTGATGCTCCATTGTGTGCAGCTGCTGTCGGGACGCGAACATGTTTGAAAAGGCCGAGGTTCAGAGTACAATTTCGACTTCGGAAACGGCAATTGAAAAAAAAAAAAAAAAAAAAAAAAAAGCAATCCCACCAAAAAGTTAATTAAGTTTGATCATATCAAATGATCTTCATCAGCAGTTGGCGCTTGCCCATTTGGCATGGCATTTTTCTGTTAAAATGTCATTTTTCTTCATCTTCTTGTCTTGGCATTAAAGCTGAGGTTTTAAAGTTCATTCTGAAAGTGAGAATTGTTTTCTCAACTTCTGTTTCCAAGGGGAAACAGAAGTTGAGAAAACAATTCTCACTTTCAGGTCCATTTAGTAGCTCTGCCGGAGCTTTCGACTAAAACAAAGTTTCATGTTTAACAAGAACAACCGTTTCGGACTCCTAACACAGCTGTGTCTGTGGCTACAGGATTTGTTTCAAAGAAGTGGGGCCATCTCAGCCTGACTTCCTTTTTCCGTTGCATTCAGTTTCATTATTGGGAGGAGAAGTTTGCGTTTTATCCAATCTGTAATTATGCGAGGCCATATAATCATGGGTGCATTCCATACCATCCTGAAGTGTTTGGTTGCACTGATGCCACTAATGCAAATGGCAAATGGGGGAGACTTCTTGTCACTTCTGTGAGAGAGGTTACCTTTTAACTTTTTCTGTCGATGTAAAAATCTGGGAGAAGTTTTGCCCTGGTAATGTCTTTGCTAGAAGAACACTAATATTGTATATAAGATGAAACTTAAAAACTATTAGGTATCACATTTTCTTCCACGCCCGTTGCTATTACAGATTCAGTGTTCATAATCTATCCCAGTCCACACGTTAGCCACCTCCTCTCTTCTTCTGAGCACTTTACCCATGAGCCCTCTCCTCCTGCTGCCTCGTATGAACATGCAGAATTAAAATAGACATTTATCCTCCGCCCTGCACTAGCTGTCCCGGGTGCTCATTCCCGCTGCCTATGCATTCAATGACATGTCCTGTTTAGGCAGCCCAAGAAGTTAAGTAGCGTTCAAAAGACCTCGTCCTCTCCGCCTGGTAGGACTCTCCAGCGTCTCGCTCGGCGGGGCCGCAGGGGCGTGACACGCAGTTTCAGCTTATCAACAATCCCACCGTGCCCTAGTGATCTCTCTCTCTCTCTCTCTCTCTCTCTCTCTCTCTCTCTCTCTCTCTCTCTCTCTCTCTCTCTCTCTCTCTCTCTCTCTTTAAGTGCCCATTTCCATCTCCGTAGGGGTTCGGCCTTTTGGGTTGGCATCCAACCAACCCCCCTCCCCCTGCCCACCCTCCCTCCTCCACTTCCCACTCTTCCTCAGTCTTGTACGGCAGCTTGTGCTACATTGATTCACCGGTGTCGATACGTTTCTCTTTTTTTAGCTCTAATTTTAGCCGCGCTGCAAGAGGCTGGTGTGGAGGATATCGATGCTGGATGTCAAGAGTCGTGACGCATTTTCATTTCAGCAATATGCCAGCGGAGCGCTCAGGACTTTGATGCGTTTCTCCGTTTTGACTGTGTGAACCTGGGATGCTGACTGGTTCAGAGGATGCTGTGATTGTTATGGTTTAAACGCCAGTGCTGTTCAAGCTTGGGTGGGCTTAGGGGCCCACTGGAAATGCCCTTCCGGTAAAAGGAGAAAAAAAAAGTATGGATAGTATGTATAAATGCCACCAAGCAGTATACACATTGGACAGGTGTTCGCAATCGGTACCAGGATGAGGAATGAAGCAAGACAGTCATACGCTTGCTGCTGTGTATGTACAGCGTGTGTATGTAATTGTTTATGTATAGGGGAGGGGATTGGGCTCAAAGCCAGAAGGCAGGGTGGGTACACTGTGTGACTGCACATGTTCACTCACCACCCTCCTGCAAGTCTGTGCACGTTTTATTTTTCTCCCCGCTGAGGACTACGATAGTGGAAATGAGTCCGCAAAATACATTTAAAAAAGATTACTTAATTGTGGTTCATTTAATTAAAATTCGTGGTCCTCGCCTTTGTGTTCCTCTGAAATGAAACGTTGATTATGTGGGAGCCATAAAAGAAAAGCACAATACACCGATAATGCTGTCAAAATGCATCTCGGATTAAAACGGAGCCTTGGTTTTGTAGTTTCCCTGTGAATACGTACAATACAAAACCATAGGTTTGATTATCTGACTATTATGTGAATTAGTTATTGTACAATATACCAAACGAACGCTCTTGAGTCTGATGTAAAGGGACACAGCACCAACAACAAAAGCATGTACATGTACGCTTTTGTCGTTTGTCGATGCTGGGTGTATGACGATACAGCAGCTCGCACCACAACTGAACAAAAACATGTAAATAGTGAAAAAATAAATTGAATTGAAAATGAAATTCTGGCCACGCAGAAGTCGTGTCAGGCAGATTGATATCATGAAATGGTGTTATGTGTGATACGCCAATTCATATGCCATTATTGGCGTGTTATCAAGATGCATACTCACGTTGTAGCACGTTTATCAAAAACGTTTGGCCTCCATTGACTTACATTACCTTGCGATTGCGTGTGAATTTTCTGCCGTAGCGAGTAGTATGAAAGGGCGAAAATCCGCGTAGGGAGGTTGGTCGGGGTGGAGGATGGGTCAGGACTTTAACCCAGGAGACCGTGGATCGTGTCCCGTGTGTCACGTTTCCTAAACAAAACCGTCACTTTCTTCTTTTACTAAAGCCAACCCTGTTGTTCTTTTCCTAAATCCAACCGGTTCTCAAAATGCGTACAGATAACACGCCACTTGGCTTAAGAAAGTGGGCGTGTATGTTTACGCGAAGTCATGATATCACGTTTTGCCAGGCATTTTATCTACACTGTGTATCTTGTAGTATTTTAGTTTCTTTCTATTTTAAATGGAGTATGCATTGGAGAGTGGCCGGGTTAAGCCCCTTTGAGGCTTTTTTGCATCTCTCCTCCCATCTTTTATTGATTATGTGTAAATTCATCTAAACTAAACGTTTGATATCAGTCCGGCAATTATATTTTACCTCACCTTTACTAAATTAATTTTAAAAGAATGTGCGGTCCTTTTTAAATGCTGTCTGATGTTTTCCTTGGTCACTTACCAGCTGTGTGTGTGTGTGTGTGTGTGTGTGTGTGTGTGTGTGTGTGTGTGTGTGTGTGTGTGTGTGTGTGTGTGTGTGTGTGTGTGTGTGTGTGTGTGTGTGTGTGTGTGTGTGTGTGTGTGTGTGTGTGTGTGTGTGTGTGTGTGTGTGTGTGTGTGTGTGTGTGTGTGTGTGTGTGTGTGTGGCGACATTGCTACCTATATCTCTAAGAAGAGAGTATCGTGCTTATTAAGTGATATTGTGAAGACCTGCTGCATGCCACACGCTGGTACATGAGTTTGCGTATGTATTGTACTGTAGCTGTAATATTTGTGTCCTTGTACCATATCTCTTCATGTGGACATAAATAAATGGTTAATGTGTGTGTGTGTTTGCAGGAGGGACGGCAGCATGGTGAAAGAGGAGATCAAAGCCTTCCTGGGGAACAGGAGGATCTCTCAGGCAGTGGTGGCCCAAGTTACTGGTTAGTAGCAGTACTCTCACATTCTGAAACAGTGGATATGACACGTGCCTTTGGTGTGGGAGACCCGGGTTCGATTCCCACTGCGATACATCAACCAATGTGTCCCTGAGCAAGACACTTAACCCCTAGTTGCTCCAGAGGCGTGCGACCTCTGACATGTATAGCAATTTTAAGTTGCTTTGGATAGAAGCGTCAGCTAAATGACATGTAATGTAATGTAGTCGAGACTTTTCGGTGAAGTGGGAGGCATCTCGTGTCTAATAATTAAACTTTTGAAATGAACAATAGTTTTTCAACGAGGGAGCAAAGGTAGATATCATTTTGAAAGCATTGTTGAAAAATCAGACACCAATTGGATAATTATGTGCCTTAAAACATATCTGAAGGGGATCTTTTAAATAAATATTAGGGACTCATCAATTGTCAATACAACAGACGTTTCTCCCTGATATCTGCTACCTACAAAGTGTCTGTGAAACCTAAATGAATCAATTAATCATTGCACATTTAATGTAAATTATTTAGTTACTCTAGATTAATAATTAGTGGCAATGCATTAAAAGCAATTTCGTGAATGGGTGGGTGGAATTTTCCAGTCTTGAAATGGCATTTCATATTTACATGTTTCTGTGTTCAGTGACTATTTCACCGTGCACAGATTGGAATTCAGTAGAAGAAATAGACGTTTTTAAAACATTTTCTAATGAACATAGGTGCTGTAAAATCCGTACAAAAATACTGGTAACCACCTTTGCAAACGTACTGGACATAAGTCACATCCTAATTTCTACTTAAACAAAATATCGAGCAATCTGTAGAAAGGAGTTTAAGTGCCCAGCAGTGTTTCTGTGGCTACAGCTTGTGTGAGAGACAAGTGATGGGAGAGAGAGAACACTACCCCTCCACTCTATCCCCTTCTGTCTCTCTTGAATTCTTGTCTACAAATTGAGCCTGGACGTGGTGCAAAACACTCTGTAATTCGATGTCTGGCTGCTTTCCAGGCATCAGCCAGAGCAGGATCTCCCATTGGCTACTACAGCACGGCTCCGACCTGAGTGAGCAGAAGAAGAGGGCCTTCTACCGCTGGTACACGCTGGAGAAAACCACGCCAGGTACACATCAGAGGCTTTCCACCCTTGCGCTGCTCGCTCCTGACTCCGTGTTTATGTGGCTTAATAAACAGCTGGGAACATTATATACGGAATAAACACAATATGAATGTCTAGCATAAACAATGCCAGCATTGTCCCTGTAGTAATTAAGGCCATAACAGAAAGTAGTTTTAGTCACTCTGAGTACTTAGCAAAGCTCTGGTTGAAGAGAAGTTGACAATTTTTTTTGTAATTAGTATTTTATTGAGTTTTCAACAGTTCAACTGACATCTGTACATATATCCCCTTTTTAATGGTAACAATCAATTAGGGGTGTAACGGTACACAAAAACCACGGTTCGGTACGTACCTCGGTTTTGAAGTTACGGTTCGGGTTCATTTTCTGTACAGTAAGGGAAAAAAATGATTTTCTGGCTGAAATGTGGACTAGAAGGAATTTCATACTCAATCACCTTCACCATGTGTTTTTCAACAACTGAATATGGTCGTAGATCCGCTGCCATAAAAAACACCAATGGCATTTGTTATTGCTTTGGCCCGATCTGAATTACCAGCAAAAGTCTGTTTAAATGCCGAGGGGAGCTGCGTTTGCACTACGCTCGTGTCTGTCCTTGTAGCAGTGATGTTCACATTTGCGTGGTGCCGTTTCAAGTGAGTTAGCAAGTGTTGATGTGTTGCCAGAAACATACCCGATCACTAATGAGCAATGTCGGCACACTACTTTCACCTTATCCACTTGTTTTTGTCCGTTGTTGTATTTCACCGGGAAACCAAAGTGGTCCCAAACAGGAGACCTTAATGATAACGGAGGGTCTTCAAGCTCTGGCTTCTCTACAATGGCCATGATGCTAGCTAGCGAGAGGCTTGGCTGGGATAAGCGTACTGTGTGCAAAGTGCGTGTGAAGCGCTCAAAGTGCAGGGCAGAGACATAGCCCGTCTACGGAGAGCCTGTTCACTCCCTATTAAGCCCCATTGTACCGAATTTGGTTGCAGTTCCACCAGAGTTCCACTGGGGGTGATCGCAGGCAAGTATAAAATGAATGGGAGTCTATGGAGCTAGACGGCTAAATTTCTCTCTTTCGCCTGATTGTCGTTGAGAAATCTCAGATTTGATTGTATTTTTGGCAAGTTCAACATGGATTATACCGTAGGTCGAAAGTTGAATGAACGAGTACTTATGTCCTTTCGATTTCTTACAGGTTAAGTCATTGTTGCCCATAACACGCTAGCATTCTGCTAATCAATGCTGATTGGTCAGTGAAGGACTGATTACGACCAGAGATCCCGATTGATGGCATCCGAAGCGGAACCAGAATGTCAGAGCCCGTCTACTGCGTGGTCTTTAAAACATTAGCAAACCAAAACTCTTTCTAGCACGTGTATTAACAGGGAGAGCCTAACCTGTCAGCTGTGTTGTCGATGCCATGAGAGAAAAAAGGAAGTGACTCAGAGCTTGCCGTAAAGGAGTATGTCCGGCCGTACGATGTGTATGACGTCATTGACATCTTAAAAGGCTTTTTAGAACACAAAAGCCACTTTAAAAAAAACAGCAGTGTGTATTTTCTTTGCCTCCTCTTTCGAATGCAACATTAAAATTACTAGACAAAAAATGATATCCTGAGAAAAGTGGATGTTGAGGGGTATAGCTCCATAAACCTCCATTCATTCTGCACTAGCCCGTGAGCCCCCTCATATGGAACCAGACTGGAACTGCAACCAGTTCAGAAGCCGGAAGTTTCCAGAGAGTGGAAGTTCTCCCCTTAGTAGACATTCTCTGGCAGAGACTAAACAAACTTCTGGTCCGCCACTTAATATGTTTGTGTGGGAACTCGGAATTGAAGTATGTTCCAAGTAATAATAAAAATAATAACTACTCATGGATCAAATGTAAAGTCTTACAATAATAATCACCACAAGCTCTTGTTTGCATCAGGGGGTTCTTTCTCAATCCTAGAGAGTGTGTATTTATGTTGAGTATGTGGCTGTTGGACGTGAGAAGTTGGGTTTTAAAGTCGGATGTAAAGATAGCAGAAGAGTTTGCCTCACTAACTACCACGCAGCAGGGAGGCGACTCCAAAGAAAGGAAGCACAGCAGGGAAACACTCCGCTGCCAGCAGTGTTTTTTACTAGACTGTTAATGAGAAATCAAAAACATTTTTCTGGCAAAGGAGCCTCCAGTTTTGTGTGTCTCCCACTTCTCAAACCAAAGTTACACCCTTGACCACAGCTTCATGTTCTCTCCACTGCGGAGCGGAGTTACCATTCTGAAGTTTGTTCACTAAAATACTCTTCACTGTCTGGTTTTAGTTTGAGAGGAGAAGCTACAACATTGGATAGCATCTTGATATTTCTTTGGCAAACATCTAGAGGAAGTTTTTTGATGGTTGACTGGAACTGGAACTCTTTCCGTCCGATAGCAGCTCCAAAGAAAGCCAACTGAATGCAACGTCCCATCCACAGCACTTGGTAATGTTACTTTAGCTTACCTTTTTATGAATGTCCACGTGCTGCCTGCATGTTTTGTAATTGGTTCCAGCTGTTTTGTTGTAGCTTCCTATCTAATTCTCGAGGGATTGCATATGAATTTACTCTGAGAATAATTTGAACACTACATTATACGTGTTAGTTCAGCTCTCTGGCCTAATTAAGTGGTTAAATGTTGAGTCTGAGAGCAATCAACTCTCAATTTCTCATTTTTGTGACTTAAAGTTCAACTCAAGGCCAAGTCTTGAGTCTAGTGCTCTGAAACAGAGACCAAAATTAACCTTTAGTTTTGGCTTGATCAGGTAGTTTTGATGTTAGTTTTTGCTTCTGTGGAGAAGCATAGATGAGTTTGTTGTCTTACACAACCTTAAATCCACACTCTTCTGCAAGTGGTTACAGCAAAAGACAACATGTCTCGTGCTGGCTTCGGACCCCAACTGCGTGTACGTACACGTGTGCGTGCGCTGTATCTTCCTATAGCCAGGCAGAAGACATCCCACGCCTCGTCCTCTGCGGCATGTTCCTCTGTGGAGCCGTGCCAACACCGACAGCAGCGGAAACTGCTCTATGCTATTTCTGGTCAGACTGAGCCCGGCCCAGCCTGGCCCAGCCCCATCGCACACACGCCTCCATCACTGCTGCAGAGGGAACTGATGCCCCGCTCATGCACTACTGATTACCTGGACTGTTGGTTGGGCGACCCAGTTAGGCCTCGTTCACAATGTCCGTGTCAGATGAAGTTATGATACTGAGGGTGAGCTTCTGAATCAGACCCCACAATATGTCTAAGAGCTCCTAGCTATAATGTGGCTAGTTTAATGAGTTTTAGTGCAAATTAGGGCTTTTGTGTGATTTTGTTTTCTGCTGTGGTCATGTTTCGAGATGAGACGGCACAGTCTTTGTCAGCACTATTCAGTCGAGTTTGCAATCAGAAGATATTGTGAGAATAGCAAAAGGCGACATTCTCGCATACATTTACCTGAAGGGATGGGCTTCCTGGCTGTTGTGTGCTGTGCTCAGTTCATCTGACAAACAGCCACTACACACATTAATTATATATATATATATATATATATATATATATATATATATATATATATATATATATATATATCTATCCCTTTTTTTTTTCTTTTTTTTTTATACTTTAACTGGCACAGTTAGTGCTTTCAAGCCACAAATAAACCTGCAGACTGTATGTCCCCAAGGCTGATTGTGGCTCGACACTTCCACACTAGTCTCGCATTGCCAGACCCATCTCCACAGCGCTGTAGAGTAAGGTCTGGCAACGCCACACATACATACGCTGAGCTCTGGACGCAGCAACGGTGGATCTGTAAAATGGGAAGGAACTTGTTTAGGTGGAACATTGGCACCCTGCAAAAGAAAATACCACATACAATGTCAAATGAAGTTAAGTGTTCACACAGTACAGTAACGTGAGCTATATAAGTTACCTGGATACATGGTTAAACGTAATTTGCTCAACAGTGTATCACCCTGTGTAACGTTACTTCGTCCACAGCAGTCCCCGCCAATCGGTCCCAAAACGTCCCAGTTAGAGAGTTAATGCTCTATACGTAGTCTTTTTAAATCTTTACAATCGTTCCCTGAAAGAACCCATCAGGCCTGCCAAATTTTCCTCAAAAGTTGCCATTTTCAGCGTGTAGCTTGCTAGCTCAAAGTCTGTTGTTGTTGTTTCCCGAAAAACGAACAAAGTTATCCAGTAATGAACTGTCGTCGATCCTGACTACTTCCGAACTACAATCGTAATGTGTAACTTACCAGTGATCCTTCTGCCTCCGCTCCAGGTGCCACTCTAAACATGCGGCCAGCTCCGTTACCTCTGGAGGAAATGGAGTGGAGGCAAACCCCACCCCCCATCACCACTGCCCCTGGAACCTTCCGGCTGCGTCGAGGAAGTCGCTTCACCTGGAGAAAAGAGTGCCTGGCTGTGATGGAGAGGTGAGCGCGGGGTGAAAGAGGATGAAGAGCAGCAGGATAAAGATGATAAATGGGAGATTGGTTCATAACTCCTTTATTTCCACACGGAGTTGAGGAAACATTGCGAACCTGTTGGGGGAAATGTCTGGACAATGAGCCTGTGACTCTAGTCATAAAGTCTCAATATTGGCTTGGTTGTAGCGCATACATAACTCCAGTTTGTCGACATCGTCCTTGTGGAGTGAAATTCATTTAATCAGTGCGACTCTTCTGCTATTTATAGCTACTTCAACGACAACCAGTACCCAGATGAGGCCAAACGGGAGGAGATAGCAAACGCCTGCAATGCTGTTATTCAGAAGCCAGGTAGGTAAACCACAGAAACCAGGAATGTGTGTACCACATTGTAAGAATGACTTAATGTTAACATTCAAATCCTGTATGAAATGCAAATATACTGAATAATACCATGGAAGTTGTGCCTATCTACACACTGATCCTACGCTTTGTAATCAGCGATGCATCTTTGACATCTTTATACATTTAGTGTGTTATACATGCATAAGTGTTACAGAGCAGAAAATTCATCTGCAACAACTTAGCAAAAAATGTGGTTCAAATGTGAATATTTGCTGGTGCTCTTTTGTGACTAGGGCGTTTTGGGTCTAATGTCTCTTGGACTTGATCTGGATTTTACAGACCAACCATCTGTGTCGCATCTGTTGTGTGCTTTGCTCCTTCCTTATGCAATGGAATAAAAAGTGATTTCCTTTCAACAGATATTTAACCATCCTCAGTTATGAAACGATCATGGTTATAAAAGCACAAATAAAAAGCTGGAATTCACAGCTTGAGGGGAACAGATGAATAAAAAAAACGGTCCAAAATGAAATTAAAAAGATAACCGACTGGAAAAAAAATAATTCAAACAAGACATTATAATTGTGAATGTGAGTAAGTGATATGAGATGCACTGAGTGATCCAGTTGCCATGTGATTTGTTTCAGGGAAAAAGCTGTCTGATCTGGAGAGGGTTACCTCACTGAAAGTTTACAACTGGTTCGCCAACCGTCGCAAAGAGATCAAGAGACGGGCCAATATTGGTAATGTAGCTTTGGGGAGGGACCTCAAATGTCCATTGAGACTTTTGATTGCAGTGCACTGCACATTTGATTACATGTGTATATACTACATATATTACATACTGTATACCCTTTGTGTTTGACTATTTCATGTTTAACAGCAATTATAAAAAATTCTAATGCATTATCATTAATTCATTTCATCACTATAATTAGCTCGATGATTATTAATCAGTCACCTGCTAACAATTTATCCATTACTTTTTCTATTTTAATATGTCCAATATGTTTTGCTATCTAAACTGTTCATCCTCTACTTTCAGCTATCAATTTCAATGATTTATCCATTACTTTTAGCAATTTCAACCTTTTATCCATTACTTTTAGCTAACTATTTTAACCTTTTATCCATTACTTTTAGCTAACTATTTTAACCTTTTATCCATTACGTTTAGCTAACTATTTTAACCTTTTATCCATTGCCTTTAGCTAACTATTTCAACCTTTTATCCATTACTTTTAGCTAACTATTTTAACCTTTTATCCATTACTTTTAGCTAACTATTTTAACCTTTTATCCATTACCTTTAGCTAACTATTTTAACCTTTTATCCATTACTTTTAGCTTACTATTTCATCCTTTTATCCATTACTTTTAGCTTACTATTTCATCCTTTTATCCATTACTTTTAGCTTACTATTTCAACCTTTTATCCATTACTTTTAGCTAACTATTTCAACCTTTTATCCTTTTAACCTTTTATCCATTACTTTTAGCTTACTATTTCAACCTTTTATCCATTACGTTTAGCTAACTATTTCAACCTTTTATCCATTACTTTTAGCTTACTATTTTAACCTTTTATCCATTACCTTTAGCTTACTATTTCATCCTTTTATCCATTACCTTTAGCTAACTATTTCAACCTTTTATCCTTTTAACCTTTTATCCATTACTTTTAGCTTACTATTTCAACCTTTTATCCATTACGTTTAGCTAACTATTTCAACCTTTTATCCATTACCTTTAGCTTACTATTTCAACCTTTTATCCAATATGTTTAGCTAACTATTTTAACCTTTTATCCATTACTTTTAGCTTACTATTTCAACCTTTATCCATTACTTTTAGCTAACTATTTTAACCTTTTATCCATTACTTTTAGCTTACTATTTTAACCTTTTATCCATTACCTTTAGCTAACTATTTTAACCTTTTATCCATTACTTTTAGCTTACTATTTCAACCTTTATCCATTACCTTTAGCTTACTATTTCAACCTTTATCCATTACCTTTAGCTTACTATTTCAACCTTTATCCATTACCTTTAGCTTACTATATCAACCTTTATCCATTACCTTTAGCTTACTATATCAACCTTTATCCATTACCTTTAGCTTACTATTTCAACCTTTATCCATTACCTTTAGCTTACTATTTCAACCTTTTATATATTACTTTTAGCTTTTTAAACCACTTATCCATTAATTTCAGCTATTTCAACCTTTTATCCATTACTTTTAGCTTACTGTTGCAACCTTTATCCATTACTTTTAGCTTACTATTTCAACATTTTATATATTACTTTTAGCTTTTTAAACCATTTATCCATTAATTTCAACTATTTCAACTTTTTATCCATTACTTTTAGCTATTTTACCATTGTCCATCACTTTTAGCTTTCTCAATCTTTATCCATTACTTGCAGCTAACTATTTCAACTCTGTATTGCTTGTTAGCCATTTAATCTATTCAAACTAGTTTTCAGGCACTCTCACATGCAGTTGTTAGAGCTGACTCAATATGCCAATATACACTCAGCGGCCACTTTATTAGGTATACCTTGTACAACTGTTCTTCCATGAAGTCTACTTTTACGATGCCTAAGTATTTTTTGACACTGTCGTAGAGGTAGTAGTTTAGTTTTATATAATCCGTCCTCTTCCCCCAAGAAGCCACAATCCTGGAGAGTCATGGGATAGACGTCCAGAGTCCAGGGGGACACTCTAACAGCGACGACATCGATGGGAATGACTTCTCAGAGCAGGTAGAATGTGATTAAGGGCATCCCAAAAGAAACATAAAAGCCATGCCTTCATTTTGTATTGTACTGTGTCATTTGTTGTTTATTGATATTTTTTTCCTTTGTTTTTATGGATTAGCCTCTTGCCAACCATTAACATCCATCCTTCCACAGGATCATTATGTTCTTGGTCAACACTCCGTATTCCAGTCATTAGTCAAATGTGATAATGCATTTTACATGTTTACATCAGTTGACTTGACTTGATTAGTGTCCCTCTCTTTGGTTAAAGGTGTGTTAATTGGTGAAATCAGCAGCTTGTGATGTTTGTTTGGAGTTGGACCCCATGGCCTCACTGACACATTACTGTTGTCACATTCACACAAAAAGACAAATTGCAAGAACATTTGAACTGCTGTTTTCCATCAGATCTCTGAATATATCATTCCCCAAATATAGCATGCACATGAAGTTCTTGTGTTCTTGTGAAGAATTGTTGCTCACAACTGTTGCTCAAGGCACATTAATTAACAAAAGTTCGCTCTCTACACCTTTTTTCCCCTGTAACCAATGGAAACTAAGCTGGAACAGTTGAAACTAGCAGCGCTCTGTATTATTAGTAGAAAGCTACTTGAAGGTTGTGTTTCAGTGTAAGCCTTCTAGCTTTTCTCTTGATTGCACAACATGCAATTAGGTCAAGTGGAAGTTGCTGAAAGTGGAAAGAGACTGTTACAGTTGACCATTGCCCCCAATGAGTAATGAACACAGGGTGTATTTAATCTGTCAAGCATTGTTGTCACCTGGTGAAGTAGTAGGGCTGGGACGATATGCCTTTGTCCCAATTTGATTCTTTCACAATACATGGGCGCGATTTGATTTGTATTGCGATTTTCATTTATTGCGATTCTAGACGTATTGCGATTTGATAGTATTGTGTTTTGCGATTTTCTTTTCTTTAACAAAAACAAAAGTTGAATAATGCACTTCTAGAGACAATATATCATGAGACATTTCTAAAAACACATTTCTTTTTCTAAAAAGAATGCACATCCCAAGTCAGTCAGTCAGACATTTCATTGTAAAGAAGAACATAACATGGATTTTCTGCTTTCGCTGTGTTTTGCTGGAAACGGATATGATGTAGGTGCCGACGGCGGTACCGTGCAAACAGAAAATATTTAGGTTAATCCTTGGTAATAAAAAAATATTGATTCTGGGGAAAATAATCAATTTTAAAAAACACATACACAAATCGATTCAAAGTCATTCTGAATATTTTTGATTACATCTCTAATTAAACTTGAGGTATTTTTTTAATTGTACCTAGCTAAATGGCTATTCTTTTATTCCCTCCAGGCATGTGACCTGCCCTATTTTGACAAGAGACCTCTCAGCCGACCCTTTGGCCTTTACCGACTGGAGCCCACCTCGCCAACACAGGTACATCCACACACAAACATGCCAATGTGTTTACCACAACAATGCAGAATTCATTTTTTAGGGAAACAGGATTTGTTTTCTTTTTAACCTGGGTCTATTTTCTCAGTTTTTGCTGTCATGTCAATCTGTTCTGATCAGCACCTTAGCTGTTATGTCGCTGCATTTCTTGGTGGCTGTGGTTGCAGGCTGCTCGGCTCTGCACCGTAGTCCAAAAAGAGACCAAGGAAAAGGAGGTTGAGAGCGCTCCTTTCACCACAATCACACTCTGACTGCATCATGTCTTTAAATAGTTGTCTTACTGAATACAGTAATCAGGCGGCATGTCACTTAAAAGTGGATTTGATGCCGTTGCTCACTCATTTTTCTGCCTTCCTGTGACCTCAGTTATTAACATCCAAAATAATTCGTTAAAAAAAAATCCCAAGTTTTTGATTCGCAGTCCCTTGCATGATCATAATATTTTTATCCTTCTGTTTACAGACAAATGTGGGCTGGTTGGAATAACATATCTAACATCACAATATACGTTTCTGGCCACGAGGAATAATTTGAAAACTGTATTTTAAGAGCAGCGTGAGTTTTCCTTTTCTCAAACTTCAACTCTGCAGTAAAGTCACTGAACAGATCACAATTGAACATTTGCTAAGCCTCGCCCCCATTTGTTTCTGTTGCTACACCCATCAAGGGCAGAGTTACCACTCAAAATTCTCAGTCATTTTTTGGAACGGTGTGTTCTTGATTTCAGACCGTGCTAGACACTTTTGTAGTCGGTTTTTACTAACTGATGATTTTGTAGGCTAACGTTGGCTTCATGAGTTGCTTGAAGACACCGTCTTCGGCTGACTTGTAATGCATATGTTTTCAGCTGCCTTGGTTAATAATGACATCCTTGTAAAAGACTTTGAAATATGCACTTGACGGCTACATAAAATGATACAATGCTAAAATAACTAAGCTAAAGCTGCATGTCTCCTCACCAACCAAATAATAAAAAAGCATTTATTACATATTTGTACATATTTCTGAAGGATACCATGCGTGCGCACGTACGTGCGTGTCACTCTGTCCGTCCGTAAGTCGGTCTCTCTCTCCGTGTGCCTAATAGCGTGTCTAGCTCTAGACACAGCAAATCACCATAAACCTGGGTGTTTTATTTTGAAATTTGGTTTATTTTGTAAAGTATCCAGTTGCACTGTGGCCTTCCTGTATGTGATTACCTGCCTGGCTTGACACATTCGCTCGCTGAAGAAATAGAGGAGACGCCGAAACGGTCGCTGCAGTGTGCGGGCCGGCGCCGCCGCTACGCGCCTAATCACAGCCAGTGTGGCCAGACAGATTGAATAACATGGCCGCCGAAATGAAAATAGCTCCGCTTCGCAGCTATTCGCAGCGCTTCGGCGTGCGGTGTGTTTCTGGCGTTACAGAAGATCCTGCAGTGTGGGGGTTACTGTATTGTAAACTTCCCAAATTCAAAAAGATCAAGACAGAACATTACCCTAAACTCTGATAGCATCCAGGAACAGCTCCCACACCGCGGGTGTGTTGTTTGTGAACGGGGATTTTCAGACTAACCTGTACGCCCTGCAAAATAATGCTCCCTGCAAATAACACTAGCGTACTACTGTAGTTGGTAAACTAGTTAGCCATATATGCTAAAGATCACAGCTTACATCGGAGCCAATAAACACAAAATGTTTAATACATTCCCTACACTTTTGCTCTTGTGTTTTTGGTTTCGGGAAAGGCTGAAGGAAGACACTACCAGTACTTACTACAGCCTCACACACGCCACTACAACATCCATGACAGGCCTGCTATGCCCAGTTACGGTTGCTAAGCTATGATTGGACAATTGCCGTTTGGGGATAGGGGTTTAGCGAACAGTTGGTCAGTTGGTCAGCATGATGGCAAAACCAGGAAATAAAATGCAGGTGGAAATTGAGTCCTATCTACAAAAGTAGAATTCACTTTTTTTCTCTCTCTCTTTCTGAACTGCACACGTTCTGAATTGCCCCGCCCGCCGTTTCGTCTCCCCTGACCGTTGGGCCCTCTGGTCTTCCTGCTTTCCCCTCCCTGTCTCAGGACGACGGCGCGGCGCACAGCGAGCACCAGGACCCCATCTCTCTGGCTGTGGAGATGGCCGCCGTTAACCACACCATCTTGGCCCTGTCCCGGACCGGAGGGGTGCCCGGCGACATCAAGACGGAGTCCCTGGAGGACGAATGAACTGCACAGGAAAACTGGATGGAGGCAGCGGAAGAGAGAAATGACACAGTCGAGAGGGAGGAAAAGGGAGGAGGAGTGAAATGGGGAGCTTAAAAAAAAAAAAAAAAGAAGAAAAAAAAAAAAAAGAGACCAAAATAATGCTACTTAGTAAACCTTCTGAATCTGTCTCTCAGCCAGCCCCCTGCCAGCTGGTCTCTCTCTCTCTCTCTCTCTCTCTCTCTCTCTCTCTCTCTCTCTCTCTCTCTCTCTCTCTCTCTCTCTCTCTCTCTCTCTCTCTCTCTCTCTCTCTCTCTCTCCCTCCCTCCTTCCCTCCTCCACTCCCCTCCTCCCACAAAATCCATGTAAACGGTAATTACCCACCCCCCCCCCACCCCACCCAGTCTATTGATACAGCTGGCGGAAGTGGGTCGCTCTGATCCCGATGAAAATGTTCCACGGAAAAAAAGAAAAGAAAAGGGGGGCCAATCCAGGCCTTTAACCCCCAAAATAGTGGCCGTTGTCTGGGAAGTGTGTCTCCCAGGAGCTGCCCCTCTTTTCCCTGAATACACTCTCTCTCCTCACAGGATACCTCTTCTCTTCCCTCTCCTCCTCCCCTCTCCAGCCTGGTTGTCTGAGCCGATCCTCAGTCCGTCTCACCTCAGCAACAACCTCAGAAAAATAACGTGTACTGTGTATATATATATAATATATATATAATATATATGTTATATATATGTTTTTTTTTTTAATGGTTCTCAGCCACACTCTACCTACCAACGTACCCCTCAAAAATCCACCCTCTTCGTTGTGCAATTCATCGGAAGAGCAGCCTCCAGCCGCCGTCTGGGGAACGATGGATGGGAAGATGGATGGTGAGAGTTTCCTTTCCTCCCTCTGTGGCACCGAGGCGGTCAGAAAGGACAAGAACTGTCCAGTCACTGTCCTATATCTTCTCTAGTCATCATTCCTCAGTGGAGTGGCTTTTTGCTTTCCGACAGTGGATCTGCTGTTGAATGAAAACCTCTAAAAAGTCAGCTCAAAAGAAGTAGCCTTAATTTCATACAGACGACTACACCTTTTACTTTTTGCAGTAAACAGCAGGGCTTTTTCTCCCCTGACACGGAACAACCAGAAACGTTTTAGTACGTGCGTCGAGGTTTATGTCCAACAGCAGCAGTGGTTTTAGTTCAGTTTGAGCCCACATGGCGACTGGCTATACAATCATTTTGCCTTGGGATGTAGCTTCCCAGTGACACCATTGTTAAGTACCTGAGGCTATGAGAATCAATTTAGGGTAAATGTGATAATCAAGCAAACTTAAGCTAATCTAATAAGCGGGAATTGTGCTTTGTTTTAAATGTCGTCAATGCCAAAGGAATAGACGCTCGAAGAAACAGGCTAAGCGAAGAGGCTAAGCTAAGACTGAGCTAATAATGGTGTTCGCCACGTTCATCCAAAGCGATTTCTACTAACTCCCTTTGGCGTCCGTAGGTTATCTCTCCTCTCAGTGAAGCGCCTGGAGCCAGTGTGCCGCTGTACGTTGGGCTTGGCTCTACAGCAGGCCTGTGTCGGTTAAAGATAGGTATTAGCAGCCAGACATATAACGATAAAATACCCCTAAGCTATTTACTACTTGTTCTGTGACGCTGCCTCTTTATAATAAGCCTCAAGAATGTGCATTCAGAAGATTTCTTTTTTTTTTTTCTTTTTTTTTTTTTTTTTTTTAAATATCAGTGCTATCAATTTAGACCAAATCCACACTGGAAATGGTTAAGAATATCAGAACTTCTGAGACGATTGTTTTGTAATTATTTCATCTATGTAGCCTCGAAGGTAAAAGCACCACTTTGAAGGGAATCAAAGACATTTAAAGTGGTGATATTGGAAATAATTTCCCACTTAGGTTTTTGGCCCCGGGTGTAACTTTTCCAAAACCATCTTTGACCGGAGATGATCATGCTGTGTTCCTTTTTTAGAGGTGTAGGTTTTTTTTGGGGACGGTGGCGGGGCGCACTCATTCTCAAGTACTACTCTTCAAATGTTCCTTAGAGTGAGAATGGTAAAATAGTAGTGTCATGAGAAGATAAATACCACCCTCAATGTCTGTATGCTTAAGATGAAGCTAGAGCCAGGAGACAGTTAGCTGAGCTGAGCTGAGCTTAGCTTAGCTTAGCATGAAGACCGGATCCAGCTAGCCTGGCTCTGTCCAAAAGTAAAATTAGCTTTCTACTCACACCTCTAAAGCTCACCTATTAACCCATTATATTTGCTCTTATTGAAGCCATACTAAAAATGTCGTGGTTTTACGTGCTCAAACTATTTTTTTTTTTGGTCTGGTACTTCCTGTGCCCTTTAAAAAAAAAAAAAAAAAAAAGATATACTTTTACAGAAGATATAGCGTGTTAGTGAGCTTTTGAGGTGCTAGTAGAAAGATATTTTCACTTTTGGACGGAGCCAGGCTAGCTGTTTTCTCCTGCTTCCAGTCTCCATGCTAAGCTAAGCTAGGCTAGGCTAACTGTCTCCTCCCTGTAGCTTCATATTTAGCGTGTACAGACGTACCGTTGAGAGTGGGATCGATCTTCTCGTCTAACTCTCAGCGAGAAAGCAAATAAGCACGTTTTCTGGACGCGTCAAACGATTGCTTTAAAGGAACCCCTGCCTTAGGTATGGTTTTGGAGAACCGGGAACTGTTCCACAAAGCAGGAACTCTCGTGTAATTCCTCATGTTTTAACGTAGTCAAATATGGACATGAACGATGTTCTACATAATCTGGACTCTGTATCCTGCTCGTAGAAAGGCTCCCAGCCCTGGGCTCTAGTCTAGTAAAGCTCTATTTAAATATTTTAATAAATCGCTTCTGCGATTACAGCGACTCCCGTACTGGGAACTGTGTTTCAAAAAGAAAGGGTTGAAAGATAAAAAACAATATGTATTTATACTCGTTTTTTTTATGGTAGTGTACAAAAAAAAAAAAGTGACATATGTTTTTTGAAATGAAACATGCTTTTATTGTTAAATTAATCATGTTTTTTTTTTTTTTTTTTTTATTTCTCCCGGCTTATTTTTACATTATCATTTTAACTGTGTTTTTGGTTTTGTTTTAAATCTTTGTCATCCCTTATTTGACTGAACAGCAGTCTTCCCCCTGCCTGTGTCTGAGGTAGTAAGCTATTTCGTGAAAGATGAAAACTGATGCACCTTATTTAGATTTAAGAAGCTTAAAATGTGACCCCCCCGTCCAATATACTATTATGGGGCTGGTGTGAATAAAACCCCGATTTCAGGACAGCTTCTCTCACACCATATCATATTTAACTAAAGCCCCACCATGTGCTGTTCTCACCGCCGCACCAAACTCCATAGTGAAATGTAGTCATTTAATGTTGACCCTCCTCTTGCAAAGTGTAAACTCATAAAATATGGATTAGAGAAGTAGTTACGTTTTATAATGACATTATGTGTTACTAGGAGCCAGAGATGTCTTCTTGAGACTTGGTGACTTGGACTCGAGTCACTGTTTTGATGGCTTGCGACTTGACAAAAAAATAAATGACATGAGACTCGACAAAAAAATAAATGACATGAGACTCGACAAAAAATAAAAATAACTTGAGACTCGACAAAAAAAAAAAAAATGACTTGAGACTCAGACTTGGACTTGTAAGTTAACGACTCGAGGCTTGACTTGACTTGAGGCAGGATGACTCGGACGACTTTCTTTGAATGTTAGCTGTTAAAAAAATACTAATATTTAAACGTTGTCACGTTTCTGTCTAACTATCAAGTATGCCATGCGGCGGCAGCAGCGCAAACTGTGAATCATGATTGGACGACTCAAAAAGCTCCCCGGTATGCGATTGTCATGATTGGATGACAACACGTGACATCAGAGAGCCCTGCTGAAGCCTCATTAGTAAGGTTGGGTACTGTTTGGATTTTTACGATTCCGATGCCGATCCGGTACTTTTAAAACGATTCCGATTCCTAAACTGATTCTTGAAAAACTGAAAAATGACATAAAAGAAAGGCTCTTTTATGGAGTTTTTTTAAAAATTGAAAATTATTTAAATTTAACAATATATTAACGTTTTAAAGTACTGAAATATATAACAAGTACACCTAAGTCACCTAACACATAACTACAATAATTTAAGAAATAACAGTTACACTTTTAACAAGTAACAACAAACTAAATGTTGTTGAGTTGGTATGCCAACCAGCTTCAAACTTTAGCAGTTCTTTTGAAGAAAAATGACCATATTTGCTTCTCTGGCAAAATAGACACCTCTCCTGACTTATGGCATGTCCTGCGCAGGAGAAACCTCTCTCAGATGGTGTTGAAGAGGCCTGGACACACAGGGAGGAGTTTGAAAGGGCAGACAATTTGGGGAGGCTGTCCTGCTCCCCCCACCACCAGGCTACAGGGTCTGGTCCTGAACGATAGACTAGCAGAGTAAGTGTAATATGTTTCCTAGCGATCACGTGCAGTGACTGGTAATATGCCTTTACGTCCGTTTTTGGTGAGCAAAGAGGGAAAATATGGCATTTTAAAAGTAGCCTACATTTATGATGCACAGTAGACTACAGAGAAAATGTGATATTTTTACGTCTGTTTCAGAGCGTGTACAAAAAGCCGTCCATCAGCAGTGATAGTAGAGTGCGTGTCCGAGAATAGCGCGGACACGCGCTTCACACCGCGAGCGGGCAGGTGCGCCACTCGGCAGAAAACGGAGAAAGAAAAAAGAGTCTGCTGCTGTCCGGAGCGACAGAGGGAAAATATTTCAGTTGGAACCGAAATGAGGAACCAAAATTTGCGTACTAATCCGGTCCGAATACTACAGTTTGCGTAGGAACCGGTTCCATAGTGGAACCGGGTTTGGTTTCGGTACCCAACCCTACTCATTAGTGGGACCAGACCGCCACTATGGCTGCGTCTGTGCCACCAGGAATCCCTTTTGGATTTTAAATCTACAGGTAACAGAGCTCGATTCGGGACTAGACTTACCTTAACTAAAGACTCGACTTGACTTGACATAACCACTTCACTTGCCCCCCAAAAAAAATAACTCGAGACTTGGACCAGATGACTTGAGACTTACTTGGGACTTGAGCAAAGACGACTTGGTCATAACACTGCTAGGTCCTGACTCCATTTAGGTTTGTATGAAAATAAAATGCTGAGTTCCATCTTGGTCCGTTGCCATACTGTTAAAAGTTAATAGAAACGATTATGCGATTTGGTGAAATGTGTTCCATATCTGGAACTGTAAAATAACTCTGAAATGGCAGAGATGGAACCATGGGGCTAAGTCAGTGGCTACTGAAACCCCAAAACAACTACATTTGAATAAGTATAGCTGCTGTGCAGCAGGAAGTCCAGGAGACAAACCGGGTGATCATTGTTTGTTCTTGGAAGTTACCAGTGAAGTATTTACAGCCACTGGTACTTTTGGTAATGTCTGAAAAATGATGACAGTGTCCAGATATAGTATGTAGCTGAACACTTTCCATTCTGCTAGAAAGAAAATAGATTTGCTAAGTTTGGACTATATGTTTCCTATATATTTTTCATTTGTTGTGCATCATATTTTTAGTTTAATTTGTTAAAGGAACACGCAGACTTATTGGGACTTTAGCTTATTCCCCTTATCCCCCAGAGTTAGATAAGTCCATACATACCCTTCTCATCTCCGTGTGTGTTGTAACTCTGTCTGACGCCCCCACCACTAGCCTAACCTAGCCCAGATCCTGGAGGTAACCTGCTCCATCTAGCCTACTGCTCCCAATAAGTGACAAAATAACACCAACATTTTCCTATTTACATGTTGTGATTTGTATAGTCACAGCGTGTACAAA
Source organism: Zingel zingel (assembly GCA_023566125.1). NCBI lineage: Eukaryota > Metazoa > Chordata > Actinopteri > Perciformes > Percidae > Zingel > Zingel zingel. Next base: position 10,319,259 of record CM042332.1, read on the forward strand.
TAACAAGGTCACATGAGACACAGCCATCTTCTAACCGTATACATACTGGGAACTATATTCTCAGAAGGCGAAGCACTGCTACTGGGGCGGAGTGATTAGCTCAGCACCTGAAAAAAGCGCATTCTTGACAACAGGATAATAACATTACAGGGGATACATGGAGCCTGGGAACAACTGCAATAGTAGTGACCACCCTATTCATGTAATAGTGTCATTAATGTTACATTAGATCTAGCTAAGGGCACTGTTACAGTAGTCATCTAAAAACGGAACGCTTACCGCAGGTGATCCTGTCTGTACTATCGACGGGATGGCCGTATCCATCAGCACACGTTTCACGGTCCGTGTTACCTGGTCTCCCCTGTTTATTGTAGCAGCTCTTTACAGCGAACACCCATGATTGTAAACTATGCATTTACTATCTAGTAATTGATGACTCTATTACTCCAACTCTGAGTGAACTCCAGGCGAACTCTCTACTCCTCACCACGGGGCTTCAGGTGCTGCGAGCAAATCACTCCGCCCAAGTAGCAGAAGTAGCAGTGCTTCGCCTTTCTGAGAATATAGTTCCCAGTATGTATACAGTTAGAAGATGGCTGTGTCTCATGTGACTGTACAAATCAAAACATGTAAATAGGAACATGTTGGCGTTATTTTGTCACTTATTGGGAGCAGTAGGCTAGATGGAGCCGGTTACCTCCAGGATCTGTGCTAAGCTAGGCTAGCGGTGGGGGCGTCAGACAGAGTTACAACACGCACGGAGATGAGAAGGGTATGTATGGACTTATCTAACTCTGGGGGATACGGTGACTAAGCTAAAGTCCCAATAAGTCGGCATGTTCCTTTTAAAGACTGATCACCCGGGGCTCGAACTCCCAACCTTAGGCACCGACCTGCACTACCTGCCGACTGAGAATCCATAGTTGGTTTCACACTATGACTGAGGCAGTCACCAAGGGTGCATGTAAAGGCAGATTTCAAACTGCTGTCAAAAAGTCAGTTATCAAGACAAAATTCTAGGAATGTGTGTACTTCATGTAGACAACATGAAGATGTATGTACTTTGTTTTACAAAGAGTGATTGCTCCGTAAGTGGAAAATGTGCTCTATTTCCATTGACTGCAGTAGCTAACATGAGGACACAAGTCAGTTTCTGAGATACAATTCTGTAATTTACCACACTGTATCTACCGTGAGATCAACATTTTGTTCTTTATTTTCATGAACATTGGAGATGTATTTAGCGATAATTTAAGCTCAGGTTTTGATAATTCAAAAATCTGGCTGAATCATCTGTGGAGGACAGTCTGAAGACGCAGTGCAGTTTTGTGTCAATTGAGCAAAAACGGTGGGAGGAGATAAGTTTGGGTAGTTTTAACAGTTTTTGAGAAAATGTGAGTGATGCACTTCACTATTCCTGCCAGCTCTGAAGCATCTGAACATTTCTCGTCACTTGAGCCTACATTTTATACCTGATTTTTATTTATTCTTTTCTTCCTCCAATGCATTTCTTTCAAAGTTTTAAACTTTAAATGGTTGCTGTAGCGCTACCCTTCAGCACTTTTAGCTCTTAGTTGAGAAAGGTTGGCATAGGACTGGACCTTTTGAGCAAAGTTTTTATTTTCATGCACATGAAGGCACATTTACTGGTAAGAAAAAAAAAATAATAATAATGTGCGCCAATAGAAGAGGCCCGGCCGCTAATTATGAGGTGAACTACTCCTTTAAGACCTCAGACTCAAAAGATCTAAAGAGGAGCACATACTGATTTTTAGAATTGACTAGAGGTGCAACGATGAATCGATTAGTTGTCAACTATTAAATTAATCGCCAACTATTTTGATAATCGATTAATCGTTTGAGTAATTTTCTTTATTAAAAAAAAATAAGATTTCTCCGATTCCAGCCTGTTAAATGTGAATATCTTCTAGTTTCTTCTCTCCTCTGTGACAGTAAACTGAATATCTTTGAGTTTTGGACAAAACAAGACATTTGAGGATGTCATCTTAGGCTTTTGGAGATACACTGATCCACATTTTTCACCATGTTTTGACATTTTTATAGATCAAACAACTAATCGATTAATCGACAGATTAATCAACTATGAAAATAATCGTTAGTTGCAGCCCTAGAATTGACACACACTACTCACTTGCCAAGCGCAACGTGTATTTGATATTACCAGCAAACATTATTTTTCTATTTTTTCCTCTGGAGTTTGGTGTGACGTTCTCTCCCCCATGCAAAGAATATTGTATGTTAGAAATAGTGTAATAAGTCGTTTGTGGGAGGAAAAGACTACAAAGAGTGCATTTAGAGATTATCTCACTATAAGACACTTTTAAAATGAATTGCCTTAGAGTTTGAGAGATTGGCCCAATTAGCAAGTACACATTTTAGTCCAGCAGTATTTAAATGTTTATGGGATGGAAGAAAGAACCCTCAGGTGCTCACAAAGATCCAGCGCTTTTCCAAAAGAAACCTGGAAAAAGACGGATCTTTATAACGTACTGAAATCTGAAACAGGCTCCCCGCCCCCGCCCCGCCCCGCCCCGCCCCATGTTGTGCGTACTACAGTGGTAGTGCTTACTCTGAAAGGGGGTGTCCTCCCGTGGTGTGTCAGGGTCTACATGTCCTTCTGCGTCCCCCAGTGGAAACACCATCCACTTCATCCCAATATAGCTCTGAGAAAGAGGACTGAATGCTGTTGTATCAAACTCAAATCTAGTTACGTTCAAAATTACTGTATTGCCCATTTCAGAATTTAGTGCCTTTTTTGGACAGTAGACTGTTCTGTAATTAAGATGTAGTATAAAAACATTTTTTTGTACAGTTTCTTTGTTCATTTTTTTAACTTGTGTTTATTTTAGTATGATATATATATATATATATAATGTACAAGAGAATAAAGCTATATCAATGAGACTTTTTCCTGGGTGTACTATCTTGTTGGTTACAAATGAGTATGCAGATTCATCACTCACTGGTTGACGAGCAGAATGAAATTTATTTAACAATATAAAATGTTGATTTTTGCTTTTTATCATCAATGATTCTTAATCTTTAAATAAATAAGCATTCAGGCATTGTATAAAATATCTTATTTACCAGACAAAATGTTATACTAAATGCGTTCCAAACAACAAAATCCCTCAAGTATCCCCATACACACAATTTAATAAACATGATAGTGAAAAAAAAAAAAAATCAAAACCTGCCACATATTATCTCTAGTTAAAATGAAGTCACTTCCAATCAGTGTTGACACACTTGCTTGGACACAAAGCTGATTAAAAATGTCAGTAGAATTTATCCGTAAATGGAGTGCAAGTTCTTTTTCTAAAACAGCAAAAGTACATTCAAGAGCTAAAAGAAGCTCCAGTGAAACCGTTTGAAAACCTATCAACAGCACAGACTTTGGTGGTATATCACTAAGGCACGTTGGCTGAGCAGTAGTCGTAATATTTCAAGGCACGAGAGAAAAATAAACAATGTCCTAGAACCACCAATGTCACGGTCGTATTGGTCGGCGTGGAGGTGGTACAGAGCTACGTCGGTTATGTGGAAAATGGCACCTTGTGCTACACTAACCAATAGTCTGACTAGGGCTGAATCTCACTTTGATATCTCTTCGCTCCTCGGTTGAACCCATAGACTGTTAATATTAATGGACAAAGCATCCGGTTCGGAGAAGTGCTTGCAAATGCAGAAGTGCATTAAACCTGCATTCTATCTGAATTCCAGCAGGGGGCGACACATGCGGTTGCAAAAGGAGGTCGGTTTCTGTAGAAGTCTATGAGAAAGTGACTCACTTCTCACTTGATGTATTACCTCAGTAAAGAATTTCATAATGAGTTTATGGGCTCAATCGCTAGTTTGAAGTCTTCTGCAAAACAGAATGATGTTCATTATTTGAATAATGGTCTTGCTGATTTTAAAATCGACGATAAAGCAGGGGTGTTTTAGGGCGTGGCTATGACGTGATTGACAGTTCGCGGCCTGTCTTATATGTAATAACTATGGGACAAAGATATATTGTATGATATGTTATATGATGTGTGTTTTAGTCTTGGTTCTGATGTTAAACACTTTGGATACCTGTTGGTTACTGTAAAGTGATATATAAATAAATGTTGGATTGATTGATTGATTGATATATTTAAAACCTAGCGAAGCTAACTCTTGAATTATGTAGGCTAGCTTTCAGCAGCAATTGCATCCAGATTGCCAGTGAAAGTGTGTAGCGTAGAGTGTAAGCAGCGTTGCCAACTCTCAGCTAACGTCGCAGTCAGATACCGCCCAACGATCTGTGGCTCCTCCCTCTCGTCTAAAATCGTCACATCAGCAACCGAGATGGCTGCGCCTGTAACGGCAAACTCATAGCGGATCTCCGCAAACCAATGGGTCACGTCACACGTGCTCTGTCCATTCATATTTACAGTCAATGGTTGAACCTGGAGGTTGTTCTGGCCCTCCTTTTGTGAAGGCCGTCTCGAGGAGCTAGGATCGAGGAGGGATCACCGAGGAGCTATGAGCGAGGGTTCACGAGAGCAGCCTTGCCGGAAGCCGTGCAGCTGAAAGCCATCGCTGACTCCGCTCGTACAGCTGACCGATTCACGGGGGACGCTTCAGAGGAAAGGACGTCTCATCCCTCTAAAAACACATTTCCTCGTTTCCTCTCTCCTCCCGTGCCTCCTCGGCGGGACGGACTAAGACGCGAGGAAAGGAAGCAAGTGAAGGAAACGTGGATGCAATTTACGTCACGTCGGTCACAAGTCAGAGTAGTAGTCTTTGCGGGAGTGTTAAGCAACCAGCGGTTGCCTACTTTTTGGGCCTAAGTGGTGGTGAATGTTGGATCTAGAAAGGCAGTGTCAGGCGTGGACCACCCATAGGTCAGGGTGCTTGACGGGGAATCTAGTCATGAGAAGCAATAAGAATGTCAACAGGTCCTACGTCAATAGTCTGCACCTTCATACTGAACCTGGGTGATGGCGTCGGGATCTAATTCTAGGGCATGCTTGCTATTTGACATGAATTTAATTACAGAGAAAGGGTTGTTATTTGCATCAACATACCTAAACATTCTTATTTTCTGATTTAAAAAAAAAAAAAAAAAAAACTTTTTCCGGAGTTCCCTAATTATTAAGTACATTAGGTAGGATACAGTCCTTTAACAGATGAGTGCTGAACATGTGATGGGGGAGAGCCTTCCCTCTCCCAACAGAGGAGCGCGGACTCAATCATCTTGAGTTGTCCAAACTTACAGTAAAGGACCAGATCCAGTTTAGTCCATCTACCCAAATAAAATACTGCATTGTCACTCTTTCTGAAAGCGTAACCTACAGAGCTCAACAGTGACCGCTTACTTTTTTAACGGCTCTGGTTCCGCAAGTGTTTTTCCCTATTCAGTTGCTCCATTGACATTTCAAAAATTGCTTATATAAAGAGTTTCAAGTCTGGATCCAAGCCAACTAGCAATGAGAGCAATCATGAAAATTTGATTCGGCGCAAAAAAACATTTTGAAAACGGTAAAAAAAAAAAAAAAAAAAAAAAAAAAAGGTACACGACTGTGTAGAGAAACTGTCATAGACTTGAATGGTAGAAGCTCGATCTAGCCGTTCGCGGTTTCGCTGCTACGGTAAACATTTCCATTGCAACAGAGAGTTGGATCAATAAGAGACGTCGCTGTTATGCTTAGGATTGTAGGTAGTGTACTATTTCTCCATAAGATCACAAATAAAACATGATTTTCTTAAAATGAGGTTGATTTAACACAGACTTCTAGCTTTTACAGGAACGGTAAAAGTTGTTTCCCAACCTCGTAGCTCGTGGTCAGTCTTCCTCGGATGGTTCAGATTTCATGGCTAGTAACAAATCCTTACGGAGAAAATCAATGGGATTTTTAATTCCGGAACCACGCTGTTGAGCTCTATAGTCATGTTTGTCCAGCAGCGAGTCATTTAGTCGGACGCCGAGCCTCTCAGGTGTTCCACGACTTGCGGTTTTCTCCTCTGCTGCGGCCGGGCGCTGCCCCACCGCCTCCGCCTTTGGCCAGCGCGGTAAGGGCTGCCAGGTTGGGGCTGGATCCAGACAGGTTGGCGCTACGGCGCTTTTGCTGTTGGCGACGGCGCTTGCCGCTGGCCCTGCTCACCCTGTCTGGCCTTATCAGCACGCCGTAACCAGGGTTACAGTGGAAGTAGTGCTTGCCGCACACTGAGCCGTCATTCTTTCCTGGAGAAAGAGAGAGGAAGGGTGTGTTTGAGATTCTGAGTGGTGATGAAACGAAGTACAATGTATGTGAAGAATGCAATAAGGTAGAGATACGGAGAAAATCAAATATCACAATATTTTGGACCAAATGGATTAAATGGTTAAAGGCAAACAATAGAACAGCTAGAACAGTCTGGTAAGTTCAGAAAAGTACATGACTTTACTGGAACGCAGCCTTTAAAACCAGGGGAAGACATCACTTCTTTCTGTCCTTTTACGGTATTATGATATCCAAAGTTAAGACGATATCTAGTCTCATTTATGGATATCGATTTAAAATTGATATATTGCCCAGCCCTACAATAAGGTCAATTGGATTGGGACACTCACCTGCTGGTACCTCCAGTTCCACTCCCACCCAGGTACCCTCTGCAAAATCTGTGGGTCCAACGTAACGGACGGTGCCGTTCTTATTGTTCCCCACGGTCACAAACTCGCCTTCTTTTAACCAGTCGGGGAGAACTGCGGCAGCATCTCCTTCCTCAGAGTCGGAGATCATCTCCAGGTTTTCCATTGGCACGGAGAGGTTAAGTCCCGCCCCCAGGCTGCTGGCCCGATCCACCTGCGCAGGCTTACCCTCCTCCTTGCCCACAATGCCCTGGAATGACCGGAGGTCTGAAGACTTCACTTTCTGGATCTTGAAGGGGTTTGCCACTGAGGCATCCGGTTTGGAAGGCGGAACACTGGACGGAGAAGGAGCTGGGGCCGCCGTGGCTTTCTTCGACGCGTTGGCAGGTGCTTCCTGTCGGACTTCTTTAGTGGTTGAGGATGAAGTCAGGGTGGAGGTGCCATTTGAGTTTGAGGCCTCAGAAGTGGCTTGTTCTTCGGACAAATATAGAAGGACCGAATGTCCAGGTGGGGCAGGAGCTGGAACCAAGACTTGGCACACATCTGGTACCAGGTCTGGGGCTGGATTTTGGGCACTGTTGAAGGGTTTCTGGTCGTGTTTGGGTTGCTGTGGCACGATAGTTTCAGACTGACTTTGACCTTCTCGTGCAGACGGTTGTGTCTCGTCTGTGGCAGCTAGCTCGAGTTCTTCTGTCACAGCGGTTTCTGGTTTTGAGTGGTCTGCTTGTGAAACTGCTGTCCGTTTGGTTCCGTTCTCTGGCACTAACACTGAATCTTTAACTGGCTCGGAATTGTCTAACTGTTCTGCTCCAATATGGTCAGTAGTTGAGTCTTGCTTCTGTTTGATCTGGCGTAATGAGTCTGATTCTGCAACGGAATCCGGCTCTTCGTGCTCCTTCAACTTGACTGGCGGAGACAGGTTTGGTTCTTGTTGACTTAGGATTGAACCTGAAGGGGCATCGTCTTGTTTGGACGGTGGCGAGTCCGTCCTCTCTTCAGCTGTCTCGTCGTCCAAAACCAGCGACGACTCCTGGGGCTCGGATTGGTCCACAGGGAAAGCCTCAGGGTAAGTGTCAGATTGTGCCACTTTATTGTCCTCTTCCTCTTCATCTGGCACCATCTCAAAGCCGTCGCTTCTGCTGCCGGACGACGGAGGCAGGTCCCAGCTCAGTGTGTAGACGTCCGACAGCGTTGCTGTAGATATGCATGTCGACATGTATCCGCTCGATGCGTCGCTCACCGGGCTGTGGGTGGACTCTTCCGTCTCCGGGATGTAAGGCGGCGGGAGGGGCACGGATCTGGGGCTCTCTGTTTGGAGGTCGGGAGGAATGATTTCCTCAATGGGAACCTAAGAGGGAAACCATGACAACGAAGGTATTAGTGACTCAAAAGGCAGCAAAAGGCTGAATCCCTGTCTGTCTGTTCCCAAGTCTTAATTCCACCTTGAAATGGACTTGAGGCTCTCTCTTATTGTTTTCTGATACAACTGGGTTCATTGTACTGTCTCAAACTAGATGCCTATTGTTGTACAGTCGATTATCTTTTTTACTGAAAAAAAGCAGCCTGCTGCTGAAAACAACGCTGAAAACAGTAAAGTTGTGGGACGTAAAACCAAAACGATGCTGAAATACGCTAAAAACCTAAATACATCTGAGAGTTTGGTGAAAATTCTTTATGGGATCTCCTCACATTACAAGTAGTCTTTTGATCCATTAGTAAAAGGTATAATATACAATGCTTTGCTCAGAACACAATATAGACTAATATTAAATACGTATTGCCTCTCAATCATCACTAATGACCCTCTAGAAGTGTGTGGTGGTGTCTGTATCTGCAGAGACCCTGCGCTCTGCTCTGGATTCTCTCTTTGTGTCTTTCTCTGTGTGCAGGACGTTTCTGGGCGTGGTCAAAGAGCCTTTGGGCTCCAAGTGGGCGTGTAACCCCCAGCCAATAAGAGCGCGCAAGGTGTACAGCTTCTCATATCGTCGCACAAGTTTACTGACGCACAGAAACAGACCGGATGAAGCTCTGCATTCACTCATAATCCGAAAATGCATCACCTTAACGTGTGTTTATTTGTGCTTTAGAACATAATCGCTGTGAAACAATATGAGAAGAGCCTTTTATTCCTGATTAGTGCTTTGTACGGCACTCTCTCTCTCGCTACATTCACTCATTTGCATTCAATCTCACTACATATTCTACCTTTAATATACAAATATTAATTAGAGCATCTTTAGAGATCTCTACCAGCCTGTAAATACAGCACAATGGTATGCATTACTGTTACATACAACAGTGAGTCTAATCGAAGCAACCTACAATATATAACTGCCGAAACTAACTCACCGACACCACCTGTCATAAACCAAAATCCCCTTCTTGGCTTTCATTGAAATCTGAATAATATAATACATCAGAATGCAAAGAAATAATAATAAAATAAGTATACTAATTATTAAGTCTTATAAACTGTCAGGCTGGTGTGGTTATGCTCCATCCATTCTTGCAACAGAGTAATATTGTTGAGTAAAGTGCTTGTAATTGAAAGTTTTTTTGGATTCAATAGAAAATATGTTTTTATCCAAGATGACAAATGCATGGTATGGCCACACCCAGCAAGTCAGATAATGTCCATGCTTCGAATTGTATGTTCTGTCTTGTTTAAAAATGAATACAATTGTTAATCACAACAACAAAAAACTGCATTCCCTAGAACACCATCTGAGGTTGGAGAACTTACTGGCTGCTGGTGTTTGCTCATGTCATCATCAACACTGGCTGACTGCACCACGATGCGAGGCAAACTCTGCGACAGGAAGGGGAATTTAAAAGATGTTCAGTTAATGACACTTGAAATGAAACAATCGTCAATCTGTAAATTAAAGCTGAAAGCTTGTCAAGCAGATTTCAAGATGTAATCATGAGCAAGTAAGCGTCTTTTCAGTCCGGTTCCACCTGGAGATTATATATTAATATAAGCCTGTAGCTTTCCAAACCTGTTCATTATACAGTGTGCATGAAGTGGTGATTAGCTGCTGGGAGGGAATAATAAAGCTCAGGCTTCAGCATGATGATAAGAGAGCCAGCGGGGGGGAAAGTTAATCTACGATTGTAAAAAGATGCCAGATACTGTAGGCTGAACTTCATGCTGTACTGCTTTCTCTGGCAGTCTAAAAAAATACTCAACTGGGATAACTAACCAGCCAAGTTGGCCATCTGTTATAATATATATCTGCACAGACATTTGTTATAAAAGCTTAAAAACTTTGTTCTCTAACCTGGACCCTATTTTCCTATTATTTTGTGTCACTGATGGGAACAACACTCTCTGAAATTGGTAAAATTAAGCAAGATCGCTGCAGTCGTCAACGCCTTAACAAGCTACAATGTAAGTTATTGGGCAATTGCGCACCTTCTATTTACTTCTACTAAAAGTGCTTATTTAAACACTGACATGCTCAAAATTATTGTTCTAAGTGTCTGACAACATTGTGAAAAGGATCCCCACAGAGGTCGACCTTTTTGTTAAAGAGTAAGATCTTTTTGTTGTGCGACTGCCAACAAAGATGGAACAGAAGTGAGATGTCTCACTCTGTAGCTAAAACAGAGAGCTCAACGCACAGGGTGAAAAGAGGAGCTGCAGCAATGTGCAGTACAACAAAAATATGGTGGTTTTTTTTTTAAATTAAACCAGGTAAACCTATTCTGATATAACCTCTAAATATAATTATGAACCTGAAAATGAGCATAATATGAGCACTTTAACATCGTAAAACACACACGTTGACCGAAAAGATACTTTAAGCTATCAAAATCCATCTTTGTTCGTCTTTCCACTGTTCCAACAATCATCACTCTGGTCTGGTTGAAATAAACCCTTAATTTAGCCATTTACATGTGGAAATATGATGGCTCTATACATGCTAAAAATCTGGATTATTTAAATGGAGTCTGGTGAGTCTGGTGATGGCGATTTCGGAGCCGTTTCTGATTAAACAAAAAATGATCTTACTCTAACAAAAAGGCCTCTCTCTGTAGGGATCCTTTCCATAATGTTGTCAGACACTTGGAATAATAATCTGTCTATAGCCTGTCAGTGGCAAAAACAGCAATAAATATAATATATATATTATAAACAGCTTATAAAAAAACTTGCCCTATATGATTACATTGCAGCCCTGTTCGCTGCTGTTGGTTCTCGCTCAATACTTGACCAATTTCAAAGATTTTTGTTCACATTAGTCACCTAGACACAAATTGCATGGGAAAAATAGGATCCAGGTTGAAAAAACCCGAAATTACCCTTTCTTATCAGTATAGCACATCAATGTATTAACAAGAATGAATATATTTAATTTATTGTAGCGATCAGCAGTCAAGATGTTGATATGAGATGCAGAAAGTGCAATAACAATATTTGTTCATCAGATCACTCAGACACATAATCATGACAAACTGGTACAACAATCAGGATAATTGCACCATAATTATAATTGCAGCCATAATCATGTATCCTTATTCTGTATTCTAGTTACCTCTTTAACACTCATTATGATCCGTCAGCGGAGTTAATATTGTGCGTGATTTGCTTCTACGCATTTTTCTAGTTCTTGTAGAGGGTCTTATATCTCGAGAGATTTAATAAATCAAGACAATTGTTCGACTGTGTGCTTAACAGACACTTTCACAGGATATTAAATCAGGATGATTGTTAGACTCTCATGCATTCCCGACATCACCCTCTGTGGGGAATTAACACTTCATTCTTCAAACTGAGGATCAAAATTAACCACTTTGATTCGGGTCTCGTTGTACTTTTGCTCTGAGCAGAATGACAACCTACGTGGACAGTATGTCTACCATCAGAGAGCAGGTCAAACACATGTATCCTGTCCCTCTCTAGGTCACGACCGTAAACCTGCAAGTCAACACAACACATCAGGTGCACAAGAATGGCTGCCTCTGCTGTAATCATTTCAGTTTGGACAGATGAACGTCGTCGTGTTTTCATTAAAAAGGTGAAGAAAAAAGATCAAAAATTGCAGCCAGCACATGAAAACACTCTTATCTATCAGTGACTATGTTTACATGCACATAACGGTATTATTCCGTTTTTTGCCCTTATTCTGAAAAAGACAATATTCCGACTAAGCTGTGTACATGGACAATGAAAATGAATATTCCACTAATATTCCCGTTTACATGCAGCCGTGCAAAACAGGATGTTGATTGGGACTTATTGGATCGTGCAAACACAGCCTCTGTCTTTTATTCCGTCAACCACTTTCTTGAAAAGGTCGATGTTGCGACGTTTGTGCATATCAAAAAACCTGTTCATATCCAAGTCTTTCGTAATGTTTAAAAGTAGGTGTGTGTTGATCCTTCCTAACAGATGTGGGCTTTTCTTTTGGGCGTGCATCTCTTGTACTCTACCGCAGGCTGGTCGGATTGTGTCCAACAACCATAGCAACACACAGAGCTGACCGCACGCCGTAAACTCCCAGATTGACTGATTGATTCACATATTCTGAATGCGCTGTAAAAATGTCCAAAGAATGCTTCTAAAACCTTAATAATACTGGCATATGTCACGTCTTAATTGGAAAACGCTATATTTGGGAAAAGGGCCTTATTCTGACTATCCAAACGGAATATGCTGTTTACGTGACCTGTAGATCTGTCCAAGTCAAGTTTCAAGTCTTGTCAAAGCAAGTCTCAAGTCCATGAGGTCAAGATCAAGTCCCATTACAAGCCATCGTAGGCAATCTAACCACTGTTCTGATTTTTTTCAGCCCAGTGTCAGCCCCACCTTAACAGCCTGCTAATATTTGCAAAACTCCAGACTTCTGTTTCTGTGTTGACCGTTTTAAACATCTGTGGCAGGCATGGTGGAGGGAAGCACTAATTAGAGCGATGGCCTCATACAAAGCACCAACGAGGCCTGACAGGTTTCCCATTCGACCAAACACCACGGCACATGATTTCCCTGATTAGCTTCCCTCCACGGCTCAAGGTGCTAATCAGTCGAATAAGATGCTGTAGTGTTCGGCTGCGATGAAAATCTGCAGACTCGCGGGTCTCGACGGCACATGATTGGAGATCGGTGGCGAAGGGGTGGGGGACGATGCGTCAGGGCGGCGAGGTTCACCTGCTCCTAATTAACCCTCTTTTTCACGTGTGCTTCTGTCTCAGTAAGGGGCTGTTTGGCAAGCTCCTGCTTTGATCACAAACATACAGCATGTCAATCACTTGGGAGACAACAACTACGCTTGTACTCTTATGTGCTGACAGTTTTAGTCGTAACTTAAGTAGTCTCGCATTGCCAGACCTATCTCCACAGCCTCCATTTCTTTAAACTAAACACAATAGTCTTGGGTGGAGCTGAGCGCCGGACGCAATAACGGCGCCTCTGCAAAATAGCTTCGGGAAGGGACTTGTTTTGGTGGAACAAAAAACTCAGATTGGACAGATAGTCTAGCTAGCTGTCTGGATTTACCCTGCAGAGATCTGAGGAGCAGTAAATAGTCCTCATAAATCCACCGGAGTTCAGAACGCCAACACAAAGAAACAGGAAGGTGACGGATATCTGGCCCAAAATGAGGGACATCCGGCAGATCTTCCGGCGGCACCGGAGCAATCCCCTAAATGAATCATCGTCGATATAAACTATAACTCAAGTAACGTGTGTGTCCAAGTGTCATGAATGACAGTAAAATTATTCTTAAAGTGGCCATGTTATGCTCATTTTCAGGTTCACAATTGTATTTAGAGGTTGTACCAGAATAGGTTTACATGGTTTAATTTTAAAAAACACCATATTTTTGTTGTACTGCACATTGCTGCAGCTCCTCTTTTCACACGCTGTCAGGTTTCTGTTTTAGCTACAGTGAGACCGCTTAACTTCTGTAACATCTCTGTTGTCAGTCGCACATGCGCAGTAGCTAGGTAAGGATTACATGAGCTAGCTCCAACTTCGGCCTGTACAAGGCAGGATTAGCCGGGAGACTTCTTCTAAACTAGGGCGCACTTCCAACTTTGCGTGGAATACCTGCAGAACAGGAACATGTAAGTAGTTCTATACAATTTATGTTGTAGATTAGGGTGAATTTGTGTGTGTTATAGCAGTGTTTTGCCATTGAGAACGAGCTAGCATGCTAGCGGTAGCATGCTAAAGGTTAGCCGCCTAGGCCCCTCGTCTCGGCTAGTGACGTAGAAAGCCGTGCAGATTTTGAACAGCTCACCCGGAGACTGAAGGCAGGACACATTCAGAAACCGTATCTCACTCAAAACAGCATGGATGGTTGTTTTCAAAGTTTGTATGCGTGTGGAAGTACCAGAGACACAAAATAACACCCCAAATCCCAGAAAAAGTGATTTTTTTCATAATATGGGCACTTTAACATGCCTAGAATACTTCAATTTTGAGTTTACTGGAACATTTAAACTGTGTTTTCTGGAAATCGAGACACAAAATAATGAATGGTATACATTAATGTTGTTAATAATACTGCGGTTTATAGCAATTTTGTCTTTTCATTCGCAGTAACACTTAGCTTAGCAGTAGCCTTTTCATTTGTTTTGCTGGTTCTACTTGTAGATGGGTTGTTTCCAGTTTCGTTATATACAGTCAATGAACCAGTAATGTGACTTATAGATCACCATAGATACTAAATATATAAATGATCGTTTTATGATTTTTTGGGCATTTTAGGCCTTCATTTTTATAGGACAGCTGAAGACATGAAAGAATAGAGTAAACGCTCTCTACCAGGTGCGCTACCCAGGCGCCCATATAAATGATCTTTTAAAACTAATTTTTACAATGACAATCTTTCATCTCAACCAATCAATGGGTATAAAGGTTGAATCGCCATGGTTCGAAATAAAGCAGCAAATGATTAAGTCTTTTCAACTAATTAAAATTCCACCTAATGTTGAGTAAATTATGTATTTTTAAAAACTGATGACGCTAATGGTTGTTTTTATTTGTATCGACTATACAATGCAGGAAACCACAAACGACCTCAGACACCACCCTGATGAAGGCAAGATGACTTCAAACGTTTGGTAGATATAACAAAAGGTGTACTTGTGAAAAGTTCTGCCTCAGAAACTTTCAAAAACATAATATGAGTTCTACATAAAAGCACACTTTATTCCTGGTTGATGATGTTTATCATGAGCGCTTTATTACCTCCATTTTTGCGAACTTCTGAAAAACCACTCATCTTGGGCACTGAGGCATTTATGCACCTTTATCTGTTTACGATTTGTGTTTCCATCTCCATGAGCTCCGTTTCCATGGCAACAGAAGAAATATGACTAGCTGCTGACGAGCAGAGGGGATATTCAGATTCAGGCTGCAGTGATGCATATAAACTTTGAAATCCCCGATAAGACAGCGAGGCAGACCGCAGGCCTAAATCCAGAGCGCTGTAAGCCGACTGAATGAGTGTGGTACCTGCTGATGGACGGCTGTCTGCTCTCCACCATCTTCCTTCCCGCCAGGAAGCAGGGACTTCAGCAGCTTTGGTACAGCCTTCACTGTTGGGAGATAAGACGCAGCGAAGCCTGAATGCGCTGATAGAGAGAATGGAGAAAGGGGGAGAAGAAGAGGAGGTCGCATGAGCAGAGATGGAGAAAAACAAGGGCAGGGAGGAAAAAGGAAAGCAGGAAAAGATTACAGTTTTGAGGCAGGGAGGAGGACATTTGTGTTGGCAACAGAAGAAAACAAGTGCCAAATTAAGATTCAGAGCAAAAGAACAGATATATTTGCCCATGGGCTAAAGCAAACAACTGAGCCGATGACATCAAAGGCAGCAAAAAGGGAAAGCTAATTCAAAGCCACAGAAGAAATCCATTAGAAGATAAAAGGTGTTATCATTCGTACCTGTATCTGGCTGAAGGCTTTGGGATATGGAGCTAGGCACTGTGCGTATAGATGAAGGCCTCACGACAGAAAGATCCTGGTGGCTCCCCCAGCCCTGCACACACACCAGAGGCAGACAGCCAGAGGATGATACACATATGGCTTAAAGGAGCATTTCAGTAATCTGCGACCTTTAGCAGACTCTATTGGTGACCAGAAAGAACTGCAACAACACTTATAGAAGCAGTTATTTCAACCATTTATCCTTTACTTCTGGCTAACTATTGTAACCGTTTATCCATTTCTTTTAGCTAACTATTTCAACCCTTTATACTGTATATCCATTACTTTCAGATAACTCAAGTGCTTAGCTATTACTTTTAGCTTACTATTTCAGCCGTTTGTCCATTGCTTTTAGCTTACCATTTCAACTGTGTATCCATTACTTTAAGCTAACTCTTTAAACCACTTATCCATGAATTTTAGCTTACCATTTCAACTGTTTATGACGAACAAACAGAGAAATTTATCTTTTTAGATAAAACACATGTTGACAAAGTTTCCTTCTGGGGGACATCATTTGAAATTGGTAAAAAAGTCAAGCTGGAAAAAAAAGGTAATAAATTGCAGAATATTGTAATATGTTTTAAATCGCAATTGTATTGTGACATTAGTATTGTGATGATATCGTATTGTGAGGCCTCTGGTGATTCCCACCCCTAGATATATATACGTATGACTCCACTTTCTTAAGTCTTTAGTCTATATTGTGGACACAATCTTGCAAATGAGAAATAGAAAACGACAAACAGAAAAAAACTGGAAGACTGAGACACGATACATGAATGGATAGCAATTAGAAGATTAGTAGACATGATTTATGTGTCTCACCTTGAAGTCATTGAGCCTATGAGTGGAGGAGTAGAGATCCAGACTGTTGGCTGACAGCTGGTTAAAGGGTCAGAGGGTTAGAACCAGGGCGGTAGTGAGACAGGTTAAAACCAGGGAGATATTAAGAAACAAAACCTGAACCTCATAATACAAAAAAAAATAAAAAAAATCTATCTTGTGGTTAGCAGTAGGGATGTCCAGATCCGATCAGGTGATCGGAAATTGGGCCCGATCACGTGGTTTCAGACTCGATCGGAATCGGACGTTACTTCCCGATCAGGATTTGGATATATATGTATATATATTCTCATTATTTGTGTTAGTGTTTGCAAAGCACATTACTGGCTTTGCAAACACTGTGGCACTTTTATTTTTTTATTTGTTGACATGCCTACTGGGTATTTTAAGTTGAGGTGCTATTTGTTTTTATATTAGACTTTTTTTATATTTACTGTTGCACTGAAGTCCAAAAGTGAAGAATTTATGTTATTACTTGATTGTTCAAGCTACCTCACAGAAGTGCTCTGTTTGTTAACAGAGTTGTTGAATGTTAAAATAAGGTGAATTAAATAAAAAATAAAGAACATCCTGGATCTGTTTTTTCGCTCTTCTTTATTCTTTTTTTTATATATTATAGAAGTATCGGATCGGGACTCGGTATCGGTAGATACTCAAAATCAAATGACCCGGACTCGGACTCGAGGGCAAAAAAACCTGATCGGGACATCCCTAGTTAGCAGTAGTTAAATAAAAGCTGTGAGCACACAACAGTTTAGTTCAGTGTGGTAAAGAAATACAAGTTCATGTAAGTGATGAAATGAAGATGCATGACAAACAAAACTATACATAAATCTATTCAACAAACATCATGGGCTGTTTCAGCTCCATGATACGGAGAGATCTTAGGACAGTCAAATATTGGAAGCACACTAAAGATGGATAGGTTATTCTTTTTTCCGAGTCCTGCGTCAATTGACAGTTTGAAATCTTATTTTATCCATGACCACAGTGGGATGTCTCTCTGTCCACAGGATCCATCGCTCGAGCTAAGATTACTACCTAATCAGGTCATAACCACCTTATGTCAAAAAAACTGAACTAGTCCTTTAATGTTTGGGTCATTAAAAAAAAATAAAAAATTGAACTCTCTTACCTGCTGGATGTTTGGAGAGCTCAGGCAGCGTGTGGAGGCTTTCCCTCTGACTGCCAGCTGTTCCTTAACAGCCACCTCCTACACACAAACAAATATGTTTATTTTTTTTTTTTAGCAGTTCTAATACCATATCACTTAGTTTTTCTGTTAGGATGTTCTGTATTATTCGGTTTAATTAGATCTATGCGTTTCTTTTTGTTGGCAGGGTGGAAAGAAAAATGTTCCAATTCTGGCTCTGGGTGATATTTTCGGACAATGAGGATTTAATGTGCTCATGCTTCAGAGAAAAATCAATCAAAAGAACACAGTTAAATGAGAGTCTGGTCAGACATTTAGGTATTCTGAGTGAAGTAAATAATACTGAATACCGATTGATTTAGGGAATTTTCACACCTTCCTCGTTAAGTCCGGTTGAATCACACTAGAGTTTGTTTGCCCCCTTGGTGCGGTTGGTTTGGGCAGGTGAGAACGCAGCTTTCCAGACTACAGCCTCCAGAGCTGTAGTACTCGAGTCCGGACTCGAGACGCTTTATTGTTGTCTCGGACTTGGCCATTGCATTCGCCAAATATTCTAGTTGGTCTCGACCGAGTCCAGCACTATTATACTAAGTAACTTCCTCTTCCAAAACAAATCCATTGATGAAGCGCACTCATTCAGAAAACAGGTATTAGTTGAATTCAAAATCCATCCATCATTTTCATTTTGGCCACAGACACAATGTCAGCGAGCACTTTGTACTACGGATTCTTCAGGACAAGTAATAAGTTCAAGAATAGCAACATTTCCATTTTATATTTTAAGTAAATAATGTTGCTTAATTTGACCCTTTCTTTCTACGATCCAGACAGTCTCTCATTTGGACTCAATCTTGCCTCGGTCTCGACTAGTCTTGGTCTTTGACTTGTCTTGGACTCGACAAATGTGGACTTGACTACAGCCCTGCTGACCTCGAACCGCACCAACTATATATACTCAGCAAGTCTGAGCTAATGGCTAATGGCACTTTGGGCAATCCCAAAGTGAGCCCTGAGGACTAAGGACTAAAGACTCACAGACTTTATTGATCTCAGGTGCTAAGTGAGTGAGTGTGTGAGGCCACATGGGCTCAGATATGTAGAAATGGGATTGGGACAGCACTTCATGAGATCACGTTACCTTGGCGATGTTTAATAACAAAGATGTTGCTGACACTTGCCGGTTTGGGAATTTTCATTTTAAGTTTGTTGCT
Source organism: Zingel zingel (assembly GCA_023566125.1). Lineage (NCBI taxonomy): Eukaryota > Metazoa > Chordata > Actinopteri > Perciformes > Percidae > Zingel > Zingel zingel. Next base: position 10,338,023 of record CM042332.1, read on the forward strand.
TTCCACACGGCCAAGGCACAGGAGACGGCTGCCTGATTGCACGTTTTTTCAAACTCGTTTTACAAGCTGGACAACAGGTTGTCCTGTGCTCCGTGGTCGTGGTCGTGCTGCTGTTTACCTTTGTAATTTCCGGATTTCCCTATGGTCTCCGCGGTAAACGTCACAACGCATTGAACTGTGGGTAATTCCCTTTGGTGAAGTCTGCGGCGATGCAGACTCACGGAAAGGGCTCGGTAAGTGTGTCCTCAAACCCTCACGCCCTTTGAAATTCGACACTGGGACAACCCTAAGCCCTTACGAATTTCGCGAGGACGCGCACAAAAGTCTGTGAGTCTGTGAGTCCGGACTTTGGGATTGGGCCAATGTCTCCTGTAGTCAGATCTGCTTTGCAATCTGCGACACAGCAGCAAACTGTAACAGCTTTCAGTGTTTCTCTCACAGAAACAGATTGCGGTCAAGCTCGCCGTCCGTCACTCGCATCTCCATGGTCAAACCAGCCGCCGTTTAGCAGAGCAGACGTAGTAACGTCGCTTGCAAAACAACGTCTGATTATTTAAATGAAATGAGCTGGTTTGACCATGGAGATGCAAGAAATAGGCACTAGTGCAGAACACAGGACCAAGTTCCTGTATTTACTGTCTTGCTCCCGCCAAGACACAGCAGACCAATGAGCGGAGTGAACGTTCTTGCGTGATATTGTAATGACGCATTTTGGTACGCTTGGATTTTCCTGAACCAAGGCGAAGTCGCTCCAAGTTTACAAACTCATCAACTGATTTGAACCAAAGCAAACAAACTATAGGTGTAAAAAGGCCCTTAAAATGGTTTTGATGTTTGGAGCTCCATATCAGGAAGTGTATTTCCTGACCTGTCTGAGTCTGTCCAGAGTGAGGATGTTCTCCACAGCCAGGACGCTGCGGAGGTACTTCTCTATGGCCGCCTCACTGTCAGCTGACTGGCCGTCCTCGGTGCTGGCAGCCAGCCTGGCCAACATCTCCCTGTCCTCTGGACCATGGATGTCCTGTGGGAGCGGGGAGACACAGTGTTAAAAGCCAGGGTACCAAAGACCAGAGAACGTAGCCAATCAGCATTAAGTGATCAACAATGCTGTGTAAAAAGGGTAAGATTAAGGACAACATTTATAAGACGTGTTAGTGTGATTGGGTAGCTCTGGCATTGAGTGATGAAAATGGCCCTACTCGAGGGGTGGCACCAAGCATGCATTTGAAAATCTCACTGCATGCAATTGGATAACACTACGACCAATCACAACAAGACACAGGGTGACGTATCCACAGCGGCGGACTTGTACCGGTCGCACAGCCACGACGTTCCGTGCATTGTCGTGAACACATGCAGCCATTTTCCTGGTACCGCTTGCGTGTCCGTGCGACCGACACAAGTCTGCAACTGTCTCTCCACCACATCCACCTGCCAGGTTTTAAGCTGTGTGTATGCCTGGCATACTCTGTACTCTTGACCTATGACAGTGAGGAAAATAAGTATTTGAACACCCTGCTATTTTGAAAGTTCTGCCACTTGGAAATCATGGAGGGGTCTGAAATTGTCATCGTAGGTGCATGTCCACTGTGAGAGACATAATCTAAAAACAAAAATCCAGAAATCACAATGTTTGATTTTTTAACTATTTATTTGTATGATACAGCTGCAAATAAGTATTTGAACACCTGTCTATCAGCTAGAATTCTGATCCTCAAAGACCTGTTTGTCTGCCTTTAAAATGTCCACCTCCACTCCATTTATTATCCTAAATTAGATGCACCTGTTTGAGGTTGTTAGCTGCAAAAAGACACCTGTCCACCCCATACAATCAGTAAGAATCCAACTACTAACATGGCCAAGACCAAAGAGCTGTCCGAAGACACTAGAGACAAAATTGTACACCTCCACAAGGCTGGAAAGGGCTACGGGGAAATTGCCAAGCAGCTTGGTGAAAAAAGGTCCACTGTTGGAGCAATCATTAGAAAATGGAAGAAGCTAAACATGACTGTCAATCTCCCTCGGACTGGGGCTCCATGCAAGATCTCACCTCGTGGGGTCTCAATGATCCTAAGAAAGGTGAGAAATCAGCCCAGGACTACACGGGGGAGCTGGTCAATGACCTGAAAAGAGCTGGGACCACTGTTTCCAAGGTTACTGTTGGTAATACACTAAGACGTCATGGTTTGAAATCATGCATGGCACGGAAGGTTCCCCTGCTTAAACCAGCACATGTCAAGGCCCGTCTTAAGTTTGCCAATGACCATTTGGATGATCCAGAGGAGTCATGGGAGAAAGTCATGTGGTCAGATGAGACCAAAATAGAACTTTTTGGTCATAATTCCACTAACCGTGTTTGGGGGAAGAAGAATGATGAGTACCATCCCAAGAACACCATCCCTACTGTGAAGCATGGGGGTGGTGGGGGTGTTTTTCTGCACATGGGACAGGGCGACTGCACTGTATTAAGGAGAGGATGACCGGGGCCATGTATTGCGAGATTTTGGGGAACAACCTCCTTCCCTCAGTTAGAGCATTGAAGATGGGTCGAGGCTGGGTCTTCCAACATGACAATGACCCGAAGCACACAGCCAGGATAACCAAGGAGTGGCTCTGTAAGAAGCATATCAAGGTTCTGGCGTGGCCTAGCCAGTCTCCAGACCTAAACCCAATAGAGAATCTTTGGAGGGAGCTCAAACTCCGTGTTTCTCAGCGACAGCCCAGAAACCTGACTGATCTAGAGAAGATCTGTGTGGAGGAGTGGGCCAAACTCCCTCCTGCAGTGTGTGCAAACCTGGTGAAAAACTACAGGAAACGTTTGACCTCTGTAATTGCAAACAAAGGCTACTGTACCAAATATTAACATTGATTTTCTCAGGTGTTCAAATACTTATTTGCAGCTGTATCATACAAATAAATAGTTAAAAAAATCATACATTGTGATTTCTGTTTTTTTTTTTTTAGATTATGGTCTCTCACAGTGGACATGCACCTACGATGACAATTTCAGACCCCTCCATGATTTCCAAGTGGGAGAACCTGCAAAATAGCAGGGTGTTCAAATACTTATTTTCCTCACTGTATATATATATATATATATATATATATATATATATATATAGGTCAAAAATCGGTGAAACAGTTATTCATCAACATAACTAGTAAAAACCATGTTACACTTCTCAATGTGGGTAAATTAGACATTGGCAATTTAAAAAATATATATATATATTTTCTTTCTAACAAAGGACTCTGTGGTTTGTACTTACCCCTGGGATATTAGAAACGATTTCAAAGGTGACTCCACAGCCAGGGATGGTGCTGCGCTGAGACATCCTCTTCAGCAGGCTCTGAGCAAAACCCTGCCACACAAACATAACCATAAGTTCTCAAATTCACTAATTAGCACTAAGTAGTCTCGCATTGCCAGACCTTCCTCCACAGCGCTGCGGAGGAGGGTCTGGCTAGTCCACACAGCATTCTGGGATGGGAGAAAAACGCGCTCTGGTTTATTGGCATTTCTTTAAACCGATCACAATCGTCTTGGGCGGTGCTAAGCATCGGACGGAGCCACGGTGCCTCTGCAAAATAGCCTCGGGAAGGAACTTGTTTTGGTGGAACGTGTGTACGTTCAAAATATGTTTTAGTCGTGCAACAGAAAACTCAGATTGGACAGATAGTCTAGTTAGCAGTCTGGATTTACCCTGCAGAGATCTGAGGAGCAGTTAACCATAGTCCTCAGAAATCCACCAGAGTTTAGAATGCCGACACAAAGAAAGGCCACCCACCTGTTTCCCGGTGACGTTGACGCAGATGCGTTTCCTGAGTACCAGCTGCATCTGGGCCGGGTGGCTCAGCTGAACCACTGTGCTGACGGTCAGGTAGACCCTCTGGTCAGCCGATATCACGCGACTCAACTGGGGGCATTTGTGGACTGTCGAGTCCCAGGAGGCCTCCACCTTCACCTGGACATCATAACATCAAAAAGCATGCAAGATGAAAGGCTATAAGTAGGGCTGCTTGAATATGGAAAATCATAATCACGATTACGTTGGTCAATATTGAAATAACCATTATTTAACACGATTACTCATTGTTTTTTGGAAAGATGTTGCAATTAATGGAAGTTAAAAAAAACTGTGAATCAGTTAAACATATCAACAGTGAAAACACCTAGAACTGTGAAATGTCCCCCAAAGTGCTCATATTATGCATAATACATACATAATGCATCATAATCCAGATTAAAAATTGTATTAATTGCACAGCCCTAGCCATAAGATTTCCCTCCATCTGCTATCTAGGTGGTACAGCAAGACAAGATATAAGAGAGGGAAACTTGCAAATCCACACCGTGAATATCTTACCTCTGGATCATAGCGTTTAACAATATGAAGGTCAAAGAATTCATCCTCCTCCTCCCCAGTGAGTAACGCATCCAGCCCCCCGGCCAGTGGGGCTGAAATACTGGCCTGGAAATCATCAGCTGGAAGGGGGGGGGAAGAGAGAGAGAGAGAGAGAGAGAAAAAAAATAGGGGTTCAACAGTTATTATGACAGCGGGGAATTTTAGCCAAATTACAAGCAGAAAGACGGTGAGGAACGACATACCACTGAGATCCAGGAACAGGACAGGAATGTGTGTTTCCATGCCAGGGATAGGAACCCTGTGGAGAAATGGCACAGTCAGCACACTGACTAAACACCTAGTCCACGATAAAGAGGGGCTGGCAGCTAGCTCCACTCATCCTTATTAGGATCTGATGAGTCGAAAACAGTGGTGGCTTGAGATAAAACGTTCAAAAATCGAGCTTCTCTCTAAATGGCATAACTAATAAATAAACAATTCTGAATCAGAAGCAGGTTTATTGCCAAAGTAAGTTACACTTACAAGGAATTTGCCTTGGTGGTTGTGTGCGTACATTGATACACGTGTCAAACTCAAGGCCCACGGGCCAAATCCAGACCCCTTGAAGACTTTGATCAGGCCCGCATACCAATTTAGGTTCCTCAATACATTTTGGCCCATCTTTTTTTTGGGCCCTTTTCCGACGTTTTGGGGCTTTTTTCGGCTTTTTTTTTTTTTCTCAATGATGGCTAAGGAATTTTTTTCCTCACTTCTTTAGGGCTTTATGTGGACCAAACTATAAGTGAAAAGACTATATGAGACATCTAATAATACAGTCAAAGATATTTGACTTTTCTCTTAAATGAAAGCAAGTCTATAAGCTTGACGTCTGGCCCTAGATGTGATTCTTATTTTCCAGTGTGGCCCTTAGTGAAGTTGAGTTTGACACACCTGCTTAATATATATATATATATATATATATATATATATATATATACACACACACAAAATAGCTGTTTAACATAAGAAAAAGGAGGCTGAATGGATTCTGACCAGAGCTCAACAAAATAAAAATAAAACAAGATAAATACATTAAAGTGTTTTCCTTCAAACGCACCTTTCTACCGGCGCTCCAGGGATGCCACTGCCAGCCGACGGCACCAGAACGGCGTTGCGTTCTTCGGTGAGCGTCAGACGACATTCCAGCAGCTGGGACTCCCTTTCCACATCGTCCTCTGACTTATCTACATGCACATACACACAAAGAAGTCAAGACCTCAAAAATACAACTAGTTCAAACTTTTTGGGCTCTTAAAAGGTGGAGGTTTTTGCATTGATTGCAATCAGGTATGGATTATGTATAAACAATGTGACACATGATAAATGTAATACATGTTTCTGTAATTTAATACATCATTTATAGTCCCACAATGACTATGAAATATTACAGAGTAGGGCTTTATGATAGTTAAATATTATCGTCTAGTGATATTCATTAGTTTTTCTCCCACTATGCCAGTCAGTACTCGCTCCGACGCAAATCACCGTCACTCTCTCACTTGCCCTACCGCACACGCGCACACACACACACACACACACACACACACACACACACACACACACACACACCAACGCACAAGTATAAACTTCAGGCCACTTACGTAGGCTACGGCGAAAGCTCTGCGTGGAGCCTCCACACAACCATGAATCACGCTTTACTCTGAAGACATCAGTGGCTCGAGACATATGATCACTGTCAGCTAAACCAGCATTCCCTCAGTAATTACTCAGATGCTTCCTATTCATTCACACGTCTGTATTGTCGGAAGGGCTGAGAAATAATCTATATTTGCTTCATATTAACGGTGACTTGAACTGTACGTCAACAAGCCATTTGGTTATGACAAATTGATGAAGAAAAGCAGTCATTGTGCTGTATAATTATACACTGGGAAACACATTTAAACTTTAGAAATGAAGTACCAGTGGATCTTTTTAAAGCTGTGTTACACTGAGCAGTGGGAGGGAATTACATGTTACCATAAAAAGGGCATACTGACAACTAAATAGGGGAGTGCAAATGTTGCTGCTATCAATCATTTCTGCTTCCATATCAAACTTGTGTGTGTGACTTTTTTTTTTAGGCTGCATTTGTTCCACAGCTGTACCTGGTTTGCAAACTATCTTCTGTAGCTGCTGGTCCAGATACTCCTGTCTCTGAGTGAGCGTGGCCAGCCACTGTTCCCTCATCCTCTCCAGGTCTAGCTCCTATACACGCACACGCACACACACAGAGTAGACTTTATATTTCACAATCAGTCAGATCGTTTACAGATCTCAACATTTCTGACCGCACTTTAAGGCAGCTTCATTTCACTGAGAAAAAAAAAGACAGAAAAGAGACAGAGGGACTGTGCTTGGCTGTTGCTGGAAACAGTCAGCTGTTACACAAAGTCCTGGGCAGTTCAGTGCTTGTGTTTCGTGTTTTTACCCCCCGTAGTGTTAGTGTAGTAAACGTTCTTGTGGCAGCGGTAGAGTTGCCACACTTTCAGTTTCCCGTTTACTGTACGGGACTCTCACAGCGCCTCAAAACGGACTGACAAGTCTTATCGTCTGTTACGTAATTGGCCAGTGCAGCGTGACGTTGAGTTGTGTTTCTCCAAAAGAGGAATCTTTTTTTTGCGTCGCAGTGTGTGAGGATGCATGCTAATCCACTTACTTGGTAGCTGTCCATTTCTTCATCCCCACCCTGCAATTGAAATTGAGAGAGAAACAGTTAAAGAGTTATACAAAAGGTGCTACTTAAGTCCGGCAGTCTGATGAATTTAAAATTCCTCATTCTCACACACAAATTAAGCATGGAAACAAAAGATCAGGGTAATTCAATTTCCATAAAATCCCTTCCGTCCAAACTAATACCAACAAGTGATGATAGTCCCTCCTCACCCATTGTGATTCACTAACTTTGGAGAGACGCGCCTGTCGGATCTTGACGTCTCCGATGGATACAGAGAGAATAGAGGCGGCGATGAGGGGCATTGTGCCCGAGTCTGGTACTGAACGCACCTTCACCTGGATCCGACGGGACTGACCCTGCAGGTACAGATTTACATGAGAAGTAAGTAATATTTACTTCCTTTCATTGTATCTACTAGTTTGATAGGACAATGGCATCTACTTAGAAGCAAGTAGGTCTGTCAGTTAATATTGACTGGCACCTTCTTAAAGGATAACTACCGTTTTTTTCTACCTATGTTTCTGTGTCTATGTGATGGATGGAAACAACAATTTTTGACATTGGTCCATTATTAAGTGAGATCGCTGTGGTCGGCAGAAACAAGCTACAATGTAAGTTAATAGAGCAATTGTCCAGCTTGTATTTACCTTCACAAAAGTGCTCGTTTTGCCACTGACAGGCTCAGATTAATATTCTAAGTGTCTGACAACATTATGGAAAGGATCCCTTCAGAGATAGACCTTTAAAAGCTCTTTGAGAGCTTTCTGTTGAACCAGAAACAGCTCTAAAGTTGCTAGCGCTGAACCCACCAGACTCCATTTAAAAAAGCAATACTTTTAGTGTGTATACAGCAAACATATTTTCACATGTAAATCAGTAAACTATGTGTTTATTTCCACCAAAGCTAGAGTTGTGATGGTTTGAAAAGTGGAAAGACGACCCAAAATGGCTTTTCATAGTTTTAATTTGTTTCGGTCGACTTTGAATGAAGTGTATTTTACGATGCTAAAATTACTGTTTATTTACTTGGAGTCTGGTGGGTTTAGCGAACAACATTTTGCTTCTTTTTATGTTTAAAAAAAGGATCTTACTCTTTAACAGAAAGGTCGACCTCCTTAGAAATCCTTTCCATAATGTTGTCAGACTTTTAGAATATTAATTTGAGCCTGTCAGTGGCAAAACGAGCACTATTGTGAAGGTAAATACAAGCTAGACAATTGTCCTATTAGCTTACATTGTAGCTTGTTTCACCACTACTGACTGCAGCAATGTCGCTTAATACTGGACCAATGTTAAAGATTGTTGTCCCCATCAGTCACTTAGACACAAAAACATAGGAAAATAGGGTCCAGGTTGAAAAAAAAACGGTAGTTACCCTTTAAAATGCAGACAGACCCCTATCTTGGCTGCCTGTTAAATTCAGGAACCAGTTTTTGTCATTACCTACAGAGCCATCAATGGTCAGACACCGGCTTACATAAGTGATCTGCTGCACCTGTATGTTGTCAGCAGAACTTGGTCCTCAGATCAGGGCTTACTGGCTGTTCCCCATACCAGGCTGAAAACTAACGGTGATAGAGCTTTTCAAACAATTGCTCCTACACTGTGGAACGCTTTGCCACATGTTTTAAGAGTGCCTGCATCTGTTGAAATCTTTAAAGGCAGCTAAAGTCTTTTTAGTTAAGCGTTCATTTAGCCACATTGTTGACTGTACTACTTTGTATTCATGCGTTTGTGTTTTACTAGGATTTATTGTGCTTTTTATGATTTTTGATTTGTTTTAATGTACGTATTCATTTTGCCTGTGAAGCATTTTATGTTGTGTGCTATATAAATCAACTTTACCTACAGAAAAAGGAAAACTCATCGGTTCACATCATCAGTTTAATAGTAGAAAATAACATTCAAGCAGTGGCCCTGGTTCAAATGAATACACCACAAATACAAATGATCTTCCAATCTACAAACAAACAAAGATCCAGGATACCTGTCGGAGCTGGAAGACTCCTCCTGTGCGCACGTCTTTGGCGGGAAGAACCTCTACAGCGCAGAACTCTCCCGCCTCGTTCAGCTCACTCAGCTGCACCCACAACTCCAGGCGGCGGGTCACCTCGCTCCACCTGCAGGTACAGCACGGACACACATCAGTTCAGAGCCTAGCCTTTTATTAAAACATACCTTTAAAAGGTTATGACAACCTTTGTAGATATTGAGGTTTTCGTGGATAGGCCTGTTGGCCTATTTTACCATTAGAGGGTGAAACAGACACTAAAATAGCATTCATATTTTAGCATCACTGTGTTAAGAGATCATATGAGACTAGAATTATCTAAAGTAAGTAACCTTATTTTTTCACTTTTTAGAAAATGCAATTTAAAGGGTAACTCGTTTTATTTTTTATTCAACCTGGACCCTATTTTCCTATGTTTTTGTGTCTAAGTGACTGATGGGAACAGCAATCTTTAAAATTGGTCCAGTATTAAGCAAGACTGTGAAACAAGCTACAATGTAAGTTATTGAGCAATTGTGCACCTTCAATTTACGTCCAGAAAAGTAGTTTAGCCACTGACGGGCTCAGATTATTATTTTAAGTGTCTGACATTGTTAGAGAGAAATCTTTTTTGTTTAACATGAAACAACCGGTCGGCGCTACGACGACCAGCCACGCTCGCCTCACGCATGAGGCGGTACTAAATCTGCAATGGAAAATGGAGGACGGGGCACCGCGGGCGAGTCGAGCCGAGCCAAGTAGAGTAGAGCTGGTACTAGCAGTGGGTAAGCGCCATTAGTGGGCTGAAATTGAAGGTGCAAATTTGCCCGATAGGATTACACTGCAGCCCGGTTCGTGGCTGCCAGTTACAGCATTCTCGCTTAATACTGGACCAAGATTTTTGTTCACATTAGTCACTGCATTGGATATAGGGTCCAGGTTGAAAAAGAAAGAACCAAAATGACCCTATGAGAGTGGAGTGGACTTGGTTGTGTGCATTTGTGTCAACACACCTTTCTCTGAGGGTTCGGGTCTTGGCTTGAATCACTCCTAGGTCCCACAGTGCCAGGTTCCTCCGATGGTTGGCCTGCTTGTGGCCGTACACTTCAATGGCCACCGCTCCCTCTGCCAAATAATCCACAAAGTCCTCCGACACCGGCACAGAGAACTCCTAAAAAAAGTTAGAAGAATAAGACATTTTGTTCAAATTGACATCTTCTTAAACTGACAATCACCTCGCCATTGTTGTCTCATCACTTCCTTTGTTTACTTGTGGTGTTGGTGGTGAATTAACTTAAGGGTAACTTTGTTTGTTTTTTACCAACTGGACCCTTTTTCCTATATTTTTGCGTCTAAGTGACTGATGGGAACAACAATCCTTGAAATTGGTCGAGTATTAGGCAAGACCGCTGCTGTCGGCAGTCAGTGAAACAAGCTACAATGTGAGTTATAGGGCAATTGTGCGTAAAACACACTTCATTTAAAGTAAACAGAAACAAAATAAAACTATGAAAAGCTGTTTTGGGTCGTTCTTCCACTCTACCAACAATCACAACTCTAGTTTTGGTTGAAATAAACACATAGTTTACCGATATACATGTGAAAATATGTTGGCTCTATACACGCTAAAAGTATTGATTTTTTAAATGGAGTCTGGTGGGTTTAGCGCTAGCGACTTCAGAGCTGTTTCTGGTTAAACAGAAAGTTTATTAAAGAGGTTTTAAAGGTCTATCTCTGTAGGGATGCTTTCCATGATGTTGTCAGACACTTATATTAATCTGAGCCTGTCAGTGGCAAAAACAGCCCTTTTAGTGGACCAAAATTGACGATGCACATTTGCCCTATAGGATTACATTGCAGCCCAGTCTGTGGCTGCTGGTTACAGCGTTCTCGCTTAATACTGGACCAATTTCAAAGATTGTTGCTGCCATCATCTTACACACAAAAACATAGGAAAAGGTTGAAGGTAATTTCAGGTTGAAAATAACCTGAAATTACCCTTTAAATGTTATGTCTTGTTTATATAATGGTGTTGAAGAGAGTGAATAAGTGTTTGAGATAATGTGTGAGCGTGTGTGTGTGTGTGTGTGTGTGTGTGTGTGAGTGAGATACGGAAACTTTCATTGAAAATGTTACCTTGGCGCTATCGAAGACCACAGTGCATTGAGGGTCTTTGGAGGTGGAGGACGAGCTGGATGGCTCCATCTCTGGAGCGACGAACACCGACTCGTCCTGCCCCCAGAAGTGGTACTGACAGAAGACAAAGTTGGACAGGTGGCGAGGCAGACCGTTGGCCTGGAGGATGTTCACCTGAGAGAGCAGAGACGAGGAAATGCACTCACCTACACAGGTAATGATAAGCAAACGCTAGGCCTGTAACAAGTATTACATAACTGTCTAATCGCAATCTTTACGTAACGGTGGTTTCTTTGTTTTATCCGCCATTCATTGCTAACATTAGTTAAGGTCCTAAGGGGTATGATGAAAGGGTAAAATTAATAAAAACATTGTTTAAAAAAAAAAAAAAAAGATCTATCCTGGGATTCCTCAAAACTTTAGCGCGTTTGAAAAAGTCATTTTAAAATTTGACTGAAAGAGACAATTATATTGTTTTTTTGCAATTATTTCTGAGACAATGAATTGTACGGGAACATTTGTAATTGTTACAGCTCTAACAAACACTGTTGGCTTCTGTCAGTTTGAATCTCAGGGTTCAAGAGAGAGTTGCAGACCAGACATAAACAGAAAACAAGGTTGCTTTAGAAACCTCTTAGTCTGTTCAATTTTAGTTTGGCTCTCTCCCAATATTTTTTACACACAGGGGAAAATGACTTAGGTCAATATGTAAGATTTTGTAAGCAAAGAGCTCCGGTCTTCTATTTCATTTCATCATAAGAAAAACAGAATCACCAGACAAACAGGATATAACGCCGACCCAGAGTTAATTACACTTGTCACATTTTTACAGTACAGTGAGCTGGAGAAACTCACGCCAGACAGAAGACACAACTATGTGACTGCCTGCCAGATCCATTATTAATCTGGAACTATTTTCCCACTGGCAGCACTGTCAACACTCACTTACACTGAACAGCTACAGCATAGAGCAGTGGTTCTCAAACTTTTTTTAAATATTGTAACCCCTTTGAATTGTTTTTTGTTAAGCCAGGTAACCCCTCTCCAACGCAGAACATTATTGGTAAGAGTTATGATGCAGTACTCCAAAGTACCCCCGGGGGTACACGTACCCCCATTTGAGAAAGACGGGCATAGAGGGTCCAGACTTGTATGTCAGTGAGAGAAGGCAGATTATCCAGATTATCATGGGGTTTCATTATAATCCTGGATTGGGCTCAGGTATAACTAAATCAAATGATGAACAGGCCTGTTAATGAGGCTACATTTGCATGTTCTCACCACACAGTCCAGTTTGCGCTCCAGTGGATCTCCGTCTGTGTTGCCGTGCTGAAGTATAGACTGTACAGGGCCTTCCTCCTCAGAGCCCTCTGTACCCCGCCACACCTCCACATGCAGCCGACCGGCCACCTGACACACACACACACACACACACACACACACACACACACACACACACACACACACACACACACACACACACACACACACACACACACACACACACACACACACACACACACACACACACACACACACACACACACACACACACACACACACACACACACACACACACACACACACACAATGCTATTTGTCAATTTGGCAGGGAGGTAGAGCTGGACGATAGAGAAAATCAAATATAACCTTTTTAGACATATCAAGTAAACAAAAAAAATCTACTAAGCATTTACTGGTTACAGCTTTACAAAGTGCAAATATTTGCTTGCTTTTCTAACCTTATATAAGTAACTTTTAAACATCACTTGGGGCTCTTTGCGCCATTTGTCATTACTTTTAAACCTGCATTAACAGGTAGATAGGTTTGGGTCACTTCTAGCTCTGTATTGGTCTTCAAAGTTCTGCAATCAAACCTGCATTAAATTATCTAATTCAATCTAAAAGCATACAGAGGCATTTTGGTCAGTGCTTTGGTCTTTCCCCTCAGAAATCGAAAATGAAAGGAGAGGTTCCAGACTAATACACGTTTGCGAATTAGTCTGGCTATGCCAGGCTAGTAGATATGGTGAACTTGTTAGCAAACTTATTTACGCACCCAGCACATACTGAACATTCACATTCATTTGGAACGTGGTCCTGGCCACCTGCGATTGGTGTGTTCCCGCCTGTCCAAACGAACCGCACCAAGGGGGGGGAAACCAACTCTAGTGCCATTCAACTGGACTAAATGAGGCAGGTGTGAAAGCGCCCTTAGAACAAACTCATTCACTGCTCCCATTGAGCTCCTACCTCTCCATTCTGGTTGATGATGGGCACTGCGTATTGCAGCTTGACGTCGTGGAACAGACAGGCCAGGAAAACGTTGGCCACACCGATCAGACTGTGGTTCTCCTGTTCATCGAAGAACGGGTCGGCACGTTTGAAATAGGAGCGCATCACCTGCATCGGGAGAACAATGAATAAATCACTTCCTGAACTCCACAGACATTGTGCAAATGTTAAACTGTATGGTTTGAAACTGGAAATCTAAAGTCCCATCAGGACTTTTTGCTGTGAATCTCAGATTATTTCTCTAACTGAGTTGAGCATATTTGTCCATGTCTTATCTCCATTATTGTTTGTTCACGGTGCTTATTTTGTGTCCCTTCTTTCAAGCATTTAATCAATCAGGGATGCAAAATGGCAAACATGAAAGCGAGCAGATGAATTCTGACAGAAATTAACTGACATATCTACGCATAGAAAACTAAATAAAAACACTAAATGTTCTACAGATTATAATGTAATTAATGTATCCGAGTCTGTGGGTCTCTTAGCTCTATTCACTCACAGAGTTGTCTTCATCAAAGTCCTTCCACTCCTGGTAGAGTTCCCTCATGTCCACCAGCCTGTTCTCCAGCTTTTCCAGAGCCCAGATCTGCTTCCCTTTACTTTTACGGCGAACCTGGATGGCCGGCTCGCTCAATACTACATCACGCTATAGAAATGGGGGAGAGAGAAAACGGCTTTTCATTCACGTTGTCCTGAAAATCCAAGCAGAGGAACAGCATATTATGCATATTATACCACTTGTATTGCAGCCAACCATTTTCCAAACCATACACTGGGAGCACACCAGAGTTTGTTATTGTAGTTTGGCCGCTGATTTGGCCCGCTTACCAACACAGTCAATCAAGGTACGAGTAAAAGTAAAATCCTTAGTGCCTGATTGCACAATTTGTACTCCTCGAAGTCAAAACTCAAATCCGACCACGCAGACGTGATACATTTATTTTAGATACAGTATGGTTTTCCTTCCTATCCTCACCATGTGAGGATATCATTATCTCCAATGTCCATCACAAGTAATCATAGTCAAATGATAGAACAAATACGTTCTTTATAACTTGCCAGGAGGTTTGTAAGATTTTCTCAGTATCAAAGTAATCCAACATTAAATGTCTCTACTTCCATAGCATATTTTTAATGGTGCTATTCTGCCAAAATGGGAGTCGAAGTTGTTTCAATTTACTCTCAGACTTTGAAAACTCCTGCACCACAGTATGAAAAAACAACATGATATTTTAAACTTAAAAGTAAAAGTACCTGAAGTCAGAGATGCTCACAAGTCTCTCAGCTAGAGCCCACATATTTTTCGCAATAGCGCTTCTTTTGTTTGGGCCTTGTGATATGAAGTTTTAAAAGCCAAAGCTGGTAATGAATGGCACATTATGCCATCATCTTCCATGTGTGGCCGCACACAGCAGATACGTTATGTATTACGTGTTACGTAGGGAGGGGGATAACATTCAGCTCATCAGACGTTTTCTAAAAACATCTTTTTTACAAGTCTCAAATCTAGAGTCTGAGTTGAGTCTGAGGTCACTGTGTTTGCGACTCAAGTGCGACTCCAGTCCGAGTCTCAAACTCGAGTCCCCATCTCTGCCTGAAGTCGTAAGTCAACCGAAGCGAGTGTTTGGTACTTTGACATCTTGTTCCTTCCTTGACCGTTGTGTTGATTACGTTTAGGATTCTGTAACACCCACACTACCTTCCTGTTGGCATCCAGGTTGGCAGCAGGTATCTGCAGAGTGACCAGGTACTCCGTCCTTTTGCTGAGCTCCTCGGCGATGAAGCCGGCCTCCTGCGCCAGTAGGTTGGCCCGAACTATCTGCTCCCTCAGGCGCCGCAGGCTACGAGTCATCATCGCTTCTCTGAACCGCAAACAGAGTTGAATGAATGAATGAATGCTTTATTTTGAACATGTAAAAAAATAAAACAAATAAAAAGATACAATAAAAACTAAAAGAACGTGGCCGGGTTGGTTCAGTGGGTAGAGCAGGCGCACATATACTGAGAGGCTTATGCCTCGACGCAAAGGTCCAGGGTTTGAATCCGACCTGTGACAATTTCCTGCATGTCTTTTCCCCTTTCTCACCTAGCTGTCCTGTCAAAATAAAGGCGGAAAAGCCCAAAAAATAATCTTAAAAAAAAAATAATAGAACAAAAACACTATTAACTTAACATGTCCAAAAAGGAGTAGGAAGCAGCAAAATATTATTTAAGCCTACACCTTTTCCAGTACTATATACACTAATAAACATCATCATGAATGGCTTCATATTTATATCATATCCTATCTTTAACACATTCTTTACAATTTGCTACGTACTGTATGTATATACGCACACACCACAAAAACCCATAGAAAATAAATAATGTAAATAAACAAATCAATAAATAATGTGTGAGAACACCTGGTCAAAAAGTTTTACAAAGCAGCTATGAAATCTGACTTAGAGCATTTTTTACACTTGGTCGGTTTCAGCCCTCCAAAAGAACTCAAACCTGTTAGTCAGCACTGAGTTTGCTTCGTTCAAAGAGGACTGTATGTGAAAACGCCCTTAACTGCCAACAGGGGTCAGTAAATGTTGCATCTCACCTGTCCTCGCTCCAGCGGCGCATGCGCTTGTTGGTGCCGGGTGATGTCACAGCAGCGGCAGTGCCCGCTGGGTCCAGGCCGCGTGAGGGTTTCTCAGGAGTTAGCCTCTGGCGGAGCTGCCGTAGCTCCTGTTCGTACATCTGCCTCTGGCGCTCCAGGGCACAGCGCTTCTCCTCGTCGTGCTGCCTCTCCAGGGTCTGTAACACCGCCTGCAAAGGGTCTGAGGAGGAGCCAGAGGATGGAGAGAGGAGGAAGAGGTGTTATTATAGAACCCACTGCAGTTCTAGGCAAGAACTGCCGTTCAGTAGCCAGGGTTTAAAGGTCCTATGACATGCTGCTTTTTAGATGCTTTTATATAGGCCTTAGTGGTCCCCTAATACTGTATCTGAAGTCTCTTTTATATAGACCTTAGTGGTCCCCTAATACTCTATCTGAAGTCTCTTTCCTGAAATTCAGCCTTGGTGCAGAATTACAGCCACTAGAGCCAGTCCCACAATGAGCTTTACTTAAGATGTGCCATTTCTGTGTCTGTAGCTTTAAATGCTATTGAGAAGGAGAGAGGGGGGGGCAAGGTGGAGGGTGGGGGTGTGGCCTTGACCAACTGCCATGCTTCGCTCGTTTGCAAGCCATGATGTCTCTCTCTTTCTCATGGATGGGCCAAATTCTCTGGGCGGGCAAAGCAGAGAAAGGGGAGGTAACCTTTCCCCTTATGACATCATAAGGGGAAGATTCCAGATTGGCCCATCTGAGCTTTCATTTTCTCAAAGGCAGAGCAGGATACCCAGGGCTCGGTTTACACCTATCGCCATTTCTAGCCACTTTGGGACCATAGGCAGGCTGGGGGAACTCATATTAATGTTAAAAAACACCTCATAAAGTGAAATTTCCATGCCTTGGGACCTTTAACGCTAACGTTTTTTTTTCACTTTTCACAACAAAAATTCTACCTGCCCTAAGTCAATTTTTACCAGCCCCTTTAAAAAAAACAAATTCAAGGAAAAAAGTTTGAAAAGAAAATTATGTCGGGGGAAAAAAAACGTCAAATAATAAGAGAAAAATGTAAAACTTCGAAAAAGAAGCGTAAAAAAACGTAAAACAAAAACATCGGAAATACAGTAAAACATTTAAAGCATCAAAAGTGTAAAGAAATATATATTTAAAAAAAAAACGCCAAAAGCATCAAGCGGAAACTCAATTCTTGATTGGCCAACGGCAAATTCCAATCAAATCATCAACAAGCCTTCTCTGAGGGGGCATAACAACGATAACGCCATATATGATACGATAGTGCCCAAACAGTCAAGTGGGTTTTATATTTACAGTACTTGCCCGACGTGGCGTTTCTCAACCCTTACTGTTAAGCATTCTCGTCCTACGATTGGCCAGGCGTCCATGCTCGCGCAAGGTAACAGAACCCGATTTGTTCAGGTCCTATCCCCTGACCAATCAGCTATCCTAACCTTAACGACGCGGGGTCAATGCCTAACCTCAACCAATCA
Source organism: Zingel zingel (assembly GCA_023566125.1). NCBI lineage: Eukaryota > Metazoa > Chordata > Actinopteri > Perciformes > Percidae > Zingel > Zingel zingel. The sequence goes on from CM042332.1 coordinate 10,355,616, forward strand.
GACTGCTTCGTAGGGTGGGACTTACCTAGGACTGCAGTGGGATCCATAATAACTCGAAGGAGAGAGAGAGGAGAAGTTAGTGTGAAGAAGTTTATAATGTACTATTCTGTCTTATCAAATTAAATATAACATCTAGAGCACACGTGTCAAACTCAAGGCCCGCGGGCCGAAACTGGCCCATTGCAAATGTTGATCCGGCCCGCCTATCAATTTTAACGATTTTGGTGAGCCTAGTTGTGCGCCAAAACAAAAAGACAGGAAACGGTTTTCAAACTGCAATTATCAAAGCAGAATTTGGCAGATTTGCCGACTTTGAGACAACAGATGTCTAAAGAACCAGAGAGTTATCGGTAACACTTTACTTGAAGGTATCTACTTAAGAGTGACATGACACTGTCTTGACACATGAACCCTAACCCTAACTTGTCATGACAAATACCGAATGACACTTACTAAAAGAAGCGTTATGTCGTAAACGTTTATGACTTGTTTATAATGTTTATGACACGTTCATGACAGTGTCATGTCACTCTTATGTAGATACCTTCAAGTAAAGTGGAACAGAGTTTTCGATTTCAGGTTGTGAAAAGTTGAGAAAGCTATATGAGACATAAAATTAAAATAATGGATGTGATTCTCATTTTCCAGTGTGGCCCTTAGTGAAGTTGAGTTTGACATGTCCATCCTAAAGTGAAAAAGTCTGTCATTGTTTATTCAACCCCAAATAAGCTGGCACTACCTCACAGGACTGCACTCATTGTTTGTCCAAAATCCAATATTTACCTCATTATCTCTATTTTGGCAAGCAGAGTTTTCTTTCGGAGCACTGCGGGCTTTACACAATCAGAACATTGTGGAAAATGTAGATTAAAGGGGTAAATATTGAACTTTTTGGAACCTCAGTGGAATCATTTGACGTCTAAATATTTGGATTATACTGCACACCAGCCGTTTGGAGTAACTGGGTGGACATCCTGTGCTTTAAAAACGGGACTGGTTAACTTAAACAGTAAGCTATTCTCGCTTATTCTTGAAAGAAAATGACCAAAACAAACGAGGCAATCCTGTTAACAAGTATTCAAAGCCTAATATATCGTATTCCTCTGTGCCATTGAGCTCCACTGTTGTCCAAAAAACTATTAAAAGGCCCACCAATGAGCCATGGCTATAGAGTCTTAGTCGCGTTAAAAAAAAAAATATTTTGTGACCCAATTTTAAATTTCATCCTTGACCGCCGGTGCTAAAGAATATCTTCTGTCTCGCGCAGGTTGAATATATATTTCGACAAAATCACGTGTGACCTGGGGGATGACTCCAGTTCAGGTATAACATCCTTGCTTACGCCAGTTAACCAACTACTGTGGTAGCATTAGCTTCAGCTAAATTATAAATAGAGCTGTAGCCATTCCAAATTTTTACCGTTAAAATTAATTGTCTCCAAAATAATTGACAATATAATTGTCTTTTTCAGTCAAATTTAAAAGTATTTATTTGTGTATTACTTGTTCAAACAACTTGTTCAAACAACTTGTTCAAACAACAAGTGAAGAGCTCGTGAACTTCAGGGGAACAACACCATCGGACTTATTTCCCACTTTTCTTCTCCCTTCACTGGAAATTTTGGACATTTTGGTCAAAGGTGCGCTCACCTTTGCCAATGCAGCGAAACGCAGCGAAACGCCGGAGGAGAGGGAAACGGGCTGGTGCGCTTGAGGGTCTCCTTCAGCGAGGATTACGCACTCCGTTACCTGGAATATTCCTCTCTAACGTGCGCTCTCTGCCCAACAAACTGGAGGAATTACAACTGCTTTTGGTGAGAAACAGCGACTTTTCTTCCTCTGCTGTTTTGTGCTTCACGGAGACGTGGCTCTGTGGATTAATACTGGACTCTGCGCTGCAGCTGGCAGGCTTCCAGCTCTACAGAGCGGACAGAGATACGGACCTCTCCGGCAAAACAAAAGGTGGAGGAATCTGTTTCTACATCAACAGCGGTTGGTGCAACGACGTGACAGCGATCCAGCAGCATTGTTCTCCTGACCTGGAGTATTTCATCATAAACCGTAAGCCTTTTTATTCACCCCGTGAGTTTGCTTCATTCATTCTGGTCGGTGTTTACATCTCACCGCAGGCAGACGTGCAGGACGCGCAGCGCATGCTCGCCGACCAGATACTGTTCGTGGAGCGGACCAACCCGGACTCCCTAGTTATTGTCCTTGGTGACTTTAATAAAGGGAACCTCACTCATGAACTCCCTAAATATAGACAGCATATTAAATGCCCGACCAGAGAGGAGAACATTCTGGATCACTGTTACACCACAGTCAGGGATGCTTATCACGCCGTCCCCGTGCTGCACTTGGACACTCTGACCATGTCATGGTTCACCTGATCCCCGCCTATGGGCAGAAACTAAAGCTCTGCAAACCTGTAGTGAGGACATCAAGGAAGTGGACCAGTGAGGCTGTGGAGGATCTCCAGTTGTGTTTGGACTCTACTGACTGGGATGTGTTCAGGACTGCTACCAACAGTCTGGATGAGTACACAGAGACATCATACATCAGCTTCTGTGAGGACTGCTGTATTCCATCAAGCACCAGGGTGAGTTACAACAACGACAAACCCTGGTTCACAGCCAAACTCAGAAGGTTAAGGCTGGCTAAGGAAGAGGCCTTCAGGAGTGGGGACAAAGACAGATTTAAAGAGTCAAAGTACAAGTTTAGCAAGGCAGTGAAGGAGGCTAAACGACGGTACTCTGAGAAGCTCCAAAACCAGTTCTCAGCTAATGACTCTGCGACTGTCTGGAAAGGACTTAGGCAGATCACCAACTACAAGCCTAAAACCCCCCACTCCTTCAATGACCGACACCTAGCCAACGACCTGAACGAGTTCTGTCGATTTGAAAGACAAAAGGACAGTCCTGACACCATCCCCCATGACACCTCCCTACAGCTACAGCCACTGTGCATCACCTCCACCTCCCCCACCTCAACAGGGTCCTGGGCCCCCCCACCAATGCCCTCCTTAAAAGGTCCCCTCCACCTCCACCCCCCCTCCCACCTCAGTGACGACTCTCTCCATCCACGAGAGGGACGTCAACAGACTCTTTAGGAGACAGAATCCCAGGAAAGCTGCTGGACCGGATGCTGTCTCCCCATCAAGCTTGAAGCACTGCGCTGATCAGCTGTCTCCAGTGTTCACAGACATTTTCACCACCTCACTGGAGACATGTCACGTGCCAGCCTGCTTCAAGTCCTCAACAATCATCCTTGTTCCCAAGAAGCCAAGGACCACAGGACTTAATGACTTCAGACCCGTTGCCCTGACCTCTGTGGTTATGAAGTCCTTTGAGCGCCTTGTGCTTTCACACCTCAAAGCCATCACCGACCCCCTCCTGGACCCCCTGCAGTTTGCCTACAGAGCCAACAGGTCTGTAGACGATGCAGTCAACCTGGCCCTCCACTACATCCTCCGGCACCTGGACTCCGCAGGAACCTACGCCAGGATCCTGTTTGTGGACTTCAGCTCTGCCTTTAACACCATCATCCCGGCTCTGCTTCAGGAGAAGCTCTCCCAGCTTGGTGTGCCTGACTCCACCTGCAGGTGGATCACTGACTTCCTGTCTGACAGGAAGCAGGATGTGAAGCTGGGGAAACACGTCTCCGACTCACAGTCCATCAGCACCGGATCACCCCAGGGCTGTGTTCTTTCTCCTCTGCTCTTCTCCCTGTACACTAACAGCTGCACCTCCAATCACCAGTCCGTCAAGCTTCTGAAGTTTGCGGACGACACCTCCCTCATCGGACTCATCTCTGATGGTGATGAGTCCGCCTACAGATCGGAGGCTGACCACCTGGTGACCTGGTGCAAGCAAAACAACCTGGAGCTCAACGATCTAAAGACAGTGGAGATGGTTGTGGACTTCAGGAAGAACCCAGCCCCACCTGCCCCCATCACCCTCTGTGGCTCCACAATTGACACTGTGGAGTCTTTACGCTTCCTGGGAACTATCATCTCCCAGGACCTCAAGTGGGAGCTGAACATCAGCTCCCTCATCAAGAAAGCACAACAGAGGATGTACTTCCTGCGGCAGCTGAAGAAATTCAACCTGCCAAAGACAATAATGGTGCACTTCTACACAGCCATCATTGAGTCCATCCTCACATCCTCCATCACCATCTGGTACGCTGCTAGCACGGCCAAGGACAAGGGCAGACTGCAGCGTGTCATTCGGTCAGCAGAGAAGGTGATTGGCTGCAATCTGCCGCCGCTCCAGGACCTTTACGCCACCAGGACTCTGAAGCGTGCTGGAAAGATTGTGGCCGATCCCTCCCACCCCGGACACAGACTCTTTGAGCCACTCCCCTCTGGCAGGAGGCTGAGGTCCATCAGGACCAAAACCACACGCCACATGAACAGTTTTTTCCCCTCCGCCACTAGCCTTATCAACAAGGCCCGAAACCACCCTGATTCTCTCCACACCCCACCTCTGGCTCCTCATGCCACTGTACCTACTCTGCTGTAGCATTCCTTTTTACTACTATTTAACTTATTTTACTATTTATTTACTTATTTTATCGTTATTAATACATTCTGTGTGTATATGTTTATAATGATATTGTTTATATTCTTTTTTATCCTTCTTATATTTGAATGTGTGACATGCACCAACAGCACCATGACAAATTCCTTGTATGTGCAACGTACTTGGCAATAAAGCCCTTTCTGATTCTGATTCTGATTCAAAGTTTTGAATAAATCCCAGGATATATATTATGGTTATATCACTGTCATGCGACCAAGATAACGTAATAACACAGGTACACAGCCTATGCCTCTTTTATTATTATATCATTTTAATATTATGTCAAACGTATTTTTTCTTAAATTAACATAAAATTGGGCGCCTGGGTAGATCACCTGGTAGAGCACACGCCCATACGCAGAGGCTCAGAGGCTCAGGCCTTGCCGAACCGGCCGCGGGTTCGGTTCCAACCTGCGCCCCGTTGCTGCATGTCGTCCCCCTTCTCTCTACCCTTTCAAGTCTAAGCTGTCCTATAAACAATAAAGGCCTAAACATGCCAAATAAATTGACAGTAGAACATTTATCCTCATCAATTAAACAAAGCACCGATAATCACTTTGGCACACCTAAACATCTAAACCAAATCACACCCCTTAGGACCGTAGCTAATGTCTCGCTCCTATCCTCATCACCAGCGTGATTAGTACCAACTTCATCAATCGGTAAGAACGATAAAAGGGATACTTCGCCGACATTCAACCAACTTAAAAACAAAAAATGTGGCAGTATGTGTAAATTAACTGTGATAAACTTCCCCTCATCTTACCAGATGCCCAGATTTCCCTACTCACAGGCCAGAACTACAGGTCGTACTTCCGCATACGGACACAAAGAGTATAAAGTAGATTTAAAGGTGATTTAAAGCGATGTTGGGTGACGTCACTTCTTGTTGAATTTCGAAGTATTGTCAAACAAAACCGAGGCTAGCTCGGCCCTCCCTCCTCCTCATCCCGTCCCCTGTAGACAGCCCGACAGAGACCGCGTTTTTTTACAGTGTGTTCAGGGGACAGGCAGCTAGCGGATAGTGAGGAGATGTTTGCTGTACGTGACAAAAAATGTTGTAGCCTAAAAAACACGTGACATCGCTTAGAGCACCTTTAACGAGCCCCTAATATATGTTGGGAATTTTTTTTTTTTGTGTGTATGTAATAGATGTATATAAGTGCAACAAAACACATTTCACTCCAAATTAAGCTTTCTCTCCCACCGACTGCACTTTTTCCTCAACTGCCTGAAACGGCTCGCCCACATTCCTGTTTAAAATTCCTCAATTAGTGATGTCTTGGCTTGAGAACGCCAGCCCAGGTTTTTTTTTAAGTGCTACCCATTGGTACTACCTGAGCAAGCACAGCCTGCCCAGATATGTCAGTTGGTTGAATTTGGTTGACCAATCACAACAGCGGGAAGTGATCGCGCCACTGACCTACAAAAACCTGGTCTAAAGTCAATAGCGCAGCATTTCATTGTTATTTTAACAGCGCATTAGTAAAATGCGCCTAGGCTCGTGCACAGCGCGTGCACACTATGCCCGTTACACACACAGGGAAGCGCAGCAGCACACAAACATGCAAAAGATTACAAATAAAGATATTACGGTGCAAATCCGCCATCATATTAGCAATGCGCCAAGGTACAAATGCGCCTGGCTTTTAAAGGGAATGGAAGATGACACTCTGATTGATTTATTGCATGTTACGCCCAAAGCACACCTATGAATTAATTAAGGCACTAAGTACAACCCTTTTGAACCATGCGCCTGGTGCACGGACCCTTTTTCTGCCGTCAAACTTGCAAAAGTGGATTTGGACACGCCCTAAACGCACCTGCGCCATGCGCTTCACGCTTTGCACTTTGCAAAATAGGGCCCTAAATCCGTTCAGACTACGGATCATCTACAGTCTGTTGTTTATTAACATCAGCAACAGATCGCATGTAGAGCATTTTGACAGCTACTCTGTCATAATAAAAACAACTGGAGACTGTGTACAAGCTGATATATGATAACAGTTTATGAAATCGGACCTAACAGGATGTGATTGTTTGTGTGACTTCCTGTTCCGCCTGAAGGCAGCTGGAAACGGCTGTGAAATGTCCGACTTGACCGCGGCTTTTTGTCACCGCCCCCCCGCTGGGGCGAGGCGCAGCTCTTCTTTAAAATTAGAAATGTGTTTCTATATGTGCATATCTTTCAGATCTGATTTCAGTGTTATGACACAATAAGGAGTTAACTGTGTAAAAACGTTGAGTCACTTTATTTACCACAACTGTCAGCCTGAAATCATGCTCAAAGGAAGGTCCTTTTCTGAAACACATCCGCATCTGATTAACTGTGCCATAATAAATAAACATTCGTTCATCTTCATCGTTCATTCAACTGGTGGATTGTAATTTGTTATGTGCAATACACTAGGCTCTTAATCAATTTGATTTGGTCTCTCTTTATCGTACTTTATTTTCAGCTATTTCAAATATTTTGTCTTGTTGTAGGCTCTACTTTTGCATCCTGCACTTTGCATATGCCTTTTTTATTGCTCCCTCTGTCACTGATGACTGGCAGTATGAATGTGTATATATCTTTCGGCTGAAACTGAATTGCCCTTCGGGGGACGAATAAAGCTATCTCTATCTGTTACTGTATCTCTCTTACGGAAGCACAACTACAGTATGTCATTGTTTGACATTTTCAGTCTTGACTCACCGTTGTTGCCCATGCCTTTCATCATGACTTCGGCCTGAGCAAACTCGTAGCCGAAGCTCAGCTCGCTAGACACGTCGCTGGATGCGTCAAAGTCCACCTCCAGCCGCTCTGTGCTCAAACACGTCTTCATCACGGCGCTGCCCACCTCGTCCTCAGCTCCTGCGCGGACCATATGCCTCGGCAGGTTGATCCTGTGTGTGTGTATGTGTGTGTGTGTGTGCGCATGAGAGGGCGGTGGTTGTGTGTGGACACGTGCGAGAGAGTGAGTGACAGAAAGAGGTAGTGTGTTGTAGCGAATATGGGAAGAGACACAATGAAGAGAGTGATGCATGTCAGTGTTAGAAATAAAAACACCATGCAGATACAGATAGAGAAGTCAACGCTCTCTCTGCAGGGGACCAACAGACCTGAAGAAGTGGTTGTTTCCCCACAGGATTCTGTCACCGTGGTGAAGCTGGACTGGACTGGTGACTGCAGCACCATTCAAACATGTTCTAGTGGGTGACAAAAAAAAAAAAAAAAAAAAAAAAGATTGATACAACATATTAACAAATACAAATCATGGATTGTTTTCACAGGTGACTTAAAACTGTCACGATTCATTGAATCACTATTAAAAGTGCTCTAAGCGATGTCACACGTTTTTTTTGTGTCAAGACATTTCAGTGTTTCCTTTAGGATTTTTTTTAGCAGTGGGGGCAGGTCTACACCCCCCCATGAAACGGAACTGCCACTTCGCTGCAACACAAACTAATATATTTATTCTCCTCTATTCACACACACAATAAAAACATATTTTCAGTTGTGATTGAACTGTATTTTTTGAGTTACTATATAGGCCAACTTTGATCTTGACATATAGGTTAAGCATTCTGTAGCAAATAACAATAAACCCACTATTAATTACATTATCTTAATGCAGTGTAACTACTTCAGCATGTAAATAATGCACCTAAAATACAAACGTGGGCAATCACTATTATATCGAATCAACAGCCACGTGCAATTTAGCTCGCAGGTGAAGAATAGAAACAACGGAAATCACCAGTTAACTTCATTTAAATTTGCAGGACCAGGCTTAAATGAACTGACAACATAAGTTATACGACTTACAGTTCTCAAGGACGCACACACACAATCTCAACTGGCTAGTTATCCTCGTGTGTCCGCGCTATTCTCCGACATGCACTCTAACAATGCAGCCCTATTTCTGATACCGTGGGGGGCAGAAATGTTGCCGTGGGGGGCCGCCACGGTCAAATCAACATAGAGGAAACACTGCATTTTTTGTCACATACAGCAAACATCTCCTCGCTATCCGCTAGCTGCCTGTCCCCTGAACACACTGTAAAAAACGCGGTCTCTGTAGACAGCCCAGGCTCCACAAACAGCAACAAAAACAAACTGCGCCAACCTGCACCACCAAACATAACAAATAGTCTACCAGCGTTCCAGCCAATAACTGACAAGAAGGATTTGGGGGTGGGGGTTGGGGGGTTAGTGCGCGGAAGGGAGGGGGAGGGGACGGGATGAGGAGGAGGGAGGGGCGAGCTAGCCTACGTTTTGTTTGACAATACTTCGAACGTCAACAGGAAGTGACGTCACCCAACATCGCTTAGAGCACTTTAATACAATTTATTTATATAATTGTATTATTTCTCGTCCAAGACATTGTAGGGGAATAGTTGGAGAATATCCAAAGTATTTAAGGATATTTTGATTATAGAAATTGGATTTTTAGGGTAAGTAAATTGAGGGAGATGCAAAATACAAAGTGATCATTTTATGTAGGCAGAGTCTCCAGGTGTATTCCATTTCTGTACTCAAATTATAACTGGCTTGTGTTCTGAGCAAAAAACATTTCTCAGTGCTGATGGAACATCCAGCAGTGTATAATATCTGTTCAAATGCATGAGAAAGCAAAGTCAGCGGTGCACAGAGTCGTCCCCTGTGAAGTGCCAGCGATCAATCAAACATGGCTTGCAGTGTTGTCGATTCAGGCTGAGTAGCCGACATACCGAGCGTTGCGGTGAGGACTGAGCACCACGCCGTTGTCCTCGGTGATGTCGATGACGCAGTGTTCCGCTTGGATGGCCATCCCGCACAGCTGGATGTCCTGCGAGTTGGCCGAGCCCACAAGCGTGTGCTCCTGGACATGGGACACAAAGGAGACGTTAAAGGTGAAAAAATTTTATAAAATAAAAAAAACCCATTCACCTATGTATCCGATTTTTGCCGACAACTTTTATAATCGATTTCTTTCCCCAGAATCAATTTTTTATTTTTTATTTTAGTATTCACTTGAATATTTTCTGTTTATATATGGTACCGCAAGCAGCAACTACATCAGATTTGTTAAAATATAGAAAATAATATACACAGCAAAACAGAGCGAAAGCAGAAACCTTCTTTTTTTGGGGGCATTTTCAGCCTTTATTTTGAGAGGACAGCTGAAGACTTGGGGAATGACATGCAGCAAAGGGCCACAGGTTGGAGTCGAACCCCGGCCAGCTGCGTCGAGGAGTAAACCTCTATATATGGGCGCCGGCTCTACCAACTGAGCTATCCGGGCGCCCGTTATTTTCTTCTTTACAAATGAAATAAATGTCAGACTGACTGACTGACATGTGATCAGCATTTTTTTTGCCTCATGATATATTGCCTCTAGAAGTGTACTATTCAACTTCTGTTTTTGTTAAAGAAGGAAAAAAAACAAAAACAATACTCAATTCTATCGAATCGCAATACTTCTAGGACCGCAATACTTCTAGAATCGCAATAAATGAAAAAAATCAAATCGGCACCCCGTGTATCATGAAAGAATCAAATCGAGACAAAAGCATATCGTCCCAGCCCTATTAGCCATGTATGCATGTACTGTATGTGTCCGAGTGCCCATGTGTGTGTGGCAGCTTCTACATGTACAGTACACAGCTCTGGACTGTGTGTGTGTGTGTGTGTGTGTGTGTGTGTGTGTGTGTGTGTGTCCAGTACCTTCAGGTAGTAGACCAGCAGCTCGTTGAGGGCAGGGTCAGCGTTAAGGTTGACCAGGAAACACTTGTCATCCACCACTCGGATTCCAGAAGACTGCAGGGAAATACCCAGACTCTCCAGCTGCCTCTGACGCTCCTATACGGGGGGGGGGCACACATTTGATGCACTAACTGATTAGTTGATTATTCTATTCTTCAGCTGCTTGATGAAAGAAATGCGAGAGTGAAAAAGAGAAGGAGCTGAGATGAATAATAACCTGTGAAAATAACCTCCCCACTGAACACAACTTAGTGAATAACTTGAGTTAAAGTTGAATTAAGTCACACCGAATGAACAGAAAAAAAAAAAATCCATTGGCAACGACTGAGTTTTTAATTGCATCTCCTCAGTTTGATTAAATGTGTCTGTTGCACTCGTTTGAGTGCAAGAAATCGACAGAAATGTTAATTAAGTTCTGTTTAAGCATAACAAGCATAAGATTAACTTTTGTATTATTGATCTCAACAAGGGGAAACTGATTGTCTATGTGTGTGTGTGTGTGTGTGTGTGTGTGTGTGTGTGTTACCTGCGCAATAGCTTCTAATCAAGGCGGCTTTTGATCGTTTTATTTAGTTTCCGTCTACTTTGAATGACGTGTGTTTTACGATGATAAAATAAAAGACGATGGTGATTTCGGGGCCGTTTCATGTTAAACAAAAAGGATCTTACTCTTTAACAAAAACGTCGACCTCTGTAGGGATCCTTTCCGTAATGTTGTCAAGATTGTGGTTTCCATCGGTAACTTAAATAAGGGTCCAGGTTGAAAAATAAACAAAGTTACCCTTTAAGAGATTAATGGATCATGATCTTTGCATTCATTGGGCAAATAGCTGGCTAAATAGTAAAACACTACATGATAGTGAATTTAAAGGGGAACTATGCCGTTTTTTTTTAAGCTTAATTTACCTTAACTGAACAGCTTCGGAGTCATTGGAATGGTTATATGACTTTTTTTCGGGTTGAATGGTGGTCGCCTCGCTTCCCCCATGTGAGCGGAAAAACCAACCTCGCAACTTTGGGCCGGGTAGCAGAAGCCTGCAAATCCGATGATGACCTGGCGTTCTTGCTGTTGCACTAATAAGTATCTTTGATCAGAAACTTTATCTGCCACAGAGTTTCTTGTCAGCTTGATGTTGGCAAACGCAAGTTGCTTCTGCTCCGACAGCGTTCTAAGGCCATTGTAGGAAAAAAAAGAATAATGTTACGGACCCGGGAGAGAAGGGTAATATTTCGAGAAAGACCTCAGTGGACATGGCTCTGTGCGTTCGCTGGCTTCCTTGAAAACAAATGTACATGACCAGAGGGAGAAGGTGGGGGGGGGGGGGGGGAGTCGCCAACGAGTTTTTACAACAGTTTTGCCAAATATCTATTCCGAAGCTGTAGGGGGAGCTCTATAGAGAAACCTGCGAGCAAAAAGCCAACACTGCATAGCGCCCCTTTAAAATAAATTGCCCTTATTTTTTTAAGTTAAAACATTGTTGTCAATAGCTGATGCTGTGTGTGTGTGTGTGTGTGTGTGTGTGTGTGTGTGTGTGTGTGTGTGTGTGTGTGTGTGTGTGTGTTACCTGTGCAATAGCCTCAGTCTTCTGGAGTTTGTCCTCCCAGGTGACTGTCATTTCTTGGATAAGTTTCTCAGACTCCTCCAGCCTGTCCTTCAGCTCGGGGGCCTTCATAGACTGAGAGTCAGACAGAAGATGCGTTACACTCTCCGCAAATTACCGGGCTATTTATTCAATAGTCGCAATGCGTGTGCCGGCGAAAGGGATCTGAACCTCAGCCTCGGTGAGCTGCTCCTTCAGTTTCTCCACTTCCTCTCGGAGCTGTCGGATGATCCTGGCGTTGGGGTCCTCGTTGACCACGGCGTGGTTGACGATGCTCTTGGCCCTGTCGGCGTAGCGCAGGGTGGACAGCGTCTCGTCGTAGTTGTCCGCGGCCGGGCTGATGGTGGCGACCATGGCTGTGCGGCTGTTCCCTCCCAGGCTGTCCTGCAGGTAAAAACAATGCCAAGCCTTTGAGTGGACGAGACGTAAAAAAGTCCCTTAAAATTTTTTTTATCTCAAACCAAAATGAAGGAAATCCACTGCTTTGATTAGAGAAATGATGAAAAACTGAATGCGTGAAAAGCGTGTGATTTATAAGCAACACTGTGTTTGAGGGGGGAGCCGGTTTTACGCAAGTTTTAGAAAGCTACTTTGAACACAATTACAGATCTACAAGGAACCATATTAAAGTCGAATTTAAAAGCTAATGAAAATAACCAGGAGAGTCCTAATGGGGAAACTTAATGGGCAAAATAACAGAAAGCACACCGGAAAATGAATAACTCAGTCTTGAAAGTCCAGTTTCTTTAGATTTCAAAAATGCATATTGTACTAGCACTCTGTTGTGGATAAAAGGAACTGAAAACTGAAGATACACATACGTCAACCTGTTTGTCTGTCGTGGAATCTGTATGAACAAGGTGTTTGTGTCATTTTCTGTGCGTACCTTGAGCAGCCAGGTCAGCACAGAGTCTCTGTAGGGAACAAACTTGCTCCTGTTCTTCCCTGCTCCCTGGTCAGCCAAAGCCGAGATAACTAAACCCAGAGTGCTGAGGGACCTGGAGGGAGAGACACAGATGAATCAAGAGGAAAGACAAAGGGAGGGAAGTATTAAAGGTGCCGTAGGTATGTTTGCAAAGATCCAGCCAAAAAAATTTGAACATCAACAACTTCTCAGTCCCTCCCCCCTTTCCGCTGAAGCCCAAAATGGTCTCATAAGCCCCTCCCCCCACAAGGGAGAATGAATGCGTGTGCATGAGCAGTGATTGACACGCAGTTAGACCACCCCCCCCCCCCCCCCCCCCCCCCGGCCCTGATTGGTGCATCTGAACAGGGACCGGTGGATTTTTGCAAATCGCACTACAGGCTGTAGATTAAGCCGGATTTTCAGAGAGAGTTGTGTGGAGCTGGTAGTCTTAATTAGCTTTGTAGCAACTCATTTGACAACGGCTTGAATGTAACGGACGTTCATTAATATCAAAAAGTTACGCACTAAAGCTTTAACCCTCCTGTTGTCCTCAGCTCAAATTTGACCCATTTTCTAAAAGTTTCTATATCAGAAATCTGGGTTTCTAGCAACCAAAATGTCCAAAAAAAAATAACGTGGATGGTTCCGTACAACGCTCTTCACAAGTAAAATAAATGATCAGTTCACTACTTTCTTTGAATTTGGGTGTTTTATTCAATTTTATAGCATTTGAAACATTTTTTTATAAAAGAACGTTGAAAAAAATGATGGAAAAATGACTGAAAAAGCTTAAAAGAACGTCAAAAAAGCGCAGAAGAAAAGTGACAAAAACATCAGTAAAAAGGAATAAAAAAAACTTAGAAAAATGTAACAAAAACAACGAAAAAAGTGACAAAAACGTTGGAAAAAGCGGCAGAGAAACCGAGAAAAACAAAAAGTTGCATAGTGGGCAGGAGGACAACACGAGGGTTAAAGATGATAAGGCAACTGTTAACCGATTTCATGCTGTGAATGTGAAATATGAACTCTAGCCACATAACGTTAGCAGCACTTTGTTAGCATCATTTTGCTAGCCTTAGATTGGTTTCTTGTGAGCATGAGATACTTTTGCATGTGCACCAGAAAAAGAAAAAAAAGTATGTCATGTCCCCTTAGGTGTCCTCCGTAGTTTAGTGTTGAGCCATGCCATGCATCCATTTTCTGTTGACTCACTTATTGATGTTACTCCCTTCTTTCAGCCGCTCCCCCGCTGCTCCAGTCTTGGCTGCGCGCTCGCTGCCAGCCAGATCCACCAGACTCAGCTTGCTCACCTTCTCTCCGCTCGTCTGGAGCAGGCACACGGCGACACACATGAGACGTACGTGACGGTCAACTTTATTTCTAAAATCTTTTTTCAGTCATTGCGTGGAGCGAAACTTTTCTGAAGGCCAGTTGCAAATCTGGAGATTTATAGATGACCTTAAAACGGTCATTTTGGTATTTTTTTAAACCTGGATCCTATTTCCTCATGCAGAGGTGTCTAAGTGACCAACGGGAACAAAAAGTCTTTGAAATTGGTCGAGTATTGAGCGAGAACCCTATAGTTATTACAGTTACTATTTTAGATTCAGTCGTATTGTCATATGTGTCCTTCTTTTATGTCCTAAGATGCTTCGTTGATCTAATGTTTATGTTTTTATGTAGATTTTTCTGTCGATTTTAGAACGTTTTTTCTGTTACATGTTTGTGTTGTGAAGCAACAGATTGTAGCCCTATGCCCAAGACAAATTTCCCCCTCGGGGACAACACAATGTATTCTATCCTAACTGCCACGAAATACGGCGTCAATTTACGTCCACTAAAAGTGCTGTTTCTTGCCACCTAACTGCTCAGATTATTATTCTAACCCCATTTTCCACCGGGCGCTGCGTTCCGGATGCGCCGCGACCCCCGCGAGCAATCACGGCCATTCAAGTCAATGCTTGATATTCCACCACCCGTGCCACGGCGTGTCCCAGAAGCGTGCGTAAATCGGCTCTCCACTCCGCTAAAGATACGTGCCGGGTCTATTTTCGCACAGGCATCCAGACAGCCAGGCAGGAAGTGAAACAGCGAGAGCATCCAGTCAATTTACCAAAAAACACGCCCCAATATCGTATATGTCTCCTACAACTCCTCCTCCAACACCGATGACGAGAGATTCATCTTGGAGGTGGAAAAACATAATAAGACATTACAGATCTTCTTTATTTAAGGACAGCGCCAGAAAAGAGTTAGATACTAGCTTAAATAAACACGTGATTGTTCTTTCAAGTACACGTAGAGACAATCAAATCTGCCAGTCGGGCAGGCAAGACGCTGTTGAGTCTGTTAGTGGCAAAACGAGCACTTTTAGTGGACGGAAATTGAAGATGCGCAATTGCCCATTAACGTTACATTGTAACTTGTTCTTGCTTAATACTAGACCAGATTTAAAGATTGTTGTTCCCATCGGTAACTTAAACTGGGTCCAGGTTGAAAAAACAAAACAAAGTTACCCTTTAAGAGATTAATGAATCATGATGTTTGCATTCATTGGGCATTGCTGTAAAGTGCTGACTGAATAGTAAAACACTACATAAGAGTGAATTTAAGTTCAACTTTAAAAGAAAGAGAATTGTTATGAACCTGTTGTCAATAACTGATGCTGAGTGTGTGTGTGTCTTACCTTAGACTGTAGGTCCATGAGTGTGTGTGTGAGGATGATGTTGAACACTGCGTGGGATCTGCTGCTCTCTTCATTCATATTTGTGGCCGCCACGGTGCGAGATTTATTTCCTTCCGACATCAGAGACTCTATGTCCTGTCAGAGACACCGGCGCCACAAACAAACACACACGTCTCGTCTGTAAACCATACTTTATCAAATGTCTCGTTCCCCTTGGAAACACAGTGTCATGAAAGCAAGAAGAAAATCAGAGGAGAAACTAGACAGAGTTCATAAAGTACCTTGTAGCAGGACACAGCCAGGCGAGACAGGCCATCAACATAAGGCCCCAAAACTTTGTGCTCTCTCACTCTCAGCGCTTGGCGATTTCTACAGAGAAGAGACAGTTATCAATCCTATGTCCTTTTGTCCTATTCTGTCTCACCCTATTGCAAAGATGATGAATTGATGCAATATTTGTTCAGTTCAAACAATGTGTCGAACCATTCTGAATGGAGTATTGTGGTGCTGCAGAGACATCCCAGCCTACCAAACATATCCCACAGACTTAAGAAAAAAATCTTTGGTACAAAAAACAATCGCGATCTCAATTAAAAATAATCGCAGCTAGATATTTTCCTCATATTGTGCAGCCCTAAATTGGGAATTCAATGACGAGGCATTTTTCCATACTCAATGCATTAGAGGCAATTCGGTCGGTGCCTAAAAAGTATTGAATTCGGTAACCAGCCCTACTGAAATATGACTGCAAAAGTACAGCATAGGATCACAAATATACTGGGATTGTCTTAAAGAACGCAGGGCCAGGGTTTTTCCTGCATAGAGGAAGTTTTGGCGCCCCCCCCCCCCAAAAAAAGAGGTTTTAGGAAAATCACCAGCACCAAAATGATTGTGATTCCAATCTTCTCTAAATGTGTTTAAGAGCAATGTACCAAAACAAGCTATTGAACAAGCAGAACATGAACTTGAATATGAGAGCTAATCTTAAGTTTTAGCTCCAGAGTCAGGCTGTGTCAGACTCTTCTGGGGATTTATTTAAATATTAATATTTATTTTTTTAGTTTTGTTAATTGGGGTTTTATTTACTTGCGCATAATATTCATTTTTCTTTATCAAATTGTCAGAAATAACAGGAAAATGCATAGATTACTGTCATATAAGGTTACACAGACATTGCCTTTACTGTACGCGGACTGATCATGCTTACTGTTGTGCATAGTCGTCCACCCCCCCCCCCAACAAGACCAAACCTCCCTCACCCTTTGGGGTCGAGCAGGTCTCGGACCTTCTCGTTGTAGATCTCCATGTAGGAGACCTCCACAGTGAAGCTCTCTCCCTCCCGAGCCTCCTGCACAGTCCGGCCGAACAGGGAGCTGCAGAGCCGCGGGATCAGACCGGGCTGCTCCGCTGAGCCCATCATGGTGTACGACTTCCCAGAGCCTGCAGACACACGGCCAGAGTTCACAAATATCCAAAGAGCAAGCAGAAAAAGAACCAAGAAATCAGGGCTGGGACCATGTGCTTTTGTCCCGATTTGATTCTTTCACGATTCGTGTAAATATACAAGGTAACTCAAAACATTTTTATTTTCTCGGACATTTATTAATTACAGTGTGTGTGTGTGTGTGTGTGTGTGTGTGTGTGTGTGTGTGTGTGCAAAGGGCGTAACTTTGGGTTCAACATTGGGGGGGTTAAGAGGGTTGGAGAAAAACAGAAATGTTTAGCACATCACTTCATTTTCTGCATTCCGGTGAATTTTTCTGCGGCAATATGTGGCTTTTCTGCAACAAGTTATGGTGCAAATGTCTTTATTTATGTAAAAGAAATTATTATTAGATTTGTTTTGGTTTCTTGGGGTGAAAAATTACGCCTACGGTGCGTGCGTGTATGAATTTGTATGGTCACACTTGGTATGTCTTGTTTGTTTTGGTTGATTGTCTTGTTGTGTATTCCTATTTCTATCCATGCTTTGATTTTTTGGGGGCATTTTTAAGCCTTAATTTATAGAGGACAGCTGAAGACATGAAAGGGGAGAGAGAGAGGGGAATGACATGCAGCAAAGGGCCGCAGGTGAGCTACCCAGGTGCCCGTCCATGCTTTGTTTTAATGACACGGGTGCTGATTCTCACGATGCAATTCTAGAAGGATCGCGATAGTATGGAGTATTGCAATTTTCTTTGACAAAACAAAAGTTGAATAGTACACTGCTAGAGGCAATATACCATGAGCCATTTCTAAAAATCTAATTGTTTTCTAAGAAGATTGCACATCACATGTCAGTCTGACATTTACTTAATTTGCAAAGAAGAACACAACATGGATATTCTGCATTTTCTGCTTTCAGCCTGCTTTGCTGGAAACGGATATTATGTAGTCGCCGTCGGCTATACAAACAGAAATAAACAGAAATTATTTAGGTGAATAATCGGTAAAAATAAATAAATGAAAAATATAGATTCTGGGCAAAATAATCAATTCTAAAAAGTCACACGATACAATCAATTTGATAAGAAATGTTAAAGAGGAAATAGGAAGGAAGGGGGGAAAGAGAAACGTTTTATGGGCTAAGAAAGTCTGTAAACACAGTACAATGAATAGAGCTACATTAGCTGCTCACATGGGCCCCATTTAACATGAAAAACAGCAACAAGTACAACATATAATTAAAGAGAAGAACGTCAATTTAGAAAAAAAATGGTCTTAATTGAATGTATATGCTTCTCTGTAGAGGCATAATAGGTTTCAGTGATGTTGGAGCTGTGGAAGAATTGAAAGATTAAAAAAAGGCGTAATCATACTGTATATTAAATCAATAGAGTTTTAGAGAGTACTGCTAATGATTCCGGAGAAGAAAAAAAAAAACTGTAACTAGAACTATAAATAACAGATGAACCACAGCACCTCTTAAGCTTTCATGCAAATTCAATAAGGATGAATTAACACTCCAGGGTGCGACTGAAAATGACTTAGTCTGAGAGGCAGAGTTTCTAATGAGGTAGCATCGCAAAATGAGACACCCTCAAATAAAAAGCAAATTAAAGGGCTTGTTGAGACAGTCTGAAAATGTGAGGACATTCATGTTTTGGTTTGTTAGAGAGCAAAGGTGATCCAAAGTCAGAAAATGATCCCATGAACACAGAAGTTCCCATGAAGTTCATGGATCTATGGATAGAGATAGATAGGGAGCCCAGTCTAACAACACCAGTCTGGAGTGCATGTGTTCTTAAAGGGTAACTACTGTTTTTTTTTCCAATCTGGCGCATTTCCTCATTGGCATTATAGGGCCGGTGTCTAGATTGGCTGCAATATAAGTTGCATGTTGGTCTCATTTGTAGTCTTAATCCAGAGAATTATATTAGAACTCTATATATTATATATTATATTAGCGACAGAAAGAACTACAACACCACAGAAAAAAATAAATAAAAACATTCAAGCGCTGCAGGACCCGCAATTTCCACCAACTGTGGAACGGCTGCGGCAGCCCTCCGCAGCAGATACGCAGAGCTTCTATTTTTGCCGGATGCCGGAGAGCTCCGCAGCAATTCAGCACAGGGCAGATTGTGCCGGACAGGAAGTCAAACACAGAAACAAAATAAAACATCCGGTTAATTTTCAAAATAAAATACACCGTGGTCACGGCGGATCATATTTCAGCAGGTCAGCACAGAGTTGTTTCCCCTTTACTCTTCTGGATGGAAACAAACTGTTGTTGGTTTTGTGGTTCTGTTTATAGAAACTACAACCTGCTATATCACGCGATCATACGTGAATTAGCGAGATCTCGTGGGTCCTCGTGACTTCAGCTGTCAGTCATGGCCGTTCCAAATCTGGACCTGGTGGGTATTGAAGGACGGCGGAGCACGGAGCCGACACACAGCCGTTCCGCAGTTGGTAGCGTTACATGGACGTAGGAAAATTAAGACCTGTTGAAGTGTATTTAAGAGCTAGAAAACTATAAAAATACTTCAGCATAATTTTAGACTTTTTAAGGCCTAAAATTTTGATTTTGAAATGTTTAACTTTAATAGACCACGGAAACCCTGCAAGGGCCCATCATGCGGATGTTTGCAGGTTTAAATGTTACCTGTCTGTCCGTAAGCAAAGATGCATGCGTTGTAGCCCATGAAGGCACTGTCCAGCAGACTCTCCCCGAGGCACTGGAACACCACATCCTGACCTGCACAAACATCCCAAAGAACACTTCAACATCTCGACGCACACAGACCGCAACACCAACTATACTTTCAAGACAACTTTAGTAAACAGGCAGAGTGGGGAGATTGCTAAAGGGAAAAAAAGATTTAAAGCGTAACTCTCGCCAAAATGCAACCTAGGGTCTTTTTGTGAATGTACCCGAGTCAAACTTTGGTTTAAAAGCATATTTAGGACGGAAGCGTCACTTTTACGATTTATCGTATTCTCGTTTTTCAGTCAAATGGCCTTTTGAATGGGAGTGCTAGGGGCACTTTTATGCTAACCTCAAAATCGCTATTTTTAAAACACTAAGAAGGCTCGACACAACATGAGACTTTGCTTGAAGTATCACCAGGGGCTCTACACCTTAATGAAAGCACTGACAACATTGTTTGTGTACCCAGAGTTTACTAAAAAGAAGGCAACTCACGTTAGCAGTTGTTGTTTACGCTATCAGCCATTTTCCCAGTCCAAAATAGGCGATCTCCGAATGCGAATTAATGGACTCCATAGAAGGAAATGTCATTCTTATATGAGGCTCCTTTTTCAACTACAAGGTCAATAGTGTGTTTTACTAACGACAAAACAACGAATTATATGGAACTATGCTTTAGGAGCTTTCCATCTTTACTCTCCTCCCTCGGCTATTTTTGACTGGCTCGATAGACAGAGCCCGGAAGAACAACAGCTACTAGCTAGCTAGTGAGTTGCTCAAAACCTTTCTTTTTAGTAAACTCTGGGTACACAAACAATGTTGTCAATGCTGGAGTTCATGTGTAGAGCCCCTGGTGATACTTGGAGCAAAGTCTCATGTTGTGTCGAGCCTTCTTAGTGTTTTAAAAATAGCTATTTTGAGGCTAGCATAAAAGTGCCCCTAGCTCTCCCATTCAAAAGGCCATTTGACCGAAAAACGAGAAAACGGTAAATCTTAAAAGTAACGCTTCCGTCCAAAATATGCTTTTAAATGAAAGTTTGACTCGGGTACATTCACAAAAAGACCCTAGGTTGTATTTTGGTGAGAATTAACGCTTTAAGGCAAACAGAAAAAAAACAAAGAAAACTTTCTTCATATACAGACATGACCTACTGTTCCCTCTTTTTCTATACAAGACACGACCCACAGCTGGAGCTGTAACAATTCCAGATTTTGCTGTGCAATTAATTGTCTCAGAATGAACTGCGGTAAACAAAGAAACGGCAAAAAAGATATTGCAATAAGACAATTACGTAATAATTGTCACAGGCTTACAGACAGCCCAAATAGACCCGGTGGTCATTTTGTTCAGATTAAATACATGTTACACAGGCTGGTGAAATATTAATACTCCTCACATTGTTATTTCACTTTTTGCATTTGTACTCTGTTGATCTGATATTGTGTGTGATTTTAAGTTTTTCGCTTTCTTTTTTATGCAGACCAAATTAAGCCCCTCTAAGGGTGGTTTCTTGCATCCATCCATCACATCTTTTATCGATTATGTGTATATTAATCTGTATTATTTGTAAGTGTAAACCAATAAAATACAAAAAAATAAATAAAATAGAAAAGAAACCTGGCAATGGTTTTGTTCTACCCATTTACAATATGCAGGACCGCAGAACTACTCTCGATGTAACTCTTCATCCCGCCCCCATCTGAAAGGTCCCTTTCTATCGACTCCATAAATAGCTCAGAATATCAGGAAACATTTGGTCAGGGAATAAGTTTTAGACACGAGTCACCGAGCAGCGTGGAAAGCTACACAGCTAAACAGAACCAAATCGGGTAGAGACGCTGTGGAAACCAACCTGCAAACTTGTCTTTTTGAGATTCATCTATTGACCAGAAGCACTGGTCGTAGGCAAAAACCTGAAGAGAACACACAAGATACAAAGAGTGTGGATGTCAATTTACAACTAATGCTTGGATGCATAGCATGTTTACAATGAAAAAATTACAGTCACAGAATGATTTTAATACTCACCTTAGGCTGATTTCTGAGGGGCAACAGAGAAGAAGAAATAAGCAAAATATCAGTCAACAATTTGTGTTAAAATAAACATGAAGATGTCAACCAACCTAAAAGCTATTTCAGTCGGTCTACCACAGGCCTGTGGATTGACACGCCAGAGGAAACACAGCAAGAGGTCTCACCCAAGGCAGGAGCACGCGAAAATATTTATCACATGGCAACACTATCAACACCGGCAACATTCGTTCATCTGATATTTTGGTCCTGGTGAGAAGCACTTTTCGAGATTCAAAGCAAAGCAAAAGTACATTTGCAGGGAAAGCAAAGCAAGAGCCCTGAGGGCTTTCATTCATTTAATCAAATTAAATTAAAGTCAGCTGAGTCCTGACTCAGCAAAACTCTCACTTTTTACACAGTTGCACACATTCACACCTGCACGCTGCCCTGGTAGTAGTTGTTAAGGTAGGATATACCAACTTTTTCTCAGCCAGCCTGGGGAATCTTGGACTATCACAAGCCTGCTTCTCTAACCTGTAGGCCGGTGGTTCCCAACCCTGGGTTTGTTAGAATGCTCTGGGATAAGCAGGGAAAACATTTATATAATACAAATGTATTAAAGTGCTCATATTATGCTCATTTTCAGGTTCATAATTGTATTTAGAGGTTGTACCAGAATAGGTTTACATGGTTTAATGTAAAAAAAAAAAAAAAAAACACCATATTTTTGTTGTACTGCACATTGCTGCAGCTCCTCTTTTCACCCTGTGTGTTGAGCTCTCTGTTTTAGCTACAGAGTGAGACATCACACTTCTGTCCCATCTTTGTTGGGAGTCGCACATGCTCAGTAGCTAGGTAAGGACTACTAGCCAGTCAGAAGCAGAGTATGAGGGCGTGCCATGTTAGCAGCTAGGCGAGCATTATAACGTGTTACAAACAGTGTTGGGTGTAACGCGTTACAGTAACGTAACTACTTTTTCGGGTGAAAAGTAGTGTAGTGCGCTACTACTGAAAATTTCGTAACAAAACGTAGTTCCTTTTTCAATTCGCCGCAACGTTACTTTTCCCAGGGACAGATTTGACAGTGACACTGCCTTCTCAGGGGTCACAAGCTCCCCACGGTACGAGGCTGGTAGCAGAGCAATCATGGCAAGCGAGAAGCAGCCAACGCTAACTTTTGAGAGCGTTTTAAGCTTCGTGGCTTTTTGCTGGACGGCGCTCTGAGCCAGGCAGACACAAAGCTGACAACCTCACAGATGGATGCGGTGGAGATGGCCTCATACATACACGCAGCGGACCGTTGTAGACTTGTGTCGGTTCCACGGACACGCAAGGATTTCCAGAAAAGAAGCTGCATGTGTCTACGACAATGCACGGACCATTACATACACTAACAACGTGTAACGCCGATGACCTGGCGATGTGCATTCAACCCGCGCTGGACTCGTTCATAATGACTCAGCCGTCACTCTGTGAGTAGAGAATCCAGTCTGCAGTGTAGTTCAGACACTTCACTGATAAACCATAGATTGGCTTTATGGTCAAAGATAGTTTTTTTATAATTAACTTCGGTCTCTGCCAGAGACGCCTGCTTTTAAAAGTAACGTAAAAGTAACCAGTAAAGTAAAAAGTTACTTTCCATAGGGGGTATACGTAACGAGTAACGAGCAAACACTACTTTTTAAAAGTAACTTCCCCAACACTGGTTACAAGGTGACGCACGTTCGTCTCTGAAGTAAAGGCTGGACTACAACAGAGCTGTTTGGAGCAGTTTGTGAACAGTGTTTTCTGTTGGAGATTGTAAGTCCCTTTGGGGTGGACTTTGGGCTTTTTCACTTTGTAGTTAAACGCACAAAAAACTACTAAAAACTAGTTCAGATGGTACTGTCGGTCGATCACAGGCCTGTGGATTCACACGCCAGAGGAAACAGCAAGATGTCTTGCCAAGGCACAAGCACGCGAAAATATTTATCACATGGCAACACTATCAACACCGGCAACATTCGTTCATCTGATATTTTGGTCCTGGTGAGAAGCACTTTTCAAAGCAAAAGTACATTTGCAGGGAGAACAATGCAATGCACCATACATTAATTTAATCATATTAAATTAAAGTCAGCTGAGTCCCGAGTCAGCAAAACTCTCCCTTTTTAAAGCTCCATTGTGTAATTTTTTGAGTTGATTCTTAGCAAAAACCCCTTTGTTCGTTCACAGATATGTGCTCATTTATGTGTAATTACTTCCACCAATTGATCAAAGTATTCTCGTACGCATAGAATCTGCCATTTAGACTCATTCAGAGTACATTGGAGCGACTCGCTCTAATGTATTCTACCATGTTGCGCCTCCATCTTTAAAATACGTTAGCCAAAGAGGGACATACCTTCGCCTTTCACGCTTTTGCACTCACTGGCACCGCGATGAATGCCAGGGAGGGAGGGGGAGAAGATTACTCAGCGACTGCCGGCAGATTTGAAAGCCGGTTGAAGATGGAGCGCCTATCTAGGACATGTAACGTAGTCGCCAAGGAAGTTAAAAAGAGAATTAAAAATGACAACGCGACAGGCAAAGCAACAAGACCAAAGTTAATATTGGAGTGGTTTTTCCAAGATGGAAAGAGCTCATAAGGAGCAAGGATTTCAAAAGGGACGCCGAAGTTGCCTGCTTTCTTCTCGAAAGGTAATTCAGCCTATTTGTGTAAATTCAAAGTTTTATAGTTGCTTGGTCGCATTGTTGTGCATAACGCTAGAACGACGTCTAGGACACTTTTCCTCGCGTCAATGATGAAAAAGGATTGCCTACCTCGTAACATAAACGTAATCATATGTGTCGTGATTTCCCTGGCAGACCACTCACGTCATGTGCAGTTGTAACACTGACTAGCTGGAGATACTAAGAGCTCATTTCGGTTTCATTGACATTGTTCATACTGCTCAGAGAAATATATTAAACACACAAACCTCTGTTGCTTCTCTCCTATGCTGTACACATTGCCTTACACTATTAATCTCGTACAAGATACAGAATAACGATAGCACTGATACTTTACTAACATTAGCTTGCATATGTTTGGGAACCTAATAGCTGATGTTGAATGAAATGGTACCAAAATAACGTCAAACTATTATTACACTGGAAGGAACTCTCACGGACGAAGTCGTACTTCTTGGAATAATACGGCAACCGTAGGAGTTACAACGCGCTCGGAATGGAAGGTGCTAGAAAGTAATATTCAGTTGGTTGTCATATACAATTTCACTGCTAGATGGGAGAAATTCGTACACAATGTAGCTTTAAGCGAGCGGTATACCCGCCGTTCCCGACCTGTCGCACGACAGTGTGACGTCATGGGAGCGCCGTAACTGTTTATACTCGTGCGTGCTGGTCGTTGCACTAGTTGCAGTCTTCTCCTGAACAGAGGTGGCGCTAATGAGGAAAGGCTACCGACTTAGCTATTTCTACGGACTCGAAGAAGAAGAAAAAGGTAAACAACGGCAGAACTGGCAGCAGCATTGACGTCAATGTTTCGATGTTTTCGACAAAAAAGATATATAACACAATAAAGGAAAGGGAAAAGCCAAAGAGCATAATATGAGCACTTTAAAACATCGACTTCTTTTAGCTCACTTCTTAAAACACACTTTTATAGAGTTGCTTTTATGTAATGCCATCTTTCTTATCATCTTTCTCGTTGTCATTCTGTCCTTTAGAGCTTGCTCATCTTTCCTTTACACTATTACAATGCTGTGTATTTATGGGTATGTGTTATGATCTGATGTGTATGTGTGTGTGCAATGATTTGAATGTCCTTTCCACTGTCAAAGCATTTTGCAAACTATTGTTTTTAAAAGGTGCTATAAAGTTATTATTTTCAGATTCATATCTATTTTGTGCTTCTTTTTCTTGTGAAATACTCTCTCTGCATAGGCAGCATGTCACGAGAGTAAGATGTGAATAGGCAACACTTTGCAAAGTTGACACCAGGCTTGCAAATGCATAGCAAAATCAGCCCTAAGCAGCATGGATGCATTACCAAATGGGCCAATCGGGCACGGGCACAGAGGCGAGAAAGGGTCAGGGGGCCCCTAAGCCAGATGGGACATTTCTTATTGGAAAAGGCAAAGAGCTCAGTCAAAAGTAGGGACATCATGATCATGTTTTTTCCCTTAAATATTAACTACAGTATGTCTTCCTGGACGAGTATTAACTTATTAAAGTGAATAATTTGGCAATGCTGTGACCTGTTGGGTCTTAACAGATGCTTGACGTTCACTAACTGTTCTGTGGCAGTTCAGAAAAGTACAGCAAACGACAATGCGGTGCAGGAACAGCAGAGCTAGCAAATACTGAAAATCTGACACGACGCCAGGTCAAAGTCAGTGGAGTAAGCAGGGAGAGTTTCAACGGTACAAAGTCAAAGGTGTTTTAATTGTAGTGAAGCATAAAAATCTGTCGAGGTGTCTAATCCTCTTTGGCTCACTGCGAATCAAGTGGAGACACAGCACGAAGACGCTCAGAGTGAAAAGAGTGTCCCTGTGACGCAGGCCAAGCCTCAATCTCTGCATTCACACCAGAGCACTTTAGAACAGTCAACAATAGAATCCCATGCATAGTCAGTCAGTCGACACATTACCACATTCCTGCGAGCAAACGTCAAATTTAATTATCAAACATGTTCTATGCTGCAGTGCAGCTTCACCGTGTTGTCCATCAGCAACGTAGCATTCATGAAACCAGCACTAGTCACACCGTGTGACTACTTGTATGTAGTCTATATATCGACGACGTTTCATTTACAAGATTGTTCCGGAGGTTTCTGCCGGATGTCCCTCATTTTCGGCCGGCTGTCCCTCACCTTCCGCTTTCTAGCGCCGCCCAAGACAATTGCGATTGGTTGAAAGAAATGCCAATAAACCAGAGCACGTTTTTCTCCCATCCCGGAATGCTGTGTGGACTAGCCAGACCCTCCTCCGCAGCGCTGTGGAGGAAGGTCTGGAAGGTCTTGGTGATGATGAACCCATTGAGAATCATCATGCAGCTCTGCAATGTCGTGGTTTTTAGGCTCCAACATTTTTTGTCACGTACAGCAAACATCTCCTCACTATCCGCTAGCTGCCTGTCTCCTGAACACACTGTAAAAAAAAACAAAAAACGAGGTCTCTGTAGACAGCTCAGGCTCCACAAACAGCAACAAAAACAAACTGCGCCAACCTGCACCACCAAACATAACAAATAGTGTTCCAGCCAATAACCGACAAGAAGGATTTGGGGGTGGGGGGTTAGTGCACGGAAGCACGGAAGGGAGGGAGAGGGGACGGGATGAGGAGGAGGGAGGGGCCAATTTTTTTTTTTCAACAGGGACGACAATGCCCCAATAAGAGCCACTAGATGACTTTGTTTCTCAAAATGAACAAAGTGCAATTGAATGCACTGTTAGTTTAACAAGGTGCACCATGGAGTCCCGTCGGAGCCCACGTGCTTTACCTTCGTTGTTTGTTTACATAACTCACTCACGAGGCAGAGAAAATGTTGCCGCGCCGGTGACTTCCGGGAAGCAGGAGGATTTTCCAGTTCTGTTGTTGCCCTGTAACCTCCGACTCGGGCAGTGGCCATGGTGTCTGAAATAGTCAAGCTACAGGCTACAGGTAAGCTTTTGATTTTGATATTCGAAATTGAAAGCTCATTTTGATTGATTTTTTACTTTAATTTAAAATAGCGACACCCCTAGTAAATACTCAACTATTTGCTAACAAGTTTGCCATATAAACTTAAAGGTGATAACAATGCCAGTGTTGCGTTTACAGCTGCTTTCTGCTGCATCTAAATGGCCAAACAATCAGTTATAGCAGCTTTAAGTCTGCATTTAGCTGTTCACTTACTTCACTTACTTTCTGCTCATTACAGGAATTTATTATTACTTTAGCAAGTTGCTTGCAGAGGCTGTACAGCATTCAGGGTGATGCTAGTTTAGGCTATGCAATCCTCACATTGGCCATTAAGCAAAAACAACACCAATATATGGTATTAGAATGCTGCCCTATAGAGATGACCTGGAAACCATCTAGAATAAAGACTAATGACCACAAATTTCCTTCATCTGCACTTCCAAATGTTGAAAATGTATTTGTATTTGCCCACTAAAAAGGGGTTGGGGCAGCACACTTTGTTTTCAAGCAATCTGCATTTCCAAACTTATTTCCACACAGCCATTTAACATGAAGAAATACTAACAAATGTATTTGAGTTGGCTACTTGGTACTGTGAAAATGTGGGAAACACAGATTGTTATATTTGTTATGGTAAGATCTATCATACCTAAATATAGGCACACAATCTCCAGGGAAAGTGCGGTACCATACATTACTCAAAACACACACTACTTCTTCACTCAGGCAGAAATATCAATTTGGGGTTTATAAAAAAGGCTGCAAATGTAGTCATGGCCACACACACTGGGGGAGGCTGTAATGAAACAAGGCCTCCCTATGTGAGCCTTGGCTTGTCCATGAAAGAGCAACATTAAATCCTGTCCTCTCCTGGGCTGGCAAGGACATTCCTGAGATAACTGGCAGAGCCTCGCAGCTCCAAGGAGTCACTAAAGAGGGTCAGCAAGTCTATGACCAACAACACACAGGCC
Organism: Zingel zingel; assembly: GCA_023566125.1. NCBI lineage: Eukaryota > Metazoa > Chordata > Actinopteri > Perciformes > Percidae > Zingel > Zingel zingel. The sequence goes on from CM042332.1 coordinate 10,383,906, forward strand.
TACACAGCTAGACTGCTCCTGATCCAAGCAGTTTGATAATACACAGCCCTTCTGGGTGGATTCTGTACAAATTACAATTTCTGTTCACAGACGTTCTCAAGGATATAAAATGAGCAAACATTTGTGATGCCATAGACCGATAAAAACAACTCTTCAAAGTGGGGCTCTTATCAAAGCGGAGTACCGATAAGAAAGGCTCACAACTCCTGTTTCATTTTCTAAACATTATTCTGCAGGGGCTGATAAATATTCCAGCAACAATACAAGGTCTGTTTACAGCGTGGGCAGTAAAAATGGGATCCATGAAACTATAGTTTTTACAGGCCGGTGGACTATTGGTGGGCTCCAAAATTATGAAAGCAGACCCAAGGCTTTATTAACCAACTTGAGGGTCTGACAGCTCCTGCTGTATTCCTGGTTGCAGCTACCAAGGGTGCCAATTCTTATTAACACCCCCTGAGGCTCATGCTGCAGTTCAGTTCAGCCTGTCAGGCAGCGAGCTGACTAAGCACAACCCTTGTGGAATTGGCTGGTGAGCGACCCCCCCAAAAAAACTAAGCTTTTCTTTAACACAGATTATTCCCATAATTGAATACACTCCATTGGGAAACTAATCAAGAGTGCCTTGATGCAGTTTTCAGAGATTATGGGAGTGCTAGTCTGTGTTGCACTGAGCCTGTAAAACCTGTTACACATTGAGCCCCAAAGGGCTGCTAAAGCATGTCGGGGCAGAAGAGACAGACACAGATACATACACGCACAAAAATGCATATGACAACTATGAAATATGAGAAACTCTCTTTCTACAAAGACAGATATTCATACTCTGTCTTACTCAAGGGGATTGCCCGAACGCATATTTACTGAACAAGGTAACCTGAGAAGGGGCCGAACTCTCCAGGGAGCATCCACCTGCACTGCCCTGACTCACGGTCCACCTGCATTGCCCTGACTCACGGTCCGGCTGACTGTACGGAGGACAGAAGAGGACTGGACTGCTTTGTCAACAGCATCCATTACACTGAAGTGAGTTGTAATATCATAATATTAAACCAAAATCCATACTGACTGCAGGCATACATTGCAACTTAAATTGTGAGTCTTAAATCTTGTCCTCCTTTGTTCTTTTTTGCTTTAAATCATGGCTTGGCTACCTGAGCAGGACTGAGCTGTAACAGACACGCCCTTTGTTGAGAAAGGAATGATGCAGAAAGGACACAGAGGGAGGAGGAAGACTGGAAAGGAGAAATAGAGGGAGGATCGGTGGGGGGAGGGTTAGATCTGAGCTTCTTCCAAGCAACTGGGTGCTAACTTGACGGGCTGGTCAGAGTCTGTATAAACTATTCTGCCAGCAATGCTGATGCAATTAAGTGAGTGGAACTCCTATATTCTAATTACTGTATGTGTATACACTGGAATAGAGCAAAAACATTCACTTGCTACTGCATTAACCAGTAGAAAACTCCAATACTGTTTTAGTCTCAAGTCAAGACTAAAAAACCCTGAGTCAAGTCCTGAGTAAAGACCAACAAGTCCTGAGTAAAGACCAACAGGTCCTGAGTCAAGTCCTGAGTAAAGACCAACTGGTCCTGAGTCAAGTACTGAGTAAAGACCAACAAGTCCTGAGTAAAGACCAACAGGTCCTGAGTCAAGTACTGAGTAAAGACCAACAGGTCCTGAGTCAAGTCCTGAGTAAAGACCAACAGGTCCTGAGTAAAGACCAACAGGTCCTGAGTCAAGTCCTGAGTACAGACCAACAAGTCCACTGTCAAGTCCCAAGTCAAGAACAAGTCCCTAATCAAGTCCCAAGTTAAGACCAACAAGTCCACTGTCAAGTCCCAAGTCAAGAACAAGTCCCTAATCAAGTCCCAAGTTAAGACCAACAATCCCAAGCCCTAAGTCAAGACCAACAAGTCCTAAGTCAAGTCCTGAGTAAAGACCAACAGGTCCTGAGTCAAGTCGGCAGTCAAGACCAACAAGTCCTGAGTCAAGACCAACAGGTCCTGAGTCAAGTCGGCAGTAAAGACCAACAAGTCCTGAGTCAAGTCGACAGTCAAGACCAACAGGTCCTGAGTCAAGTCGGCAGTAAAGACCAACAAATGCTGAGTAAAGTCGGCAGTCAAGACCAAGTCCCAAGTAAAATCCCTATTAAAAGAACAAGTCCAGAGTCAAGTCCCAAGCTAAGATCAACAAGTCCCACGTCAAGACCAACAAGTCCCCAGTCAAGTCCCAAGTTAAGAACAAGTCCCAAGTTAAGACCAACCAGTCCCAAGTCCTAATTCAAGACCAACAAGTCCCAAGTCCTAAGTCAAGACCATCAAGCTCTGAGTCAACTCCTGAGTCAAGTCGGCAGTCTAGACCAAGTCCTTAGTAAAATCCCAATTCAATAACAAGTCCCAAGTCAAGTCCCAAGTTAAGACCAACAAGTGCTGACAAGTGTCCAAGTCATGTAACTCAAACCCAAACCTTTGCCATTTTCATTTAAACATGTCATGGAGACAAGAGACAAAGCCAAACAAATAACGTGGCTACCCAATGTGACCTCACTGTGGATAGCCCAGGACCAAAGAAAGAGTAGCACCTGCTACAGCGGAAGCAGAAAAAAAAGGTAATTAAATTAAAAGTAAACTGCAAAACGACATAGCTTTCAAAGGTTAAATGGATTTGCATTTACCTGATGGTAACTTGATAAACCAGTGTGTGAAACTCTGCAGCTTACCGGGGGTCTCCTTTGTTCATGTTGGTGATGGCCGGATGCAGAACTGTCTGGTTCCCCTCCATCTCCACCACACATCTTGTCTTTAGGTCTTTTTCTGGATTGAAACAGAAGTCAGCGAGAGAAGGGATGCATTTTAAACACGCTTTTCCCTGCAGTACTATCAGTGCCAGACTGGTGACAGGTGAATGGGCCTAATGTAGTAATTTATGGGCCTAAAAAAAAAAGCTGTGAAATGTACAGTGAACAGAAATGCTTTTGCAAAAGGGCTCTCCAATCTTTAAAACGTACTGTTTGAACAGTTGAAAGAGCATGTACTGTATGCATGGGTCATCTTAATTTCCTAAGTAGTCACTGACACAACATGGCGTATATTATGCGTGTGCCTGTTCCTCCGGATTATAACACAAACGGCACAACATGGAGAGGCAGGAAATAGTTTTATTGATGGTGATTCATCCAGGACTTGCCTGTGCAAACATTCCAACCACTTCACTAATCCCCGAGCACACAGTGAGGAAAAGCAGGTTCACAGGCACTCTTCCTCATTCCTACCTAATGTACAAGGTTTTCAAGGCGGACACAGCGTTGGAACTTGCTGTCAGAGCAGGAATTAGGGCACGTGTGTTATGAGACTTTCCACTGTTACCCTTAATTAGACATATGTGCAGTCCAAAAAAACCTTTGCGGAAACCCAATTGGAAAGGTTACATTACATCATGTCAATGGTCTGTTTTTATATAGCGCTTTTCTAGTCTTAACGACTAAACATAGTATAGGAACCATTCACCATTCACACACTGTGGCTGAGACTGCAGTACAAGGTGCCACCTGCTCATCAGATAAACATTCACACACATTTACACTCCGATGGCGCAGCATCGGGAGCAACTCAAGGTTCAGTGTCTTGCCCAAGGACACTTCGACATGGGACTGCAGGGCCAGGGATCGAACTCGCAACCTTCCCATTGGTAGACCACTCTACCACTGAGCCATAGTGAGCCTACATTTACATTACATCAGTGGTGGAAGGTAACTAAGTACATTTACCTAAGTACTGTTAAGTACGCATTTGAGGCACTTGTACTTTACTTAAATCTTTTCTTTTCGAGACAATTTAATAGACATCTTTAGTTACTTTACAAAACACACGTAGTTACATGTAATTCAAAAATAGATTCCAGAAATCAATACTTGACCAATACAGAAATAGAGACCGAAACATAGGAATGGAATTGTAATGTAAAAGGTATTGTTGTATATTGTTGTAAGTTATTGTAAGACCTGAAAGACTGTTTGCTGTATTTGCATATCTATTTGTTTTGTAATAATATGATATTGTGAAGTAGGGGCAGGACTTAATAAGCTGTATGCTTCCGCCTGCTCCTTCTCGAACTTATCCTTTTTTATTTCTTTTTTTGGTCTTTGGTAAATTCTGATTGTTTGTGTTTGAGATAAATAATGAATCAAATGTAGTATAAAATATGATGTTTTATTATAACTTGAACTACAACAATATATAGGCCTACAAGTACAGCTGAAATGATACGATTAAACAGTGGATGACCGTTTCCAGTTTCTAAAATGTGAGCATTTTTCTGCATTTAGTACTTTTACTTAAGTAGCATTTATAATGCAGGACTTTTACTTGTAACACAGTGTTTTTACAGTGTGGTATCAGTACTTTTACTTAAGTAAAGGATCTGAATACTTCTTCCACCTCTGCATTACATGAAGTAAGTTCAAGGATGTTGCTGCTGTTCTGCAACACAGCGGTTGTCAGCTGGCATGTCAGTCCATCTCAGCATTAAACATGACACGGTACATGCATTAGTTCCTTTTCTATCAGGATGTGATGTCACTGTCCCTTCCATCTTTTTTTCCATTTTCTACTCCCACAGCACCAGAGAGGGACATAATAGACCTTTTCAGAGCATGAGTGTGAGAAACAAACTGTAAAACACAGGAAAGAAGCCTAAAACTACAAATTAACCCTGGCTTCACAAACCAAAAGAGCCCCTTTTTGGAGCTGGGAACATTTGTTGAAAATGCCTTTGTTTGACGAAGGGAAAAACAGACTTATAAGTGGCTGTAAGGCCAACTCATAACTGCAGTGTCACAAGGTGTCTGTCTCTGCCATTACTCACCTCTCCTGTTCAATGGTCGCACACGAACAGCTACCTTTACATTGGAGTCATTGAGGCTGTTGTCATCCATGGTGCCACCTGACCTGTGGCAAATGAATGAATGGACACAAGTAAGACCAGTTATAGTCTTACTTTAAACACAATCTTGCAACTGAACACAGCTTTGTTGCGTGAGATACAAGTGTTAATAAGCAGTAAACCCCAGCTCGTGCTTATAACACTATTCGTGTTTAAACTCAACTCCAAGCAGCGTGAAAATACTTCCATTAAGACATGACAAGCTAAAGTAAAGTATATTGTAACTTAGAGAAGTGAACAAACCGTGTGAAGGAGTGCGCAGTTTGTTTCCCTGTCCGGACTCCCACACTGGCACCTTAAAGTAACGTTACCAGCAGCTAGCCTGGGACGCTAACGAGAGCTGGATAACGCAAACATACAGAGAGGGGGTCAAATGTTTTCATAATGACCGCTGGTAAATGAAACTGACTCCAGTACAGTGTACTATGAAGCACTGGTTTCTATTTGTAAGTCTAAAAAAGCACTTACGACAGTGCACAGTTCATTCCCTCCGCTCCGCCACCTGTTGTATTTCCTGAAACTTCCCTGAAGAGATCAGTCAAGCCATGTCAACTCACAGCTAAAGGGATTTGCTGTGAGATTTAAAAGCGAGCGTGCAGGTTCCCCGGTTGCGCTCTATTCTGCACACACTTGCACAGTTGGTTTGAGAGGGAATTCAGCGCCCCGGTGTGGATCCACATGCATTACAAGTCTGTGTTTTTTCCTTCAAGGAGATTTGTTCAAAACATGAGAACAAAATTAAGTAAAATATCCTCAGTTAATGCTTATTAAACTGATACAACTGTTGACGGTTTTACCTTCGGAACCTTTTTAAAAACTTCAATAATCGGCTGTTTATTCATACGGGGAAAAAGAGCGTTTACGCTATTTTACGACAGTTTCATATGCCGTACGACAGAAGCCGTGTTTGAACGCAACGTGGAGTTGTTTACTATTCTTGACAGCCCTTCTCGGGTTTAAAACAGATGCAATTTCGCAAACCAGCATCCACCCGTTGGAATTTGGACTGTGTGCATCAAGGAAGATATGGGGAAGCCAAAGAAAAAGAGTGAGTGTGTGACAAGGTGTTAAAAAATGTCTGAAATGACTTTCTGAACCGGTCAGACGGGCTTAGCTTGTTGCTAATGCTAACTGCAAGTCTTCATAACACGATGACAACGATATAACATTCTGCGCATAACTTTTAAGTCTAAACGCGATTCGTAACGTTACATCTTTCGAAAAATACTCCGTGCTTATTGACAACGGGTTTTATAAACTGTACCGTTGTTTAATATATTATCTAACATTAGCTAACTAACACGAACTAGCTATAACGTTAACGTTACCTGGAGCTTGTAGATTACGCTTTTTGAACTCCATGTATCTGCATTGAAGTACTAGCTAACTGAGGTAATATTAATCTCCATTGGTGGAATGTAACTAAGTACATTTACTCAAGGACTGTACTCAAGTACAAATGTTGAGGTACTTGTCCTTTACTTGAGTCTTTTCTTTTCATGTCACTTTCTACTTCTAATCAGCTACATTTCAGAGAGAAATATTGTACTTTTTACTCCACTACATTCATTTAACAGCTTTAGGTAAGCTCAGTTCAAGTTTATTGTCATATGCATATTAGTACAGAGTAACACAGCAATGAAATACAATGTGCCCATGGCACTCTCTCAGCACCAGTCAATAAGTAACAATTAAAAATAACATTTAAAAACATCCAAGCACAGTAAACATAGTAACTAAGCTTAGACTTCAGCCCTCCTTCCTGTTGTGCTATCATTCAGTAGCCTTATTACCTGCTGGGGCTAAAAAACTATCCCTGAAATGTGATGGGATAGTTGGGATGCTCTGCAAACGTCTCCCTGGTGGAAGGTGGGAGAAGAGATTGTGTGCAGGATGACTAGAATCCTGCATGATACCTAGTGCCTTATTAGTGCTGCGTTTCCAGTAAATATTTTGGAGCAGTTCAAGTGGAACCCCAATGATTTTAGATGCAGTTTTGACCACCTTTGTCAAAAGATTAAGGTCATGTGAAACCACACTACAATGTTGCCTGTCAGTATACTCTCAATTGTACAGCGGTGAAAGTTCTGTAGAATGTTAAAGGGACATACCATATTTCTTGAGCCATCTCAGGAAATGAAGCCTCTGATGTGCCTTTTTAATTGCACAGCTGATATGGAATGACCATGAGAGGGAGTCTGAAATGTGGATGCCTAAGAACTTAAAGTGCCCATATTATGAAAAAATAACTTTTTCTGGGATTTGGGGTGTTATTTTGTGTCTCTGGTACTTCCACACGCATACAAACATTGAAAAAAAACCATCCATGCTGTTTTGAGTGAGATACGGGTTTCTGAATGTGTCCTGCCTTCAGTCTCCGGGTGAGCTGTTCAAAATCGGCAGGGCTTTCTACGTCACTAGCCGAGACGAGGTGGCTAACCGTAGCATGCTAGCGCTACCATGCTAGCTTGTTCTGAATGGCAAAACACTGCTACAACACACACTACGCAAAGTTGGAAGTGCGCCCTTGTTTAGAAGAAGTCTCCCAACTAATCCTGCCTTGTACTACTGAAGTTGTAGAAACAAACAGCTAGCTAGATGATGTGATCTTACCTAGCTACTGCGCATGTGCGACTGACAACAAAGATGTTACAGCAGTGGGAGGTCTCACTCTGTAGCTAAAACAGAGACCTGAACACAGGGTGAAAAGAGGAGCTGCAGCAATGTGCAGTACAACAAAAATATGGTGTTTTTTGAAAATTAAACCATGTAAACATATTCTGGTACAAACTCAAAATACAATTATGAACCTGAAAATGAGCATAATATGAGCACTTTAAAGGTGTTGACAATTTTAACTGGAGAGTTGCTAATATAGACAGGTACATGTGTGGGTTTGTTCCTTCTGAAATCTAGCTACTCGTTACTTTTACATATTAAGATATTTGCACACAAAACACATGTAGTTCATAAAATGTTGAATTAGATAGTTTTATTATAAATTAAACTACCCAACAATATAACGGCCTACAAGTCCAGCTGAAGTGTGTAGCCGATTAAACCAACAGTTTGGATCGTTGCAAGTTTCTAAAATGTGAGTTTTTTTCTGCATCGAGTACTTTTACTTTTGATGCTTTAAGTGCATTTGCCAAATGATACTCGCATGCTTTTACTTGAGTAACATTTTCAAAGCTAGGACTTTTCCTTGCAACAGAGTGTTTTTACAGTGTGGTATTAGTACTTGTAAGTAAAGGATCTGAACACTTCTTCCACCACTGTTAATCTCACTATATTGATCGTCTTTGTTAGGTGATCTCAGCCGAGCCGAGCTGATGATGATGACCATTGCCGATGTCATCAGTCAGCTGGTTGAAGCCCACGAAGAGGGCAAAGACATCAATCTGAACAAGTAAGTCTCACCCCCCCACCCCAAGCAATCACTTTCAACACCACACAAGCCTTTTATTACAGTTACATGCAAGCTGAATGGATGAAAACCCCATGTTGTGTACAGATTACATTAGATATGAAATAGAATGTTTTTTTTTTTTAACATATTTATAAAACAATTCACTTCCTCCTGTGATTTGAATGTAGTGCTGAAGAATTATAAACAGCCAGTCATGCAGTTTAAGTCTGACTATACATATCATTTGGTGATTGTGGAATCGCTGTATGTCAATTAGGGCTGGGCGATATGGAGAAAATCAAATATCACAATATTTTTTAACCAAATACCTCTATCGATACCGCAACGATATTGTAGTGTTGACTATTGGTGCTTTCACAAAATATTTACACAATTATATTTTTGATAAATAATTATCAGTAATATGGATAATGTCTAAGTGGGTAAAGGCAAATAATAGAACAGTTACAACAGTCTGGTAAGTTCAGAAAATGACATCACTTTACTGTAATACAGCCTTTAAAACCAGGAAAAGACAACATTTATGCCATATTACGATATCCAAAATCTAAGACAATATTTAGTCTCATATCACGATATGAATATAATAGCGATATATTGCCCAGCTCTAATGTCAATACAACTTTTAAATTACAAACAGAATCATGTGTCATGGTCTTAAATTCCCATCATATTCCTGTTTGCAGCTACCCCCCCATTGCAGATACATACTTTAGCCCAGGGGTCTTCAACGTTTTTTAGGCCAAGGACCCCTTAGCTGAAAAGGAGACGGAGCAGGGACCCTTTACTACATTTATTGGATACAATTGAGTTGCATTTCAAACTGGGCCTACAATAACATGTAGGGCGGCCTAAAGCCTTTACACATACCTTTTTATGGTGCATACAATACTAAGCTTTCAAATTCCTTTAAATTCATATATTTATACATACTAATGTGCACAGTAAATCCTTTAGCTTAACTTTATCTGTGGATGGCTACCTTATGGTTACCTTAGCTGTAGGCCAGTAAGCCTATCATCAATGTTGTGTAACCTACATTCAAAACAATATCTTTAATAATAATATGTCGGATTCCTGTTAATGTAGTTTCAGACATATATAATTATTCTTTTTTTGAAACCATTGAACAATAATTTGGCAGCAACTCTTGAGGAACCCCTAGGGGTCCGGAACCCCAGTTGAAGATCTCTGCTTCAGCATGTACACACACACACACACACACACACACACACACACACACACACACACACACACACACACACACACACACACACACACACACACACACACACGCACACACACGCACGCACACGCACACACACGCACACACACGCACACACTCACGCACACTCTTGGCCACACATTATTAAAGAGCTGGAAAAATACTCTCAAAGAGACTCGACGTAAAGACATTTAGTCAATCAGCAACTATTTAGACACTGGAGTACCTGGACCTGTTTTACATGTGTATTAATACTAAGACTTAAAGTTTTTAATATAAGGAATTATTATTGTATATGTTGTGACCCACTGGAACTTTGTGCAAGACTCCTTTTGAATTGTACTTGTATGCATATTCATATTAATGGGAGCAATGCAAATGACTAAAAAAGAGATGCTCTGTCTCCTACTACCATGCACACTAGACTATTTGTTTTTTATGATTCTGTTTTCAAAAGAGTGAAGACTAAGGCTTCGGCTAAATATGGACTTGAAGCCCAGCCTCGGTTGGTCGACATCATCGCTGCCGTTCCTCCACAGTACCGCCGGGCTCTGGTGCCCAAGCTAAAGGCCAAACCCATCCGCACTGCCAGTGGGGTATGTAGCTCTCAAGGCTCATAGACAGACGTCTGCAATAATCTGTCACTCTGACCTGAGGTCAGCAGGTTAATGCTGAGCTCTGTAAGGCTGGAACCAAACAGTTGAAATGCATTGGGTGCTTTTAGCCATACTGTTTTTGAAGTAACTTCAGACTAAAAAATACATAAATTTGTCATAGACGATGCAACATCCCTGCAATGTGTGATTCAGGGCTGCACAATATATCGTTTTTTATTTTATTTATTTTTTTATTTATCATCAGCGCAATATACACATTGCAAAAGGCTGCAACATATCGCAATAGACAACTGCACATAAAAATTTAACTTTTTTAAAGTGGTGCCTTTTATATTCAATTCAATGTTCAATTTGTTCAATAGAACAGTGTTTGTAATTATTTCCTTTCATTTGTTTTAAATTCAGCAGTTTGTTGTATTTTAGTAGAATACTAAGAGCAGCAGAACTGAGTATATATACTATAATATCTGTTTATTTATCGCAAGTTATAGCGTTATTTAGATATTCAACAACGTTACGGCATATGTTCCTCGTATGTTCCTACTGTGATTGGCCTGTACATCTGGTGTTAAACTTGATTTTAGTTCATGCCATATCCGAGATGAATAAATATCCCGACAGGAGGGGACGTTACGAATGTTTACCCAGTCAACTCAGCCGATTGCGCCAGTGATGGAGTACTTGAGTCACTTGACTCGCGACTCGACTTGCACTCGGACCTGAGGATTTATGAAATAGCACTCAGAAGTTGGATGACTACTTTTATGCGTAATAGGCAGCGATGGTGTACACGAGTCCTGGACTCGGACTCAAGCCTGACTCGAGTGACTATTTTCTGGACTCATGACTCGAGCTCAGGTTACGGTGACTCGACTCAAACTTCGACTCTGACTCTTCTTTGGTGACTTGGACTCAAACACCGCGGGCTCTAGACTTGACTTAGACTCGACTGTTGGTCACGACGGCAACACTGGATGGAGCTCAGCTTTTAGGCTTCTGTACACGAAGGTTCCTCTTATCTGGCAATGTGAAACAATCAACGTTTGTGAAAGAAAGTCAATGAAAAGTACAGCATACCCAAATTCGGGAATTCAGGAATCATTCAACTCAATACTTCTGTCTTCTGTCCAGATCGCAGTGGTGGCTGTGATGTGCAAACCACATCGATGTCCACACATCAGCTTCACAGGCAATATCTGTGTGTAAGTAACATGAGTCCTCCCTCAAATGTTGCAGTTTTTTTTTAATTTTTTTTTTTAGGTTCACTTAATTTAGTTGTTGCAGAAAATTAGTTACATTTTTTTTTTTTTTTTTTTTATTTGAAAATTGTGCACTGCTTGCATGATTGTTTTAATTTACATTTGAATAAGTGCAGGTCAAAGAACTTAACCCTTGTGTTGTCTTCCCTTCAACCTTGAAAAAAACTTTTTTTTGCCGACGTTTTTGAAGCCTTTTTTCACAATTTGTTTTTGCTTTTTCCAACGTTTTTTAAATTTTTACATTTTTCTTCTACACATTTTCAGCGCTTATTTCTACATCCCATATTTTCTGATATAAAACAAAAATTTAAAACGGGTCAACGTGACCCGAAGTCAACACAAGGGTTAAACTGCAAGAGATGTAGATAAAACCATCCTGTTGATATTGCTTATTTAGAACAGTTTGTTTTTTCACAATCACATGTTTATTGATGTATTGTTTTTATATTTAAAGCATATCTCAATCTTTACTCTTGCAGCTACTGTCCTGGTGGACCAGACTCAGACTTTGAGTACTCCACACAGTCTTACACTGGCTATGAGGTAAGCTAGTGTCATTGCTGCCTCAGGAAACAAGGCCGGTACCGTTGTATTAGGGCTCCTGCACACTGCCTGTGTGGCGTGAGCGTGGCGTGAGCGTGGCGTTTCTGTTGCTTGGCGGCTGCGTGGCGTTTTCTATGTCTTTGCACACCAGAAACGTGTGTGATGCAGCGCTGCTGCTCAGGCAGTAGTATACTTCATGATTTGATTACAACAAGACAACGTTGGCAAAATAGGCTACAGAAAATTTCATTCTGTATTCACAGGTGCAATATTTGAAAATGGATAATTATTCCTTTTTTTAAAAAAAATATTATTATTCCATTTATATCTGCATTTATGTCAAAACCTAGAGACTTTCAAACATCAAAATGTCATTTATTAAATGTATTTGTGTCAAAATGACATATAAACATCTTTTTCGTGTCACGTGAAAGAAATAGGCGTCGGTCCTATTGCCTATGCACGCGTTTTCGGCGCGGCTCAAGCCACGCTTGAGACGTGCGTGTCACGCAGGCAGTGTGCAGGAGCCCTTAGTAGTTAATGAAACCGATATTTGGCACCGATGTCTCCGAAATCTTTATGTCAAAATTAAGATTTTGGAATGTTACAAACTCCAACACAAAACTTTGTTTAAATGCTTCAAGCAATTATTTAGTAAATTAGAAACTTTCAACATGTTACCCAGTAAAAGATAGTCCGATAGTGTTGTGGGCGGGAACTTAATCGGTCATCCGGCAAATACAACGCCGATACAGATAATCTGCAGACTGCCAAAAAGCGGCCCGATAATCGTCCGGGGCCAATAATCAGTCTATCCCTAGTTTACAGGCACACAGTATTATGCTGAAAGCCATGCATTCTGGTTTAGATTGTCTTTGGAAATAGATCGATTTAGGCTTTGGGAAAACTAACTTACTTCTCTGTAAATCCACCCTGCTTACTTTGACTTATAACTTGTATTTCTTATATAACTTACTGTTATCACAGCAGCTTTTCTAATTGTGTTTTCAGCGTGTTGTCAGGGGAGTCTTCACTTCCTGTTTGTAGTCTTTACAGTTAGTAGTCCAATGTCTACTAAGTGTAATTTTTACCATGTTTAAAAAAAACTAAAAACAAATCTTCTTCTATCTTCTGATAGCCAACGTCCATGAGAGCCATCCGAGCACGTTATGACCCCTACCTTCAGACCAGACATCGGGTGGAGCAGGTCAGTGGAACTCTGCCGTGCACACGCACATATTTTTAGGCCTTTCAATGGCTCTTCAATTTAGACATGACGGTGGTATTAGAGCTGGGCGATATGGAGAAAATCAAACGTGACATCATTTTTGTTGCGGTGATATTGTAGGGTTGACTATTTTTTAGGGCATTTTAGGCCTTTTTTTTTTTTTTTTTAGAGGAAAGTTGAAGACATGAAAGGGGAGAGAAACAAGGAGAAGAAACTGATCTGCTCGTGCGTGAAGTGAAAGCGCCAGTAACCATAATAACATGTAATATAAAATATATAGTAATACACAATAATACTATTTCACATTGTAATATTTTTATTAGTTTGTGTATGGGTGTGTGCGCGCTTTTACTAATGCTTACTAAAATAACGTTACTGACTTTAGACCAGGTTTTTGTTGGTCAATGGCACGATCACTTTCCGCTGCCTCAAGATAGCAATATGCCAAGAATGCACCTGAACACACCTCCCTGTAAGACCAGCACAACGATGGGCGCAGGTGTATTTGCTATTTTAATTTTAATTTTTTTTATTTTATTTTTTTTAATCAGAACAAGGTACATTGAAATTATTCAGTGACAAACACTATTAAAGGCTTTGATTTTTCAATTTTTCCACATACAGATTCCCATCCCAACACAACAACCCCAAATGCAAGAAAAAAAAAAAAAAAAATATATATATATATATATATATATATATATATATATATATATATATATATATATATATATATATATATATATATATATATATATATATATATATACGTGTATTTGCTATTTAAACGACGTGGGCGCTGGATGGGAAATCGACAACTGCGTCGGTCTTAAACTAGCAAAGACACTTGCGTCGGGCTTTGTGCTGTGCTGCGTGCAAGATAGGGTCCCCAGTCTCATACCACGATATCGATATAAAATGAATATTTCCCGGCTCCACTTGGTATAACCTCCAGACATGTATTAAATGAATTTCCTTGACACATGGCTGCCTCTTTTATATTCACGAGGTGTTAAAACTCCCATTTCCCCAAACAGCTTCTGCGCAGTGATCGTCATTGCTTGCATACATTAATTATTGCATAAATAATTAATCATAACCATTGATAGTATATCTAGTATACAGTAATGAGTGTTATGGCTTTTACCCGCCTGCCAAGACCTGACCCCAATTATGCTGTTGTTAAAATTCATGGCCTTATTAGTCTAACGCAGCAGAGCAAATCCATCCAATAAAGCAACAGTTTATGTAAAAATGTGTGATGTGTGAATCTCAGCCTGGTCTCATCTTTTTCATTGAGGTTTTTTTTTTGGATCAAGGTCTTTTTATTAAAGATTTTCAGAGTGTACAAGATACAAATAATCAAAACTAATCCCGAACATCGACCCATCCACCCACCTACCAGACCCACACTTCTAAATTAAAGTCTGTCACTTTATATATTTATTGCAAGATATCACTATTATTGTAGGGAACATTATTCCGTTGCACTTCACTTTACTCCCAATTACAGCCTATTAAATGTCTCGATATTGCCAAATTGCATCATTCTTAACAGCCCTGTGTGTTGTCTGTGTGATGTGCAGCTGAAGCAGCTGGGGCACAGCGTGGACAAGGTGGAGTTCATCGTGATGGGCGGGACCTTCATGGCTCTGGCCGAGGAGTACAGAGACTACTTCATCAGGAACCTCCACGACGCCTTGTCAGGACACACCTCCAACAACGTGGCCGAGGCCGTCAGGTACGCAGTAGTCTTCAACGGCCTGCCGTGTTTGCCTTTCTTTACAGCAGGGGTATTCAACTTAAAGTGCTCATATTATGCTCATTTTCAGGTTCAGAATTGTATTTAGAGGTTGTACCAGAATAGGTTTACATTGTTTAATTTAAAAAAAAAAAACATATTTTTGTTGTACTGCACGTTGCTGCAGCTCCTCTTTTCACCCTGTGTGTTGAGCTCTCTGTTTTAGCTACAGTGTGAGGCATCTCACTTCTGTTCCATCTTTGTTTGGAGTCGCACATGCTCAGTAGCTAGGTAAGGACTACTAGCCAGTCAGAAGCAGAGTATGAGGGCGTGCCACGCTAGCAGCTAGGCGAGCATTATAACGTGTGTTACAAACAAAAGTAAAGGCTGGACTACAATAGAGCTGTTTGGAGCAGTTTGTGAACAGTGTTTTCTGTTGGAGATGGTAAGTCCCTTTGGGGTGGACTTTGGGCTTTTTCACTTTGTAAACCTATAACATGCACAAATAAGATATATAACACAATAAATGTAAGGGGGAAAAGCCAAAAAGCATAATATGAGCACTTTAAATTGCAAGAGGTCCACTAAGTCAACCCTCCGCCCTCGCAAAGGTCCGAATAATTCAACACCTACAAATATATACTATATACTAATAATACTACTAATAATAATACTAAAGGAATCAGTTGAGTCAACATTTTTAAACTCAAAGAGGCACACATGCACTGCCTATTATGAACAAGCATATGATGAAATAAAAAGTGCCATAAATCCATCAGATCTAAATATTCCTTTCAGTCCATAAAAATAACACCTCCTCAAAAGGAAAACAAAATAACGTGCTCTTTTAGGCTGATCTGAGCTTAATAATAACCCTTGTGTTGTGACAACACAACAGAAAATGTTTGTTTGTTGTTTTCAACTAAATTGCCCAAAAAATAACATGGATGCATGGAGGTATTCCATACAACGATATTCACAGGTAAAATCAATGATTACTTTCATTGAATTTTGGGTGGTTTATTCAATTTTATATCATTAAACTTTGACACAAACTAACTTTGACAGATACCAGTCTGTCATTCATTCAACATCCTCTGATCTTAACTATTATGCAAAATAATTCATAATTTCTGCTTTATTTTTTTAACTAAAGAATTAGGTAAAATGTCATTAACTAGGTTAATTGACCATGAATTCAAAAAAGTGTTAAAAAAAAAGTGACAATGTTTTTAAAAGCGTCAAAAGCATTGAAAAAAAAAAAGAGACAAACATCGGAAAGAGCGACAAAAATAGATTATTTTCTATTTAGACCCGGAAGGTTCATGGTTGACGGAAAGACAACATAAGGGTTAAAGATAGAAGTACAAGCTTCCTAGCTTAAAAAAAAAAAAAAAAAAAAAGCATAAACACAGTGCCTATATTTAACAAGCATATGATGAATGGAAAAACAAACACACATGCCCGCTGTTGCACTGTGAGAGAGTGAGACAGGATTCGTATAGATCGCTGTTATTGAGCTTTGGGCACATTGCTTTTCAGTGTCCTGACCTCAGATTAGAGCTGGGCAATTTATCAGTATTATATCAATATCGTGATGTGAGAATAGATATCGTCTTAGATTTTGGATATCGTAATATTGCAATATGACATAAGTGTTGTCTTTTCCTGGTTTTAAAGGCTGCGTTACAGTAAAGTGATGTCATTTTCTGAACTTACCAGACTGTTCTAGCTGTTCTGTTATTTGCCTTTACCCACTTAGTCATTATATCCACATTACTGATGATTATTTATCAAAAATCTCATTGTGTAAATATTTTGTAAAAGCACCAATAGTCAACACTACAATATCGAGGTATTTGGTCAAAAATATCATATTTGATTTTCTCCATATTGCCCAGCCCTACCTCAGACTGCTGTGGCTAAGTTTTCTCCAAGTGTCTGTGTCTAGTTTCATAGCGGCGTTTAACAATTCCACTTTTGACAATCTCATCAGACTCTGTGCAAATGAGGCACACCAGCCTCGTAGAACTCATAGCAGGAAGATTAAACGCATATTTTTTGTCCGCTCATCTCTGAAGACTGGGTTTTCACCGTCAACCTTTCTTTATTTTGATAATGCCACGTTCTTCTATCGTTTTGCATACCTGTGTACCTTCAGTCAGCTCGCGTCTCTCTCCCGCGTGTTTTTTTGCAACCTAGCAATGGCAACAAACAGTCGCAGGCTGTCACAGGACCTCGTTCTGCCTGTTGAAAATTCCTTTTTTTTTTTTTTTTTTGACAAGATAAATACCCATATCATTTACATATATTTCCCAGTTGCGCCAAAAGGCTTCGCGGTCCGGATGGAAGCCTCCTGCGGTCCGGTTTTGGACCGGAGTCCACCAGTTGGTGACCCCTGCTTTAAACCATTAATAATCGTCTTGGGCGGCGCTAAGCTACGGACGCAGCGACGGCGTAACTACATATTGGTCTCGGGAAGGAGCTTGTTTAGGTGGAACATTTGCACCCCGCAATACGCATACAACATTGAACAAAGTTAACTGTTGACACAATACAGTAACGTGAGGTATTTAAATTAGCTGGATACATGGTTAAACCTCATTGGCTCTTACCAGTGTATCGCCGTGTGTATTATGTCCATAGCAAATCCCCCCCCCCCAACGTCCCAGTTAGATAGTAAATCCCGTAAACATAACAGTATCCTTTTATAAATCTTAACTATAATTTCTTGAATGAACCAAGCAGGCCTGCCTTGTTGCACGATCCACATTTTCTTCTTAACTTTTTAACCATTTTCAGCGAATACCCGAAAACGACAGAGTTTTGCAAGACGAGGGACATTTGGCGGAAGATCCGGCGGCGACGGATGTTCCAGCGATTATCCGGTTAATGAATTGTCGTGGATTCAGACTGGGTACACAGTAACTCCAGGCTTCAGCCCGTGTCCTCCTCTTTGTTTCATGCCAATAAGACAGCACACTACAGTAGCAGAAGTAGTAGTAGTAGAAGTTTGTTTTCAGCCATTTTTCCAATGGCTGAGACACAATGCAACAGGTAAAGATAGATACAACACAACAGAGCACATGGAGTTGCAGTTAGTATAGTCTTACATTGCCAGACCTATCTCCACAGTGCTGCGGAAGAAGTTCTGGCTAGTCCACACAACATTCTGACAGATAGTCTAGCTAGCTGTCTGGATTTCCCCTGCAGAGATCTGAGGAGCAGTTATCCAGAGTCCTCACAAATCCACCGGAGTTTAGAACGCCAAAAAAAAGCAACATTACTGGCAATTTTGACAGGATTCTGATATTGTTATAGTCATCTTTTTTTAATCCTCTGTACAAAAAGTTAACCCCAGTCAGTATTTGTACTGTATGTGTTGTACATTGCAACTGCTACAGTAACTACCATATGGGAATATTTCACGGAATAGAATAGTCTTTATTGTCATGAAATTGGATGCAGTCATATCAGTGCAAAACATCAGCAAAAGTGCAAAAAAAAGGTTAATAAATCAATATAAAAGAGCCTCTTAAAGTCACTATAAAAATATATAAAAAGAGAAAGGAAGGTATTTAAAAAAAAAAAGGAAGTGAAGACACAAAAACCCAGACATACCACACATACAAAGCACAAATTATTCTTAAAACTCAAGAATCAATCAATCAGACTTAATATGTATATACAGTATTACTTTTCATCCATACATTAAATATATAAATAAATAAATAAAAGCTCTAAACAGTGGCTAATAAGTACATAAACTGTAGATCGTTAAAAAATATTTTGTAAAATACAATCCATAAATTAGCATTGAGTGCAGTAGAGGTGCAACGATGAATCGATTAGTTGTCAACTATTAAATTAATCGCCAACTATTTTGATAATCGATTAATCGTTTGAGTCATTTATATATATATATATATATATATATATATATAAAAAAGATTTCTCTGATTCCAACTTGTTAAATGTGAATATCTTCTAGTTTCTTCTCTCCTCTGGGACAGTAAACTGAATATCTTTGAGTTTCGGACAAAACAAGACATTTGAGGACGTCATCTTAGGTTTTGGGAAACACTGATCCACATTTTTCACCATGTTTTGACATTTTTATAGATCAAACAACTAATCGATTAATCGAGAAAATCATCGACTATGAAAATAATCATTAGTTGCAGCCCTAGAGTGCATTTATGGCTTTTGGACAAAAACGGTCTCTGAGTCTGTTTTGTCTGTCTGTTTGTCTGCCAATGGTTCAAAAAGAGAGTGTCCGGGCTGAGATGGATCTTTTTAGTATGCTCTGGGCTGAGATGGATCTTTTTAGTATGCTCTGGGCTGAGATGGATCTTTTTAGTATGCTCTGGGCTGTTTTGAGGCAGCAGGAACTGAAAAAGCTCTTCCAGGGAGGGGAGAGGGCAGCCAGTGATCTTCTGGGCGGACCCTCTGAAGTGCTGTCCTCAAACCACACACGCATGCAGTCTGTGCAGTCTCCACCAGAGGGAGCCATTCTACCATTCTTAGAATTTCACAGAGACTATAAATAAGAACTTTAGCATTACGTCCCTTTCCTCCTTGTGCTTATCCTCAGAACCATTCCCAGCTCAAAAAACTGTGTTTCTGTGTGTACTATTCTACATGGGAAGTATTGTACCATATGTTTATGGGCATTTACGCCATAATGAGTTTACATCCACTTGACCCTATCCCTCTTTCCATTTAACTTACCACAACGAAAGACCACACACATCCTGTAGGAAGCGAAGGTGTGAGGATTATCCCCACACATAAAGCTGTTGAACGAACCCATTCTGAATTCTGGAGGAAAATAAGCGAGGCCACTCTTCAGTTACTCCCATCGAAATTCTTACTCGCCGAGTTAGGCCAGCTTTGAATGGATTTAGCTGCCCATCTGCTCAGTATGGATGAGTAGCTACGTCTTAGATGACTTGGAGACGGGTCACAGTAGAAATACCCATTTGTTGAAGACGTCATACAGACCATTTGACCAAATAATGGCTTTCTCACAGGACTGGGGCGCTTTGTCAGCGGGGGCTATTTAATTCCCAAAAGTCCGATAAGAGTGGACGTGCGTGTGCGTGTGCGTGTGCGTGTGTGTGTGTGTGTGTGTGTGTGTGTGTGTGTGTGTGTGTGTGTGTGTGTGTGTGTGAGAGAGAGTGACTCTACCGTGTCTGAGTGTGTTTTGTGCGGCGGTGTGTGTGTGAGTAGGCTTATAGATGTGAGTTTGTCTGCTCTGCTATCAGCATTCTTCGTTAAGATGCTATGATTGGGGTAATTGTGGTGGCTGCCTCTCAGTTTGTGAAGGGGGGGGGGCACTTGGTTTGGCTGGGGACAGCCCTTATCTCTGTGTGTGTGTTTGGGGTAATTGTTGCGGCTTTTGCTCAGTTTTTGAAGGGGGTGCACTTGGTTTGACTGGGGACAGCCCTTTTATATATATATATATATATATACAGTGAGGAAAATAAGTATTTGAACACTCTGCTATTTTGCAGGTTCTCCCACTTGGAAATCATGGAGGGGTCTGAAATTGTCTGTATGATTTTTTAACTATTTATTTGTATGATACAGCTGCAAATAAGTATTTGAACACCTGAGAAAATCAATGTTAATATTTGGTACAGTAGCCTTTGTTTGCAATTACAGCGGTCAAACGTTTCCTGTAGTTTTTCACCAGGTTTGCACACACTGCAGGAGGGAGTTTGGCCCACTCCTCCACACAGATCTTCTCTAGATCAGTCAGGTTTCTGGGCTGTCGCTGAGAAACACGGAGTTTGAGCTCCCTCCAAAGATTCTCTATTGGGTTTAGGTCTGGAGACTGGCTAGGCCACGCCAGAACCTTGATATGCTTCTTACAGAGCCACTCCTTGGTTATCCTGGCTGTGTGCTTCAGGTCATTGTCATGTTGGAAGACCCAGCCTCGACCCATCTTCAATGCTCTAACTGAGGGAAGGAGGTTGTTCCCCAAAATCTCGCAATACATGGCCCCGGTCATCCTCTCCTTAATACAGTGCAGTCGCCCTGTCCCATGTGCAGAAAAACCCCCCCAAAGCATGATGCTACCACCCCCATGCTTCACAGTAGGGATGGTGTTTTTGGGATGGTACTCATCATTCTTCTTCCTCCAAACACGGTTAGTGGAATTATGACCAAAAAGTTCTATTTTGGTCTCATCTGACCACATGACTTTCTCCCATGACTCCTCTGGATCATCCAAATGGTCATTGGCAAACTTAAGACGGGCCTTGACATGTGCTGGTTTAAGCAGGGGAACCTTCCGTGCCATGCATGATTTCAAACCATGACGTCTTAATGTATTACCAACAGTAACCTTGGAAACGGTGGTCCCAGCTCTTTTCAGGTCATTGACCAGCTCCTCCCGTGTAGTCCTGGGCTGATTTCTCACCTTTCTTAGGATCATTGAGACCCCACGAGGTGAGATCTTGCATGGAGCCCCAGTCCGAGGGAGATTGACAGTCATGTTTAGCTTCTTCCATTTTCTAATGATTGCTCCAACAGTGGACCTTTTTTCACCAAGCTGCTTGGCAATTTCCCCGTAGCCCTTTCCAGCTTTGTGGAGGTGTACAATTTTGACTCTAGTGTCTTTGGACAGCTCTTTGGTCTTGGCCATGTTAGTAGTTGGATTCTTACTGATTGTATGGGGTGGACAGGTGTCTTTATGCAGCTACCGACCTCAAACAGGTGCATCTAATTTAGGATAATAAATGGAGTGGAGGTGGACATTTTAAAGGCAGACTAACAGGTCTTTGAGGGTCAGAATTCACTGATAGACAGGTGTTCAAATACTTATTTGCATCTGTATCATACAAATAAATAGTTAAAAAATCATACAATGTGATTTCTGGAATTTTGTTTTTAGATTATGTCTCTCACAGTGGACATGCACCTACGATGACAATTTCAGACCCCTCCATGATTTCCAAGTGGGAGAACTTGCAAAATAGCAGGGTGTTCAAATACTTATTTTCCTCACTGTATATATATATATATATATATATATATATATATATATATATATATATATATATATATATATATATATATATATATATATATATATATATCTCTGTTACCACATGCAGAGAGTGAGATACCTCGAGATAATCGCCTGAGATAATAGACTTTTTATTGATTCATCTCATACAATCTGATCATCCTCTCTGGAGCATAAACTCATGTAATTGGTGTAAATCAGCCAGCAGACTGTAAAAGATGGACATTTATTGCCAGCACATACTGGCTCAGAAGGAATATGTGCTGGCATGAGGAGGGGGCTAATGGTCATTGGAGCAGCTGGAGAGGAGCAAATGACAGCTGGCTGGTGTGCTTGGATGAAATGTGTCTGTTTGGCTCGCTCGTGGTGTTTTGAGGATTTCGATCAGTGACTCAAATAAGTTTAGAAGTAGCAGCGGAGTCAAAATATCTGTCTCGAGAGTACATTCAAAGAATTACAAGGGATTGTACTGCGTCATATAAAGCCACTTTCTACATCTGGCTGCTTCTTTTCCAGCTTTTAATCAGCAGACCTGCCGCTCTGTGGACACGCAAGAGTCTCCTAGGGGTCTCGGGTCACACGGCAGGCGAAATGTTCAGACCGACTCAACTTTTGGAGAAATGCAACCCCACGTCATGCTGCGGTGGCCAATCACGTAACCGGCGATCAGACTTTTCGGTGCGTTTTGAGCTATGGTTTAAACATCACTCCCTCTTTCGCTGCCACAACAAAGTTTTGAAACACCATGAGGGTTAAAAAATAAAATACAAGCACTGAACTGCCCGGGAGTTTGTGTAATAGCTGAACAAAGCACTCGCTAGGTCTCGCTCGTCTCTTTTCTTTCGCTCACTCCTGTGAAATGAAGCTGCCGTCAAGAGCGGTCGAAATCTATAAACGATCTGACGGAAAACAGTAGTTGTGAAATATAAAGTCTACTTGTGCTTTGTTGGGGGGGTGGGGATCAGCTTGATGATCTTACAATGTACAGTTTTCCAAATATTTAATATTTTACTGAAAGCTAAGTAATTGGGATTGGGGGGGGTATTCTAAAAAGGTAGACACTGAAGAGAGTTTAAGGACTGGACGACGCATTTTGAGCAGTTGCTGACTGCTATACAGTAATGTATTTGGCCCGATGATTGGACAGGTATGATTTAGTACGAATATTGCACGCTCAGTGAGTTATGTGTGTGGGTCGATGATTGACATTATGACTCAGAATCTCCTTTTTACTTTTGCTTTGGCCTCCAGTGAAAAGAAAGGGAAAACTTGATCACAAAACGACATGTATAAACACTAATTCAATATTTCATATCAGACATTTTATTTTGAGATTACTAGTAATGATTGGTAATTGATGGGGGGGGGGGAAATCATTCATGGGGAAAACAATCATTTGGGTAGCTTGTCTAAATTAATGCTATCGAACTCATGTTGCTCAATGCCGTCTTCAGCCCCTCAGTCCCTTGGACTCGACCAGCACAGATTGATTAATTAAAAGCTACATTAACTGTTTTTTTTTTTCCCCATTTGGGGGCTGTGCACCAGGCGGGACCACAGCATTAACAAATAATCAACTTATGAAGCCGACATGGTGAACGTGTTAGCAAACTGCTGCGTTATCCACAACGAGGAGCTGAACGCTCTGTAGAGCTGAGGGGAACTGCAGTCAAGTGATATGTATACAAGGGACTCCTTTCAATACACAGTCATTTGATCCATTGTTATTACAACAAATGATTGTTTATAGACACTTTAATTGATTGATAGATACTGATACTAACCTTTTTTTTAAATACAGTGAAAGAATAACTTAAAATGTTATCAGAAGCAATATCTTACTAGAGCTGCAAAGATGAATCGATAAGTTGCCAACTTATTAAATGAATCGGCAACTATTTTGGTAATCGATTAAAAAAAAGTAAATAAATTCTCTGATCCCAGCTTCTTACATGTGAATATTTTCTAGTTTCTTCTCTCCTCTGTGACAGTAAACTGAATATGTTTTGAGTTGTGGACCAAACAAGACATTTGAGGACGTCATCTTGGGCTTTGGGGATACACTGATCGACAGTTTTCACCATTTTATAGAGACCCCTCCATAAACAACTAATTAGTTCATCAAGAAAATAATCGACACGTTAATCAAAAATGAAAATAATTAGTTGCGGCACTATAATAATCTACATCCCTTTTACAGTCGGGACTTTTTAATTGACTGAACAGTCTAAGTATTTAACTTTCTTTTGACGCTCATTAATGTCTCATTTCACATTTGCATTACACACATTTTCTTCTATCCTCTGTTGAATTTATTGCATTAGTGTGTTCTTAATGTGAGGTTAGTGTTTGGATAATGAGCCGTGCCAACTCGCAGCATGTAAATTGATGTTGCTTAATGATCCCAGAACATAGTCAATAAGACTAAATAGTCAAATTTAAGTTGAATTTTTTTTTTTTTTTATTATATCAAAGCAAGAATTATATTATAGGATATAAGCATATTAAAGGGTATCTTTGTTTGTTTGTTTTTCAAACTGCACCCTATCTTCCTATGTTTTTGTGTCTAAGAGGCTGATGGGAACAACAATCTTTGAAATAGTGCCAGTATTAAGCAAGACAGCGGCGAAAAAATCTACGTAAAAAACAAATGTATGTAAGTTAATGGGCAAACATGCTTGTTTTGCCACGGACGTGCTCAGATTATTATTCCAAGTGTCTGTCAACATTATAGAAAGG
Source organism: Zingel zingel (assembly GCA_023566125.1). NCBI lineage: Eukaryota > Metazoa > Chordata > Actinopteri > Perciformes > Percidae > Zingel > Zingel zingel. Next base: position 10,408,665 of record CM042332.1, read on the forward strand.
ACCCCTGCAGAGATAGACCTTTTTGTTTAACAAGAGACATCCCTGAAATTGCTCTTGCCAAATCCACCAGACTCCATTTGAATAAACAGTAATATTCTCATCGTAAAATATATTTCATTCAAAGTCGACAGAAACAAAATAAAACCATTTAAAGCCGTCTTGGTTCGTCTTTCCACTTTTACCACATTCTCTATTCTCGATTGGTTGAAATAAACACATGATTTACTAGGGCTGGACGATTATGTATCGAAAATGTATCGACATCGAAATTCTGAAGCTGTTACCAGCGTATTTTTCCCAGGACGGTAATTTCGATAATTTATTCCCGTTGATAGACCTACTTTCTCCGCGCGTGTAGTCGCGTGACTTCGCCCGGACCAGTCAGCCGCATGGAAAGCATAATGGAGGCTAACTCAAACACAGAGTCCGAGTCAACTGAGCAACTTGTGCCCAAATTAAATGAAATGCAATGCAGCGTTCGTCGCCTGGAAACATTTGGCCGTCAGAAAAGACGATTTAGAACAACGTGATTATTTATCGTTATCGAGGTAAAATGTGCAATTAATCGTGATTTTGATTTTAGGTCATATCGTGCAGCCCTATTAGTTACCCAATGACATGTAAAAAAAATATGCCGGCTCTATGTACTAAAAGTATTGGTTATTTAAAGGTCTTTGGTGTTTTTTGCCCCCAACGTCTCCTTGGAAGGCGCTGTTGGAGGCAAAAAACACCATCGAGCTTATTTAAATGGAGGCTGGTGAGTCAGGCGATGGCGATTTCGGAGCTGTTACTGGCTCTTTTAATAAAAAGGATCTTACTCTTTAACAATAATGTCTATCTCTGTAGGGATGTTTTCCATGATGTTGTCAGACACACACAATAATAATAATCTGAGCCTGTCGGTGGTCATAACAGCACTTTTAGTAGAGGGAAATTGACGATGCAAATTTGCCCTATGTGATTATATTGCAGCCCAGTTCGCTGCTGCCGATTCCAGCTTTCTCGCTCAATACCGGACCAATTTCAACGATTTTTGTTCACATTAGTCACTTAGATACCATGCATGGGAAAATAGGGTCCAGGTTGAAAAAGAACAGAAATTACCCTTCAAGAGCAGGAATAATCTAAAGAGAAATGACTGAGACAGTGTTGTCCTGCAGGTACTCGGAGCGCAGTAACACCAAGTGTGTGGGAATCACTATCGAGACGCGGCCTGACTACTGCCTGAAGCGACACCTCAGCGACATGCTTGGCTACGGCTGCACGCGGCTGGAGATAGGAGTCCAGAGTGTGTATGAAGACGTGGCCCGAGACACCAACAGGTCAGTAGGTCGGGGACTGATAATAATAAACGGATAAATAAATAAACGGGACGGATGTAGATAAGAAAGCAGACGTGGCCAGATAGCAGCCGCTCTGATGGTGTGGAAAGGATAAATTATGTTGTATTTCTATTCCTTTTACCTTCAGGCTTTTATAATTAAACGTATTTGTACATGCGTGTTTCTTCCAGAGGACACACGGTGCGAGCTGTCTGCGAGTCTTTCCACCTTTCAAAGGATGCTGGCTTCAAAGTAGTCGCCCACATGATGCCAGATCTGCCTAACGTGGGCATGGAGAGGGATGTGGAGCAGTTCATTGTAAGCAGTTCATAAATATGGTTTGTTGTCATTTTAAAGGTCCTATGACATGCTGCTTTTTAGATGCTTATATATAGGCCGTAGTGGTCCCCTAATACTGTATCGACGCATTTTGAGCAGTTGCTGACTGCTATACAGTAATGTATTTGGCCCGATGATTGGACAAGTATGATTTAGTAAGAATATTGCACGCTCAGTGAGTTATGTGTGTGGGTCGATGATTGACATTATGACTCAGAATCTCCTTTTTACTTTTGCTTTGGCCTCCAGTGAAAAGAAAGGGAAAACTTGATCACAAAAGACATGTATAAACACTAATTCAATATTTCATATCAGACATTTTATTTTGGGATTATTGTGTCCTCCAGTGTTAGCTTAGTTAGTAAGAGTTGTTGTAACAGCAGGTTTGAGATAGGGCCGGACAAGGGAACTGCTCCCAAAAAGTGGTATCTCGATTTGAATTCGGAAAAAGAAAACTAAATGGTAACTACGAATAAATCTTGCATACCATGTTTGACCCCACAGAGTAGCATTATGCTCCTACATAGACAAAATGACATTTGTATTATTGGTATGATACGCTGTGAATAAACCATAATACGCGATGTGCTTAGCATTAGGTTAAGCTGTACAGTAATACCGACCGAAATTCCAGAGTAATTTGGTTCCGGGGGATATTGCATACAATCTATATCACATTATCATTTAATTACTGGATGGTCACGACAAATATCAGGATTCATAATTATGTTCCTCGTAATTTTAACAAAATGTGATTTCACTGATTTTTCTTTTGCAGTGTAGAAGTGTAGTGCTTTCTAAAATGCCCATCAAAGGCACATTTATCAAGTACAGTTGTATGATCAAAGTGTATCATTCTTTTTTATTAACTTTAGAGGCATGCTTTTATTTCCCTGTGTTGCTATTGTTTTCGTTCTATCCTCTATCGTGAAGCACTTTGTGTCTGAGTCTGTTTTGACATCAGCGCTATAAACTAAACGCATCAGTTATCTTTCTGACGCTTGATAGTGATGATTGAGATATCACGGCTGATGATGGCGTACGGGTGCATCAGATCAGCTAAAGATATGGGCGCTATTAATAGCCACAGCCGCGTGTAATGATATCTGCTCTTGCATAGTTGGAGAACGTCGCTGATGTGGCACAATAGGCAAAATTGCACTTCTTCCTTGCTGTTCTTTTTATTGGCAGGAGTGAGGAAACTGATAGAGGTATTGATATGCAGTAGATTGGGAGTGTCTTCATCTATTTTTGGCTAACTGTGGGAGTGGGAATGAGGCTTGCGCACATGCGTACATACAGTTTTATGTATCAATTAGGGCTGTCAGTCGATTGAAATATTTAATGGTGATTAATCGCATGATTGTCCATAGTTAACTCTCGATTAATCACGCATTTCTTATCTGTTCTAAATGTACTTTAAAGGGGCTATTTTACAAATATGCTTGTCTATGCATGAACCATCTGGAAGGGCTTTGAAACTGATCTTGCCATTGAAAATTAGAAAGTGTATCCATTTCTGCTCTGCGGTTTGTTTCTGCTAGCCACCCACACCATTACTGCTGCTTCAACCTTCCCAATTTTCCAAACTATGGAGCGTCCCGAGGCCCAAATCACAGAACGCGCGTGCGTTAATAGTAGAGATGGTCCAATACCATTTTTTGCTTCCCGATACCGATTCCGATACCTGAACTTGCGTATTGGCCAATGCTGAGTACTGATCCGATACCAGTGTGTCATATATTTTATTATGTTTTAGCAGCTGTACACTACTATCCCTGTATGGATGTGATGTCATTTCTATCCTTGTTTTCAGCCTGGCTCAGGTTAAACTCGGTGAAACATGAAAAAACACTAACAATGAACGCCACAGAACTTTCTTTTACTATCCAGTTTGTCAGTCAGTCATAACGGAAAAAGCAAATAAATAAACTACTTTAAAGTAGATTTTCTTCAGGGCTAAATTACGTGATATCAGATTGGTGCATAAACTCCAGTAGTTGCCGAGACTTTTCAGATACTGGTATCAGTATCAGAACATCTCTAGTTAATAGCGCGTCAAAACAATTTGTGGCGTTAAAAGGAATTTGTATTTATTTTGAAAGCCTTAGTATCAAGCGAAATAATAATGGTTATGCATATTTATTTTCTTAAGATTATTTTTTGGGCATTTTAGGCCTTTATTTGTATAGGACAGCTTGGACTTGAGAGGGGGAATGACATGCAGCAAAGTCGGAGTCGAATCTGCGGCCGCTACGCCGAGGAGTAAACCTCTATATACGGGCGCCCGCTCTACCAGGTGAGCTCCCCAGGCGCCCAGTTATGCATATTTCTGTCTGTGCATACACAGAGGTTTTTAGTTGTGAATCTACACACAGTGTCATGGCTAAAATGTGTGTGGGTTTATAACTGGATTATAACCATTGCCTTCAGGCTTAAATCAGTTTGGATGGACATCACGTATTATCCGATGCTTGGGTATAGTCTGTGTACACACACCAATGGCTTTATCATGGACAGAGGCTGGTCAGTGACTCAGGCCACAATGTCTGCATTGTAGTTCTTCCTTTTTATATGACGGAGAGCTACCGGTGTCTGAGCATATATATATATATATATATATATATATATATATATATATATATATATTTGTTTTTCATCCGATTTTCTTTTTGTTGACATTTCTGCCTTTCTTGGACAGTTTATTAGTGTAGATACCGAAAGGAAAGATGGGGAGAGAAGGGCATACTGTAACATGCAACCAAGGTCCTTGTTATTTATGTGTGTTCCACATAAATACTGAGAAGCAAGAGCTGGGAATGATGTCACACCCGAGTTGAATGGGTTCCATTTACAAGTCAGATTTTTCATTGTACGCTAGCCAGTGCATTATTCTGTTTTTACAACATAACAGAGAGGAGTTGGACACGACTGTCTGTACGACTGTACGACTGATTTAATGAGACACAGATAAGACTGAAGTGCTAATAACTGTATGTTACTACAGCTTTCACTACTGTTGATACACGGGGCAGCCACGTTGGATTTTGAGCTTGGGATACTGCAAGGTTGTCTGAGTTCCGAGCTCGGAAATCCGAGGTCAGGGGGCGTGTTTCCGACTTTGACCTCGGAAAATCCGACTACCGAGAACAAATGGAGCGCACTAATAGTATTTGGCCTAACAACAAGATTACCAGGATGCCCGTCAAAAGCACATTCGTCACACACACAGACATCTTTGGTTTTGAGCTGATCAAAGAGGTTAGTTAGATTGGTAACAACTGTCAATCACTGCATATTCTGCAAAGAATTGTGTTCCGCCAATCGTTGGCATGCAAGTGTGCTTTTGTTATAGCATGAAGTGGTTATATCCTCACTGCCGTGAGTGGAGCTGGAACTTATGGTCCATTTTATATGACACAGTAATTAAAATCGTTAGATATCACATGTAGGAAATGATCTGTTTTGAGTTCCAGGTGATACATGAGAAACAAAATGAGTAAAGAATTCTGACTACAGGCTTAAAATGATACCAGTAAAGTTATGCACCAAGACGATCATTAAGTTTATTGTTTGTGACATTAGGAATCATCGTCTTGTTCTTTTTGCTTGGCATCAGGGTGCGTCATCACTACTTATTTCACAGTGGTATAGTAACAAGTCCCACATGTAGCATCTTAAAAATAGGAACAGAAAAGCTGTGACAGTCGACTCGCAGTCCCAACTGTGATGTGACTCGATGGGGGGAAAAAAAAAAGTCCTGTCAGATGTCTCTCAACAGCAGGCTCACTTTGCAGCTCTGATTGGAAACCCGGCTGTAATGTGAAGGTGCGGGATCAGACAACGCTCCTTCCCAACATGCCTGACTGTAGGATGTAAATGACGACTCAGTTTGAGGCTGTGCGCAATACCAGCTCATTTGGCTTATTTTTTACATTGTTAATCAAGTGATTAACAACACAATGAGGAAAAAGAAAATATTGTACTAATTGGTGCAGGTGCATGCACCCCTGTGACTCTTAGCCGAAATACAGTATGTCACTCATTGTCTCGGATGGAACAATAGTAACTTTTTCTCTCCTTTGTCTGTTAATTGAGCGGTTTCTTTGCTTTGTTAGTGCTTTTTTAAATTGCTGGCAGTCTGGTGATTCACAGGGTTTGTACTACAATGGAGCTGTCTACAGAGTTGAAAAGGGTCACACCTTGGTCTTCCTCTGTAATGAGCTACATATTAAACAAGAAAGGGCAACAAAAAAAGAGATGGAACATCGCTGTACTGTGGAAACAGTTTTGTTCTGCTCAGAGAGGTTGATATGAAACGTAAGTCTTCACTAAGCTGACTGAATTAAAAAGAGTGAATACATCTGAAAACATTGGCTTTTTTTAATGTGGACAGGGAAAACGGAGCATTTGGAAAATGATGAAATGACTTAGGTCTGGTTGGGCACTTTGTAGTCTCGCATTGCCAGACCTTTCTCCACAAGGCTGTGGAGTAAGGTCTGGCTCCTCCACACATACATTCTGGGATAGGAGAAAAAAACGCTCCAGGCTGTTTCCTTTTCTTTAAACCAATCACAACCAATCGTGGGTGGTGATGGCGCAGTGGATATGACACATGCCTTTGGGTTCAATTCCCAATGCGATACATCAACCAATGTGTCCCTGAGCAAGACACTTAACCCATGTAATAATGTAATGTAATTGTCTTGGGCGGCGCTAAGCTCCGGATGCAGTGACAGTGGATCTGCAAAATGGTCCCTGGAAAGGAACTTGTTTAGGTGGAACATTTGCACCCCGCAAAAGAAAACGCCACATACAATATTAAATGAAGTTAACTGTTCACATAATACAGTAACGTGAGCTGTTTAAATTAGCTGGATATATGGTTAAACCTCATTTGCGCTTACCAGTGTATTGCCGTGTGTAACATTACTTCGTCCACAGCAGTCCCCGCCAATCATACCCAAAACATCCCAGTTAGAGAGTAAGTGCTGTAATCATATTCTTTGTAAATCTTGACAATCATTCCCAGAAAGAACCATCAGGCCTGCCTTAAATTGCATGATCCAATTTTTTTTTCAAAATTGCCAATTTTAGCATGTAGCTTGCTAGCTTGAAGTTTGTTGTTTCCCGAAACGAACGAGTTTTGCAAGGTGAGGGACATTGGGCGTTCATCTGGTAAATGTCGTTGATCCAGACTAGGCACTTTGTGATAGTTAAGACGGTGCTACGTACTCGCTATAGATGACTTTAGACTCTGTTGCTCCTCTCAAAAAGAAAATGATGAAGCAAAGGAAACTAGCGCCTTGGTATAACTCGCAAACTTAAAAAAAACCTCGCGAAAACGTGAAAGTAAATGGCGTTCCACCAATCTGGAAGAATCTCGTTTAGACTGGCAAGACAGTCTGAAAACCTATAGGAGGGCCCTCAGAAATGCCAGATCAGACTATTACTCATCACTAATAGAAGAAAAATAAGAACAACCCAAGGTTTCTTTTCAGCACTGTAGCCAGGCTGACAGAGAGTCACAGCTCTACTGAGCCATCTATTCCCCTAGCTCTTAGTAGTGACGACTTCATGAGTTTCTTTAATGATAAAATTATAACAATTAGAGATAAAATTCATCACCTCTTGCCTTCAACTTCTAACGGTTCACCTTTTAAATGCAGGACCGCTAGAAAGAACGACAAGACCTGACATATACTTAGGCTGCTTTTATCCTATAGACCTTCAATAATTAATGTTAAAGGTCTCTTCAGCAAAGCCATCTACCTGTCTCGTAGACCCCATCCCAACGAGGCTATTTAAATAAGCGTTACCTGTGGTTAACACTTTATTACTAGATATGATCAATAGGTCTTTATTAACAGGTTATGTACCACAGTCATTTTAAAGTAGCTGTGATAAAACCTCTTCTGAAATAAACCACCCTCGTTCCTGAGGTTTTAACCAACTATATACCCATATCTAATCTTCCCTTTCTCTCCAAGATCCTTGAGAAGGTAGTCGCTAATCAGTTATGTGACTTTCTACATAGGAATAGTCTATTTGAGAACTTTCAGTCAGGATTTAGAAAGCATCATAGCACAGAGACGGCACTGGTGAAAATTACTAACAACTTTCTAACTGCTGCCGACAAAGGACTTGTCTCCATACTTGTGTTATTAGATCTTAGTGCTGCATTCAACACTATTGACCATACCATCCTGTTACAGAGACTGGAACACTTAGTTGGCATTAAAGAAATCGCACTAACCTGGTTTAAGTCCTATTTATCTGATCGATCTCAATTTGTTAATGTTAACGATGAATCCTCCAGGCACCCTAAAGTTAGCCATGGCGTTCAACAAGGCTCAGTGCTTGGACCAATTCTATTCACCTTATATATGCTTCCTCTAGGCAATATTATTAGGAAACACTCAATTAACTTTCACTGTTAAGCAGATGACACCCAATTATACCTATCAATCAAGCCAGACGAAACCAGTCAGTTAGCTAACTTTCAAGCATGCATTAAAGATATAAAATCATGGATGACCTACAATTTTCTGATGTTAAACTCAGACAAAACCAAGGTTATTGTGCTCGGCCCTAAACATCTCCGAATCTCATTATATAAAGATATAGCTACACTGGATGGCATTGCCCTGGCCTCCAGCACTATTGTCAGAAATCTAGGAGTCATTTTTGATCAGGATATATCCTTTTTAACCCTTGTGTTGACTTCGGGTCACATTGGCCCGTTTTTAAATTTTTGTTTTATATCAGAAAATATTGGACGTAGAAATAAGCGCTGAAAATGTGTAGAAGAAATTTTTTTAAATTTAAAACATTGGAAAAAGCAAAAACAAATTGTGAAAAAAGGCGTCACAAATGTCAGAAAAATAAGTGTTTTTTTCAAGGTTGAAACGAAGACAACACAAGGGTTAAAGCACCTTTTTTTTTTCCCAATGAGACAACCTGTAGGGGGAACGAAGTGGTGGGTAGCGCGAGCTGTAGTACCAATGAGACAACCTGTAGGGGGACCGAAGCGGGAAAAGTTACATAGTGTTGCTTAAACGCCCACTTAAAACAAATCTCAAGAACAGCCTTTTTTCACCTTCGTAACATTGCCAAAATTAGGCACATCCTGTCTCAAAACGATGCTGAAAAACTAGTCCATGCATTTATTACTTCCAGGCTGGACTATTGTAATTCCTTACTATCAGGTTGCTCCCTTAAGACTCTCCAGCTGATCCAGAATACTACAGCGCGTGTTCTGACAAGAACTAAGAAAAGAGATCATATTTCTCCTCTATTAGCTTCTCTGCATCTAAAATCCTTCTTCTGACCTACAAAGCTATAAATGGTCAAGCACCATCATATCAGGAAGAGCTCTTAGTACCTTATTGTCCCACTAGAGCACTACGCTCCCAGAATGCAGAGTTACTTGTGGTTCCTAGAGTCTCTAAAAGTAGAATGGGAGCCAGAGCCTTCAGCTATCAGGCTCCTCTCCTGTGGAACAAGCTCCCAGTCTGGGTTAGGGAGGCAGACACCGTCACCACATTTAAGAGTAAACTTAAAACTCTTCTCTTTGATAAAGCTTATAGTTAGGAAGTTAGGAGTTGCAGCGTTCGCCTAGACTGGCGGGGGAGGGTGTATACAGCAGACACGGCACCCCTTCTCTTCTTCTCTTCATAGTCATCAGATTCAACTTAGGACTGGCTTAGGTTTGCCTTGCACCAGCTCTTAATTATGCTGTTATAGTTTTAGACTGCTGGGGGACATCCTTTGACACACTGAACTCCTCTTTCCTCTCTCTTTCCATCTGTGTGCATCCATACCCCAGAAATGCTTGTTACTAACTTAGCTCTGGGGAGCTTATTCCCTGGAGTCCTTATGTTTTTTCGCTGGGAGGAAACTTGTTTTGGTGGAACATGTGTATGTTCAGTCGTGCAACAGAAAACTCAGATTGGACAGATAGTCTAGCTAGCTGTCTGGATTTACCCTGCAGAGATCTGAGGAGCAGTTAACCATAGTCCTCAGAAATCCACCGGAGTTTAAAATTACAACACAAAGAAAGCGGAAAGTTACGGACATCTGGCCGAAATGAAGGACATCCAGCGGAATTTCCGGCGGCACCTGAACAATCCCGGAAGTGGAACGCCGTCGATATAGACTAATCATAAGCTAATATTGGCTGATATATTGATATTTGTTGGGCTGTAATTAAAACACATTACCCCGTAGGTGATCACGGACTGCTGTGACACAGCAGTTTTGTAGTTTAATGATGCAAAGAGGACAACGAAGAAGAGATTTAAATCATTGTCTTATCGGTTTTCCTGAAAATGCTGAATTAGACGCTGGAGTTATTTAGACTTGTGTGAAAGCAAAGCGCTATTTTTAGAGGTTATTTTTGTGTTGTTGTTAGCGCTGACTACAGAATACACGGTATAGCCAATCTTCAAAGCTTCAACAGCTCTGTCAGATTTAATATGAGATAGAGAGTCTGTGTCTTGCTGCAGATTTCTTACATTACATGTGTGTGTGTGTGTGTGTGTGTGTGTGTGTGTGTGTGTGTGTGTGTGTGTGTGTGTGTGTGTGTGTGTGTGTGTGTGTGTGTGTGTGTGTGTGTGTGTGTGTGTGTGTGTGTGGAACCACTTGTCTGGATGACTGTTTGTTTGATGGTAATATGGGGGCAGCAGCAGGTCGGCACAGTGAGAAGAAGCAGATTAAATGTGTATTTGGCCCTCAGAGTCTTTCCTGTAACACTTCCTTTGTCACTTCTCCCCCTAGACTTAATTTCTCCCTTTGTCTCTGCTGCCTTTTTTTCTCCCCGCGTGTGGACTCAATATGTTCTGTCTCCCGTTCTCTTTGTTTGTCTCTTTCCCCTCATGCTTTTCTCTCGTCTCCGTCATCTTTCACTTTTATCTTTTTTTATTTATCTCTCCTCTCTAGTCGTAACTTTTCACTCGACCCTTCTCTTCCGTCACGGTCTCTCTTCTCCCCACCTCTCCTGTCGCGTCATCTATCTCCTCTCTCTCTCTCTCTCTCTCTCTCGCTCTCTCTGTCCTCTACCAAACAAACCGTCTCCCTCTTTTCTTATCACACTGACACTTTCAGATTATACAACTTGTGTGTGGCTCCCCTTTGGTCTTCCTCATCATATCTAATCTTCCATGACACATGAATTTGGTGGGGGGGGGGGATATGCAGCTTCCTAAATATCTTCACTCCAGGATCGAAACTAAGCATCTCAGGATTTTTCCTGGGATCCATAAACTTCACTGCTACATTTTTAACACAGGGAGCATCTAGAAATAGTCAGACAAGAAGTGGAAGTAGTGGGATATATATATATATACATACATACAAAGAAGCATAGTGAGGCAATGTGGCTACAATGGCAGTGAAAAGGAAGACTCCAAATATGGATGAAAATATTTCCCAAAAAAATTGTGTTTTTGATTCATGAAGAAGGAAACCCATTTAACATTATTGTTGGGCCTCAAGGATACACATAATGCATTTTGGCAAGAAATGTAAAGATAACTTGTTTGTTTACAAAAAAAACAGTATATTTAACCTTTAGCCTTAATTTAAATGTTTCTCACATAAAAAGGGAGTGTGCCAGATGGGTATTTGGATGTCAAGTTAAAATGGGAGATGGTCGTGTCAATGTGCCCAAATATTGTTATTTCTATGTGGATGTTTGGCTTTGGTTGCTTGGTTTTTGAAGCTTGTGAACAAGGTGGAGCATTTAGCAGCTAAACGAACAGCCTCGATCATGTGGACAAGGCCTAAGATTTGCATATTTAACACGTTTTATGAAATACAATGTGACCGTGAAATAGAAGGCAATCTTCTGTTTATGTGAAAATGTTTAAAGCTTTAGTGCGTAACTTTTTGATATTAATGAACGTCCGTTACATTCAAGCCATTGTCAAATGAGTTGCTACAAAGCTAATTAAGACTACCAGCTCCACACAACTCTCTCTGTATTTCTCAGTATGGCTATGTTCAGAAGATTGTGGCGTCCGGCGACTTTCCCCGTGCAAAAACTTGAGTGAAGATAATCACCTCTTCTGAAGAGTCCATCATGTTTTTTTAATCCTCCGTGTCCTCCTTGGCTACTAGCAACTGCGTAGAGGAGGTGCATAGGGGAAAAAATGTTTTTTTTTTTTTGTTGAATAGATAAAAAATCTGGATAAATATTTATCTCAAGACTAAGCAATAATAATAATTTCAGCCACTATTGTGCTGCCCGTCCTACATGACGGCTGCCCCATGACCCTTAAAAGGATTAAGCAAGAACTTCTAATGAATGGACGGATGAATGGAAATTCCAGCTCAGGTTTTGTTTGCTTGCAGTACCCAATTTGATGAGAATGGGGACTCTGGATTCTGCAAGTATGATGCAAATAGCAGCTGAGGTTTTAGTGGAGGGATAAAAAAAATTGGTAATAATAATTCCATTCAGGCCTTCTCAATACAGAGCCCTTCAGTGCTGGTTGCCATCTTAAGGAAGCAGGGATCTCTTAATTAGGGGTCCAAAGCCGAGGGAGCTGGGAACCCCAATTGTAATCGCATTTAATATTCTTCTTCTTTTTTAGTATTTTTCCGTTGATAAAAGTGTCACTACAGCCTGAACTGTGCATGGTGGGGCACAACTCCTAGGTCCGATTTTTAAGAGCTAAGAATAACCTCTTTGTCCAACAAATTACCAAGCAAATCCCAGTGGTATTATTATTAAAGGACTGAGATGTATTACCAGGTTTTTAATTTTAAAGACACCGTAGCTGTGACTTTATCCAAGCTTTTTATCCTGAGCTTTACATTTTTTTCATAAACCCCAAAAAATCTGAATAAGAGATAAATCTGGTGAAATTCTATATTTTTCTTAAAGTCACATACAAGAAATATAAGTGGATATGAGGTTTTTCATTGAAAAATGAAATGAAAGCTGCATCACATGCGGTAGGCCTCACCCATTTGCTCCTAGACTTTTATCACAGTAAAATAGCGATATGTCGTAAACCTACTTTTTTCGAACTCCACGTAGCATCTCCAAATGGAGCTGATAAAAAGTTAGCAAAAGACTTTAGCTCCGTTCAAAAATGCAAAAGTTCCGTATGAACAAATATGTTTAGCTAGCTATAAAAACAACTATAGCATATCTTGACCAAATTAAATGGTATCGACGCAATAATCAGGATTCTTGTTTGTCATGCCACTCCAAGGCTCTGCACGAAATTCGGCGATGATCCGCCATTGGGAGGCTCTATAATCAAGGTAGACTCATTTCAGCCTATAACTCAATGAATGTAAATGGGAAATTTGCAGTTGCAATTTACTACAGGCCTTGGAGATCAAGTGTTTGTGATATTTCCTGAAGTTTACCTTGCCGCCGCCACGCTTTGGGTTCCGCTTTCACTAGTCTCGCATAGTCAAACCTTCCTCCACAGCGCTGCGGGGGAGGGTCTGGCTAGTCCACACAGCATTCTGGGATGGGAGAAAAACGTGCTCTGGTTTATTGGCGTTTCTTTAAACCAATCACAATCACCTTAGGCGGCACTGAGCGGAGCCACGGTGCCGCTGCAAAACAGCTTCTGGAAGGAACTTGTTTTGGTGGAACGTGTACGTTCAAAAGTTGTTTTAGTCGTGCAACAAAAAAGATTGGACAGATAGTCTAGCTAGCTGTCTGGATTTACTCTGCAGAGATCTGAGGAGCAGTTAACCATAGTCCTCATTAATCCACCGGATTTTAAAATTCCAACACAAAGAAAGAGGAAGGTGACGGACATCCGGCTGAAAAGACTTTACGAATCAATCCTGGATGTGCAACGTCGTGGATATAGACTACGCTTTCGCGGACACCGGACGCTGGAGAGGCTTGGACCCCGTCACAACTGCTTGCAGTACTAGTTTTATTTTCGTTTTGCATTCATTTAAACATGCTTCCTTTTCAGCCATTATCTTACTTGAATGTATTGTCAGCGTGGATCACAGAGCAGTATAGGAGCTGCAGAGGGCAGCAGCTGCAGCAGGCGAAAGCCTTGCATCCGCCTTGCTTTTATCATGGCTGTCCTGATAATGAAATTCGATTACAACTTCCTCACAGCCTGAGATCCTCTCTCACTTATCTCCCATATACAGATGCTCCCTGTTCCTGGTGGGAGGGGGGGGGGAGACATCCTTAACAGGGTTCCTCTACACCAACCAACAGGAGCTCTGATATGTGATCTATAATGGTTGCAGGCACCGAATTACCCCAAAAATAGTTACTAGTCTCCGTTTTTTGGTATCGAAGCATTATATGTCAGATTTCACCCCCTCCTTACCCTCCCGACCGACCCCCCCCCCTTTAGGTTTAGTGCACCTTCCCCATGTGATTATGAGCTGTGACGAGCGAGAGATTATGAGATACCGATAATGTGGCCTATTTTGGATCATGATAGTCTGTAGAGAGGGGAGGAGAATGATTGGAAATCACGCCGATTCCCTTCACTGCACTACACCAGACACCCAACATTTCCTTGAATTGAATAACTGAGCACTATTGTGCGGTCTCTTTGATATCTGCTTCGGATCAATGGATGTGTGCTTCTACATTTAGGAGTCAGTGCCTTTTGCAAATGGACCCTTTTTTAAATACACTATTCTTCTTTGCTGTCTGGTCGCAGCACATGAATGAACTGAATTCAGCTTCTTTTTTTCTTTTTTTTAAACCACCTTTAATTCCTTTCTCTTCATCCTTTGTTCCCCCTTTTGTCAATTTAAAGAAAGCAAATGTGTATTTGCTAGCATGACAGTCAAAATGTAACACTGCAGATATGGCAATAATGTCGGTATATAAAGCGTGGTAAAAAGATAATGTCAAATACATGTTTCATTGTTGTTCTTCATGTTAAAATACTTAAGTGTGTTCAATTTCAGATTATTTCAGAAATTCCATTCCAGAGCAATAATCAGAAACAAATTGTAATGGTGGCTGTGACTTTGAGAGTTGGTGAATTTTCGTTCATCCGTAACATTTACAGGCAAAGCGTGGATGCCTGAGAAATGGCGTCTGATTTACAAATTGAATACTTTTACACAGATCTGCTGTTATGTGTTTCTTGCAGGAGTTCTTTGAGAATCCAGCGTTCAGGCCCGATGGTTTGAAGCTGTACCCGACACTAGTGATCCGAGGCACGGGTCTGTACGAGCTGTGGAAGACGGGCCGCTACAAGAGCTACACGCCCAGTGCCCTGGTGGACCTGGTGGCCCGGATCCTGGCACTGGTGCCGCCCTGGACACGAGTCTACCGGGTGCAGAGGTTAGACAATGAACGGGGATGATGGTGACGGTTGGACACAAGTGACTGTAGATTGAAAGTTGTTTTTGTGTCTAAGTGACTGATGGGAACAACAATCTTTGACATCGGTCCAGTATTAGGCGAGATCGCTGCATTCGGCAATCAGCGAAAAAAGCTACAATGCATGGTTAATGGGCAATTGCGCACCTTCAATTTACGTGCACTAAAAGTGCTTGTTTTGCCACAGATTATTCTTCTAAGTGTCTGACAACATTATAGAAAGAATCCCTACAGAGGTTGCCCTTTCTCTTAGAGTAAGATCCTTGAAATGACTATCGCCAAACCCACCAGACTCTATGTAAATAAACAGTTATTTTAGCATTGAGTTGACAGAAACAAAATTAAGATTTACATGTGGAACACACGCTAAAAGTATTGTTTATTGAAATGAGTCTGGTGGGTTTTGCGATAGCAATTTCGGAGCTGTTTCTTATTTAAAAAAAGAGGATTTTACTCCTTTTTAAAAAAAAAAGAAAAAAAAAAAAAAAGGTATATCTGTAGGGATCCTTTCCATAATGTTGTCATAAACTTAAAATAATAATCTGAGCCTGTCAGTGGCTAAACAAGCACGTTTAGTGGACGGAATTGACGATGCACATTTGTCCCATAGGGTTACATTACAGCCGGGTTCACGGTTACAGCGTTCACTCTCAATACTGGACCTAGTTCCCATCACAGTCACTTACACACAAAACCATGGGAAATAGGGTCCAGGTTGAAAAACTGCCAAATTACCCTTTAAAGCCTCATTAAAGAGGAACTGCCATAGTAGGTTTTATACCCTTTGTACAAACCATAATAAGCGTGTTTTTCACATGCGATAATTTGTGGCTGAGAGGCAGCAGAAGTTACCAACGGAGGCGACGCATATCATAGCACCGCTCCGTTAAAAAACATCTAATTGTAGTCTCGCAGGGTACACGGTACACCCACTTCACGACACACCTCCTGAGATCTCTTCCTGGATTAACAGGCTTATTTAACCCAAACCATGATCTTTTCCTTTCTAACCAAGAAGTTTTGGGGCCTAAATTAGCACGTCCACCCGGGTGTCATGTTTCCGTCACCGCTGATTGGAGCAGCAGTCGATAAATACCTTATGTCTGTTGCGGAGTCGTTTGTCCCTTTTTTGGTTTTCCATTATGAAAAAAAGTCCATGGCCATGTAGTGGAAAAACGCCATTAGTGACAGGAGTCCTCTGGGCCCAGTTGTTCAAACAAGTTGAATCTAGGTCAGAATGATCCAGATCTGGAAATCCCATGTTTTTGCTATCCAGGATCAGGTAATCCATGTTACGTTTGTGCCATTTAAAAAAAAATAAATAAATAATAATAATAATAATAAAAAAAAAAATGGATTGGATCACCTTCATCCAGATACAAACTTTTCAAGATTACGAAATCCAGATTACCAGGGTTCAAGAACAAGCAGTCGAATAGCCAGTATGGGGTCACCACCACATAATACTGGCCTTTATTGTCGCTACCAGGCGCAATGTCCTTCTCTGATGATGTTTATGATGCACGTGAACCTGTTGAAGATACAAACCGATGTCCG
The DNA here is from genome assembly GCA_023566125.1 of Zingel zingel. Taxonomy (NCBI): domain Eukaryota; kingdom Metazoa; phylum Chordata; class Actinopteri; order Perciformes; family Percidae; genus Zingel; species Zingel zingel. The sequence continues at coordinate 10,425,222 of CM042332.1, forward strand.
GGCGTTCTCTCCGAATGAGGGACTGACTGGACGTGCAATACAGTTTGCAATTGTAAGAAACTACTTTTGACTGGCTCGTCTCTGATGGGTGTGTCATTGTTAATAATTACTATGCATTGATCAATGACAAATAGAGTAAGTATATTCTTTTTGTTTGATGTTGGCAACTGTTTGGGGGATTATTTTATGGAGACACCCTCATATATTTATTTTACTTAACAGTACTGAAAGGTTTAGGGCCCTGTCTATCCAAAAGTGGATTTGGACACGCCCTAAACCCAAAGGTATCCCATTTCTACTGAAAGGTTTTGAACATCACATACTGACGGTTTGATCCAGATCAGGACCAAGATCGAATTACGTGATCTAATACGATTTCAGAATCCTTTTTTTCTTCTTCTTTTGAACAACTCATTTGAAAGATTTGATTCAATCAAAAACAACTGGGCCATGGACTGCTTCTAACTTCTCTCAGACTTGGAATTTTAGCGCTAAAATGCTTTGTGAATTACTCTTAGACCAAAAACGTAGTAGTCCTTAAAGCTTTATTTAGTACGTAACTTTTTGATATTAATGAACGTCCGTTAGATTCAAGCCATTGCCAAATGAGTTGCTACAAAGCTAATTAAGACTACCAGCTCCACACAACTCTCTCTGTATTTCTCAGTGTGGCTATGTTCAGAAGATTGTGGCGTCCGGTGACTTTTGTGCGCAGAAACTCGAGCGTAGATAACTACCTCTTCTGAAGAGTCCATCATGTTTTTTTAATCCTCCGTGTCCTCCTTGGCTACTAGCAACTGCGCGGGGAAGGGGTGGTGCGCTGTCACGGAAGGCTTGTATCACGTGGACGCGCCGACAGTGTTTTTCTCATTACTTACAATTCCTCATGGGGGCGACAGAAACTACGCAATATAGCTTTAAGTTAGGTCTGACACACCCGATGTTTTCCTCCTAACTCCGCCATTTAGAAACTACTTTTAGACCTAACATATTTAGCAAATACAGCCCCCAAGGTATATATTTATTTGTATATAGTTGCATCTGTTATACCCCATTTTAATCCACTTTATGTATGACCTGTCCATGCTTTTGTACCCCCTATCAGGGACATCCCCATGCCACTGGTGAGCTCCGGAGTGGAGCATGGCAACCTGAGAGAGTTGGCCCTGGCCAGGATGAAAGACATGGGCACTGAGGTGAGACTCAAAGGGCCTCTCGTATTAACCTGAAAGACACCCTGTCAGCTTATTTTGAGTGAAGAAGTCAATAGACCTGTCCAGCTGGGATGGGATCCAAACAGTTACCATAGAACTTTGGTTGGCGGCTGCTGCCAACAGACAAATGCTGACTGACAGAATAATTAGCTATGTAAAATGACAGATTAAAAAACCGGCCGACCGAGTATAGTTTAGAACTGTCGGAGCGTAAAATTGGAGCACTCTCCCTTCCACACCCCCCGACATTTATTGAATTTATGTTGGAAAGTAGATATAAAGTAGATGACAACTTCAGCAGAAGTTGATCCAGCCTGAAAACACCAGGGAAAGGGGGCTCCTTACCAGCACAGCACATGAAGCAGAAGACCCCTTACCAACTTCCATCAAAAAAAGACTTTTCAAAACTGTTCATCAGAAAACACCTATGGGGTAAAGAGCCTCCTGTAAGCTTTGGTTAGTTTCTGTTGTTTATTGAAATAAGACCACACTAAAATCAGTGGCAACTTGTAGCTCTTTTCCCACCAGCCCCTCTAGTAAAACCTTTTGCTTGGCTCTACTTTGTCCTCTTTACCTCATTTTCCTTTTGTTGGTATCTCATCATTATTCAAGACAACATGATCACTTGCAAAATTTCTTTTTACAAGCTGAGCCTTTTGTTTTTGTACAGACAGATTGGTGGCAGCCGCTGGCTCAGAGATGTGGCGCATTTGATGTCACATATTGCACATTTCATTTTCACCAGGCTGTTATCTTGTGCCGATTTTAAAATTATTCAACCTAGTTTCCCACGGAGTTTGTTAAAACTTTCCCAACCGGCTTGCATCGTCATGCAACTTATGCAGAGTAGGAACCTGTCTGCGTTTCAGTTCTGGTTGATTTTGAGGCACCCATAGTTTACGTGGTAACGGCAGGTGCGGTTTATCACTACAGGTTCCGAAAATTCTAAGGCAAATACTCCTTGAGCAGCTACATTTTCTGAAATACAACAGAGGAGCAACTGGTGTATCTGTTTACAGTGCAGCGTTGTTTTAATAATGTTAGATGAAGAGCAGCAGGTAACAGGCTGCACCACTCCAACAGCTCAATGTGGCTCACATATTTCAAACTGATCTAATGTCAAAAAGTTGTCTTGTTTAGTAGATACATATCCGTGTCTGCGCTAACCTCAGTGACAAACGCATTGCGTTTTCTGTAACTGTGTCACAGTAAAAGCCATTGTGTGTTTGTTTTTTTTCCCAGTTGAGTGCTTTTAATGTGAAGCAATGGCAGTAGGAAATGTTGGGCTAGCATGGACAGTACCTTAAGGCTACATCTTCACTACTACGTTTTGGTTTAAAAACTACTATCTTTTGCTTGCTTTTATACCTTGCGTTCACACTTCTTCTGCGTTTCCGAGCCCCTAAAACGAAGACGTTTGGACACACTGCTGCCCCCGTTTTGGTTTGAAAACTCCAGGGTTGCTTTGACGGCTGGACGGGCACAAACGGAGACCTTTGAAAACGACGATCAGTCAAGTCAGTCTTAACAGTTAGGTAGGCCAGGCAAATAAACCCTCGTCTTACTCTGGGCCATTGTTGCTTTTTCTATCAATTATTTTCTGTATTTTCTACGAATACATCCATGATTTTCAACCGCAGAGTAACGTCAGACAATCTGCTTCCTGTTTACACCGAGCATGCCCAGTGTATGTGAATGGTCATGTGATACATATATACACTACGTTGTCAGAAGTGTTAAAACGGACAGAGATTAGTTCTGCTACCGGAGCTAAAACTCTTGTGTGGACCGAGATCGTTTTTGTCTCAAAACGCCGCTTAAAAATGAAAACGTAGTAGTGTGGATGTAGCCTAAAGCTTGGAACGTGAAATTAGACAGTGAGGCTGATATCAGTGCGATATATAATTACAAACAGTAATGCTGGATTCAGGAATGGCGGACCCCGCCTCTCCCAATGTAAACTACAGCGTTGAGAGGGGTTTTACAGTCCAAAGAGTTTGAGTTTCTAAACTGGGTTGACCCATTTGAATGTTTTCCTCTGTGTGCAGTGTCGAGACGTGAGAACGAGAGAAGTGGGCATTCAGGAGATCCACCACAAAGTCCGACCGTATCAGGTAATGGACAGCATCCTGCAGATGAAGTGCGTTCACTTTCCTATCCTAAACGATACTTTTTCGGATACCAGTTTTATAAAACAAAAAGAAATTACATCATTACAGCACAAATTGAATTAATTTTTTAGCTCCTACTACGTCTCGTCTGTGCGTAACGTAGAGATTTTCCTGCCTGCCTCCACGACATGTAATGTTAGACCGCCAATCAGCAGCATTATTAGATCTTGGTCGAAGCATGCTGCATGCTTATTGGCTGACAGATTTTGATGAGATTTACTCCTTAGGTGTTGAAATTGGGTATTGAATGACGCATTTTTCGATACTTTAGAGGCAATTTGGTCGGTGCCTACAAATGACTGAATACGGCACCCAGCCTTAGACATAAAAAGGATGAAACATTGTGGTGTTCTATTGTTCCAGGCACTGTATGTTTTTGCGCAAGCACTCCATTCCCTAACAAAGCCAAGTGTGTGTTCAGGTGGAGCTGGTGCGGAGGGACTATGTGGCTAACGGCGGCTGGGAGACTTTCCTCTCCTACGAGGATCCCGAGCAGGACATCCTGATTGGCCTGCTGCGTCTGCGTCGCTGCTCCCCGCAGTCCTTCCGCCCGGAGCTGAAAGGAGGCGTGTCCATCGTCCGCGAGCTGCACGTCTACGGCAGCGTCGTCCCCGTCAGCAGCCGGGACCCCAGCAAGTTCCAGCATCAGGTGGGCTACACTCTGACACGCACAGACTCCACATACAAAGTAGATAACCCACATAAACACTTGGATTTCTTTTTTCCAGCTGTGAGTCTTGATTGTTTTTCTCTGACACTGTAAAGACATCACTCCTGGCCTGTGTTTTCTTTGGCCAGCATGAGACCAGAAAAGTTCAAGACTGAGATTAACCTCAACAATCTGTTCCTTTCCCCCTCCTTCATGCGTAGGGTTTTGGCATGATGCTGATGGAGGAGGCAGAGAGAATTGCCAGAGATGAACACGGCTCTAGCAAATTGGCTGTTATCTCAGGTAAGGAATAAAACGGTGTAGCACAGAAGAGCATCATTTATCCTATCCTTACCTTATGAAGCCCCAAACGACCGGTATCTACCAGACCAAACGGCAATATGGATTTTGGTGCCTCATTTCGGTGCCACTTAAATACCTGCGCTGCTCTCTGGTGACGTTAGAGGCAACAGAAGCATCATTGCACGTGACGCTAGTTGGCACAGCAGGTGGAAATGTCAGCCTACAGTTAAAGCCAATTTATGCTTCTGCGTTAAATCAATTCCGTGGAGATACGAACCCTACGCCGTAGCCTGACGTACACCTCTCAAATGTAACTAGATGTCGCGGCAACGCAGACCGCAACAACTGTGATTGGTCTGCTTGGCCGTGGCTTGGTAGTGTTGTATTTCCCCTAGTCTCGCACTGCCATACCTACCTCCACAGCGCTGCGGAGGGTCTGGCTCATCCACACAGCATTCCAGGATGGGAGGAAAACGTGCTCTGATTTATTGGCATTTCTCTAAACCAATCACAATCTTCTTGGGCACCGCTAAGCGCCGGACAGAGCTGCAAAATAGCCTCGGGAAGGAACTTGTTTTGGTGGAACGTGTACGTTTAAAGGTTGTTTTAGTCGTGTAACAGAAAACTGGATAGATAGTCTAGCTAGCTGTCTGGATTTCCCCTGCAGAGATCTGAGGAGCAGTTAACCATAGTCCTCACAAATCCACTGGAGTTTAAAATGCCAATATAAAGGAAGCCCAAGGCAACGGGTATCCAGCCTAAATGAGTGAAATCCGAGATGGAATTTCCATCGGCAACGGAGCAATCCCGGAAGTGGAACGTGATGGATATAAACTATGCTTCCGCAGAAGCATGATTCCCGCTTTAGCTAGAAGCTGGTTTTAACACGGTTATAATGCTGACAGCTTAACGGTGTAAAGTGTGACAATATTCCAGTCGAAATGATTCCAACACAGGGACGTCCAACAGTCTGCAGCTAAAGACACAGTGTAGACTAGCTGCACCATGGCCACGGCCGCTGTCGGAGTTGTCAGAGAAACAACACCGACGGGACTTAATGGTGCGTTCAGTTGCAACTAGTAAAGCTCATGGTGAATTCAAAGTTAATATAAAATACCCTTCTGCCATCAACTTAAAAATTGACTGGTGAAATAAGTTATCATTACATTGTAAATAAATCATTTGAATTATGACCATATGGCCTTAGCAATAAACCAGCCGTCTTTGGCGTTTTTTTTAAGCAGTTAGTACAATCATCATAGAAGCAAATAATGAAAAACTATAAACTTGTTATTTCTTGTTTTAGTAAAGCTGTTTTCATGATTGCATCAATGTAATTCTGCCGCATATTACATTTCAAATGGTTACATCATAATATCGTATTTGATGTAATACGGCAGCATTTGCCCGGTAATAAAACCACTTTTGCTATGATAAGTTTGAAAGGAAGCTCTGCTGCAGAGGATTAATGAGCCCTGGTAATGGGACGTCTCCCACATAAACCAGCAGAGTACCCACTTATAACAGACCTGTGTGTGTGTGTGTGTGTGTGTGTGTGTGTGTGTGTGTGTGTGTGTGTGTGTGTGTGTGTGTGTGTGTGTGTGTGTGTGTGTGTGTGTGTGTGTGTGTGTGTGTGTGTGTGTGTGTGTGTGTGTGTGTGTGTGTGTGTGTGTGGTCCTGTTGAAGCAGCCTGGTGTCATTCGCACATGACTTAATGAAGGTAAACACAGTGGGCGGCCGTGTGCAATGGCGCTGCGCTCTGACGCAGCTTGTCTCCAATCAGAGGCTATGGATTTGTCAACATGTGTCCTGCTGCCTTCAGACGGCTGCAGGGGTTTAATGAACTGAAGGAGAAGCTTTTCATACGGTATGAATCAGCTGTGGGTAACGGATACTGTAAGGATCACTCATTCGTTTTTAGATCAATGCCGATCTTAAAGAGACGGGCGCTGAAACGGAGCGTTTCAGACCGAAACTAAGCACGTTGGAGTAGAAACCAAAATACAAGTAAGAACTTGAAAATGAGCATAATATGGGACCTTTAAAGAACAAAGGGCCAGTAGATATAGTGAGTGGATATTTACAGTTGGAGAATAAAATTGAAAGTGATCTCTGGTGAACAAACTGTAATAGCGACTTCTTCCGACTTTCCAGCTGAAATATACACCAATACAGATTAGACGATGGATACCCGAACGGGCTCGGACAGATATTTAGAAATGATGTTCGGGTTCAGGTTGGGCTCGATCACATAAGGCATTGAACATTTTAAATTTAAAAAAAGCTTATTATGTAGGAGCGCGCCTGTGTTAACGTGCGCTTGTTGCCCTGTGTGCGCTGATGCTCATCTGTTGACATTTCCGAATGCCTTCCTACAGTTGCTTAATAAAAGCGGGCTTTCCACACAAACAAACGTACATGTGTCATTAGTATAAGGAAAAAAAAATTGATTTTAACTGTCGGGCTCCGACATAAATATCTTAATTCCTGTCGGGCTCGGATCCGCACTCTAATACAGATATACTGTAATAAGCTCAAATTGCCTTGATAACAAGGATCATTAACCTATAATGTAAAGCAGCAGTGTTTACACTATTTCTGTGGTTCCCCTGATCTGAGCACCATGTTGTGTTTTTCAGGTGTGGGAACAAGGAACTACTACAGGAAGATGGGCTATGAGTTGGAGGGACCGTATATGGTGAAGGACCTCTATGGACCTGGAATGGACTGAACCTGGACAATGTTTTTTTTATCTGGACATTGGATACAGATGCACATTCACACACGTTATTGTATTTATCAAGACAACATTGTCGGGAAATGATTGCCGCAGTATGTTTCAGCAGTTCTAATTCGGTCGGACAAGAAATGAGAACAATCCTGCCGAGACATTTTTAATTTGACTCAAGTGTTACATGTGTCTGGTAAAGAAAAATCTAAATGCCTGGCCATCCCTTTTTGCGTGTGTTTGTCTAGGATAAGAAGCCTGTTTAGCGTCACGGTTTGAGTTAATCATGTTTGTGTTGCAATTAAATAGAAAACCCATTATGAGTCAAGCGTTCATTAACAGCTGGCAGCGGATGAATAAACTGGAAAGTGTCCTCGCTGGGCAGCCGTTGTGTAATTGCGCAATTTCGATTTATAGGGCAGGAAATTGAATATTAGCGTTATATATATTGCTTTTTTAAAGCCCCACAGTTAATCCTATTACTTGTGTTTCTCTCATGCATTCTTGGGCTTCATGTATTCTGGAAAATTCCAGATGTTGAACACATCCTCAAGGAATAAAGTATATTTCAGTTACTGTTCGTGTTCAGCTTCATGACAAAAGTTCTCGCTGTAGAAAGACATTTCGACTATTACACCTAAATGAGAGAATAGCCAAAAGGAAAGGTCACGTCGTCAGAGTAGCTCCTATAATGTATTCCCCAATGTCAAGGGTCCCTGCCCTTGCAGGAGACCCCCAGTGATTGCCCTATGAGAGTGTTTTACTGGCTCGTTTGACACAGCCTTTCCAATTACATCTCCATCAGTTACCTGTCTATTGAACGTTGACTGAATGCTCCGTTACTGGAAAGGCATTGTCATTTGAAAAGCAGCTAGCAATAAAGCACAATAAAAGGCTCCTGTGGCAACCCATGTCTCATATAGATCTCAACCGCACGGGGTGACTGAAGCCGAACGGCCATGTCTAATTTCCTGGATGCTGTTACTGTGTCGTGACTGCGCAGGGCTTGTGTGTTGGTGCTGCTGCAGTCCTGACGCATTGAGGAATGCCACATTCGGCCTTTCTCTCTACGCTTTGCTCACTCTCGCTATCAGCTGTGAAATGTGAAAGGACTCCCCCCCACCCCCCACCCCTCCCCACCCCCACCACCCTCGCTGAGTCTGTGCCGAGCTGATTTGTCCTGGAGAGGAGGAAGAGTTTGGTCTAATCTTCACTGCAACATGAGCAAGCAAGTTCAGTTAAACTCTACTGAAGTGAAGGTTACAGGACTTGTCCACAAAAGTTACCAGAGTAAAAGAGAAAAGGAATTTAGATGTGTGTATATTCTACTCCTCCCGAAATGTATGCAATATCTCAAGGGTCATTCAACGTGTTTAAGCCAAGGACCCCTTAACTGAAAGAGAGATGGAGCAGGAACCCCCTACTACATATGTAGTATAAAAGAAGTTGCATGTTAAACTGGGCCTACAATAAAGTGTAGGGCGGCTTAAAGCTTTTATACATACCTTTTTAAGTGCATAGAATACTAAGCTATTAAAATAATGGCATGGCATGATTTTATAAATCATGTTTTGATGTTAAACATACATGTGGCTCATGAGTCTTTAGGGATAACTATCTGTGAGAATCAGAATCATTTATTTGTCATTGTAAAACATTGTCACATTGAAGTTGAAGTGCTACTCCTTCTGGTGCCTAGAAGTTCATACGCACACGCCATACCCTTCCACAAACCATACGCTCACATACACATAATGGGGTGCATAGTAGTATACATTCATACACTTCCTCACGCCGTACTCTCACACCAAAAAAATCACAGTACTGGAAAAAGTGCAAATGCAGTGCAAAACAGGCAAGATAGTCATTTAGCATGATGAAGTCCTATTTCTGTAATTGAATGTTTAGAGTTGTGATGGCTGTGGAGAAAAAGCTGACTCTGAACCTGGATGTGCGGGTTCTGACAGACCTTCCTGAGGGGAGGAACTGAAAGTGTTCGTGGCCTGGCTGAGAGGAGTCCTTGATTATGTTTTTTTGCTCTGCTGAGGTTAGCGGGATGAGGCGATGCTGTCAAGTGTGGGCAGCGAGCAGCCGACTGTCTTCTCTGCAGACCGGATGACCCTTTGCAGTGAATTATTTTTTTTTTTTCTGTGCCACAATGCAGCTTGCATACCACACTGTGATGCAGTACGTCAATATGCTCTCTATGACAGAGCGATAAAAGGCCACCAGCAGCGTCTCCCATAGGTTGTTTCTCTTTAGAAGTCTCAGGAAGTAGAGACGCTGCGGTGTCCTTTTGATGATGATGGTGGTGGTGTTAGCTGACCAGGAGAGGTCGTTAGCGATGTGGACTCCCAGGAATTTGAAGGTGTGGACCCTCTCGGGGCTATTACCTTCTATGAGGAGTGGCGGTGGGTCCATCTGCCGCTACGAGTATAGCAGAGGGCTGAGAACTAGAGCGTAGATTGGGCCCAAAAAAATCAAGCCCGACCCTACCCGAGCCTGTGCACGTTGCTTCCGAGCCCGGCCCGGCCCGACATATTAACTGTAATTATGAGCCCGATTTAAACCCGACAATTTTTTAATACGTGGGCCGTTATAGCTGACGTTCTCAACTACAATTCTGAGTTGTTTGAACTACAGAAATATGTTTAAAATTATCTTAATAAATACCGGTAATGCAACAAGGACGAAGCATGTAAACTGCGCTGTTTGTTTATTCATAATGGAATGGATCCGAATGAAGAAACGTAAAAAAAACCTCGACCTATAGCTCCCTCAGCCGAATAGTGTGGGTAACAGATCAAGGCGGCAACATAATCAAAGCCCTGGAACCATATAGGAGACTTTCTTGTCTCGATCACCTAATTAATTAATTAAGCTCAGACTGCTGAAGCCTCACACTAGTTTAGAAATGCACTTCTGCACCAAACGAGGACTGCTGATTTAGTTACCAATCTCTTACAAATAGTCACGCCAAGAGGGCATAACTTCACAGCCAATTTTGACAGGAGGAATGATTACAGGAACTCTTGAAATACGGGAATGCAAATATTGTTGTATTATAAAAATAAACCACCCTACATAATCTACTAAATCAGACTGGGGCTGGGCGAAAATCAGTTATCGAGATATTCTTGACCAAATGCGTCGATGTCGATATTGCGACAATGTTGTAAGGTTGACTATTTGTGCTTTAACACAATATTTTCACAATTACAATACGATAAATAATCATCAATAATGTGGATATAATGAATATGTGGTTAAAGGCAATTAATAGAACAGCAAGAACAGTCTAGTAAAGTCAGAAAATGACATCACTTTACTGTAATGCAGCCTTTAAAACCGGGAAAAGACCCAAATATGCCAATCATGAATATGTATTAAGGCATTTTCCCACCATACTTGTAACATATTCAACCCTAAACCTTACAGGTTCAAACAATTCCTGTAAAGACTCTTGAGAAGGAGGTCAAAGGTTGCCGGAGCTATCGGCTGGCCGGCAGAGCAGTCAACCTTTACCAGAAAAGATCACACACGTGTCAAAGACAACCTCATCCAGCTGGGAGCACAGAGGTTAGGGTAAATTAGCCTCTCCATCTTAAATCTCTACTCGTCCCAACTAGACGTCCACATCACAGACACTGCTGAGCTCAGGGTCTTATCACAGGGGCCCAGTTGTTCAAAAACCTTTAATCTGGATCAGAATGATCCGGATTTGGATATCCCACGTCTAGACGTCTATAGAATGGTACAAATGGGATTAATATCAGAACGTAGGCTTCTATAGTTATAGAGACTGAGCACATCGCGTCATACTCTGAAAGCCACGCCCACCGGAGGGGAAAACAACTCTCCGCTCTCCACAGCCTTCCCATTCCACCTGCTGATTCATCACGTCTCTATCCACTTTTGTTTTCATAAAAGCTCAGTTGTTCGGGTCGGAAGCTTATAAAAACTTAAAGGAGAACTCCGGACGATTTTTACCTGAATCGTGATCGCTAGATGGCTACGAGTACTGTTGATTGGGGGAAAAAAAAAAGACCAAAATCATTGCTAGCAAACTGGAGTTGCTGCAGCTATGGCCAGAGCTCCCAGTTAGCTAAAATCATAGACAGTATATAAGAATGGACCAACAGATCCCGTTGCTCTGGACGGAGACCAGTGAAGGCCGTTAGAAGCACTTTTCCAGTGACGGCTGAGCGTTACTGCGCAGCCTCCAACAGAGAGAGACGACGTAAATGTGCCGTGAGCAACCTGTCTGAAATTTGGAAGTCTTCTAGTAGCTGTGCCAAGAGAAATCTCAATCATTCCCAATATTGCAGAGACAGAGAGCGTAGGTATATGTAAGGAGATAACATAGGCACAGGCTAATTATTGCTAACTAAAATGCTAGTTAACATTAGTAATTACACTTAAACAGCTAATGTGAGACGAAACTGCCTGCACGCTTCTCCTGTACTATGCGGTAATTCCTCTACTATGCGACAGTAAGTCGCGTGGTTATGACACAATCGTTAAGCCTATTTTTACAAAAACGTCTGCTACGGAGCCATAACGTGAGGTACGAGGTAATGGAGCCTTTTATACATTGTCGTGTTTCTTTAGAAATAAACAATGGACAAATAGTCTTTAAACGCTTCAGGTGTAAAGTTATTCACTGTCAAAGTGGCGCCAAAATGAATGGCAGTCAATGGAATGCTAACGGGAGGTGAGTGCTTATTAGCATCAAAATGGCGCCATAGGAGGTTCACGGTCCGAGAAGAAGCTTACCCCCTTGGCTAAAATGCCAGTTGTGGTGGCATATTTTAGAGTGCGTTACTGAAGGCTAGATGTAGTCTCGCACTGAAGTCCTGTGGGAATTCAGTTGTGGATTGTGCAGGAAATGGTAAACAGCAGTGTGCAGCTAGCCTTCAGTAACGCTGTTTCCATGTAGTTACATAGTCACTGATATGATCATAACCACGACAGTGCCCAATTACCTATTTTTTGGGGGGAAATACACTACAATTTTTTGTCGCAAAGGCATGACCTGTCCTCTGGAGGACATAGCCAGACCACCGGCGCTCTGTGGATTGTTGTCTGCAGCAGGAGGCAACGAAGGTGGCGAAAGCTAGCCCGGCTAAGGACACTACCACACATACCTCCACTGCCAGCCAAGCCTCCTACTCACCAACGCCAGATCCATCGCACACAAAATGGATGAGCGGAACTGCTGCGTGATGATTATCACCGAAAACTGTCTGAACCCCCTCATCCCGGACGGAGCTGTGCAGCTAGCAGGCTGAGCTAGCTAGCAGGCCGAGCTAGCTACTGGCAGTAAGTGACAGCACAAACTTTGAATTTAAACGGTTTCTTCACAATGTCTTATTTGAAAACGCATCTTGTTGTCACGTAATGGCCCTGTTCATGTTGCACAGAAATTTTAATTGCATTTTGTCTGTTAAGAGGCACAAAGGCACTCTAAAATATGCCTCCACAACTGGCATTTTAGCTAACTGGGAGCTATGGCCATAGCTGCAGCAACTCCAGTTTGCTAGCGCTGATTTTGGTAATTTTTTTTTCCTATCGACAGTACTCTTAGCCATCTAGCGATCACAATTCAGGTAAAAATCGGCCGGAGGTCTCCTTTAAGTTCTGGGCTCTTTACATTGTTGGTAGTGAATATCGCCACACAGCAGCTTTTTTTTTCTTCTGTTGTTTGCTAGCAGAGGGGATTGACGAGGAGGAAACCTTCACGCAATACAAGTCAATGGAGAGCGGAGAGTTCTTTTGTCCTCCGGTGGGGGCGGGACTTAAATGCGCTCTGTCTCTATATAAAGAACAGGTAGAATAGCCACCGTCATTTTAAAGGTGACCTATTATGCTCATTTTTAGCTTCATACTTGTATTTTGGATTACTACTTGAACATGTTTACATGCTTTAGCGTTCGAAAAAAAGTTGGTGGGGTGGCTCAGTAGCTCAGTCCGTAGGGAGTTGGACTAGGAACTGGAGGGTCAATGGTTAAAGTCCCCGTATGGGCCTCAGCACGGAGTGTGGACTGGTAGCTGGAGAGATGCCAGTTCACCTGCTGGGCACTGCCAAGATGCTCTTGAGGAAGACACCGTACCCCCCCCCAACCACTCAGGGCGCTGTTCGAGCACTGGCAGCCCACTCTCTCTGACATCTCTCCATTTGTGCATGAATAGGTCCTGAACATGTGTGTCTGTATTTCAGGTCTGTGTGTAGTGATTTCGAACATAAGAGTGTAAATTGTAATTCCCCCACTGGGGATCAATAAAAAGTAATGAGTCAATCAGCAATCAATGAGTCGAAAGTGATAAATAAAAATGTTGTTTGATAATGACAGCTATTTGGGGCAATGTTTGTTGGGGACTACGTAAATGTCTACTTTGTGCTTTATCACTTGAATGGTTAAACACATCAAGAGCAAAATATAGATAAATGTATATATACTACACAATACAAATGTATTAGCTGACCAATTTAAAAGTTTTCTTACATTTTGCTTCTGAAATTCACCCTGAATCCAATTCTGCTGCAATCGGGATAATCCCAAAAAATTGTATCCCAATCCTACTAAAGGTTTTGAACAAATACTGAAGGTTTGATTCTGATCAAAACCAACACTGGATGACGTTATCTAATACGATTTCAGAATCATTTTTTACTTTAGAGCAACCCATTTTTTAAGATTTAATCCGATCTAATAGCCAAAAATCTGATTACTTGTTAACAACTGGGCGAAGGATAGATGAGAAAATAGGTGGGGAAAAAAGGGTCTCTGGACACTGTTATAACACATTTTTTGTGAGCAAAAAATATTTTAAATAAGTAGTCTATATCTAAGATATGGTGGGTCAATGACTAAGACTGATGGCCAGTAATAAATGCTGTGGACTCGGCATGGATATGATCAGCAACAACCCTAATGCCTGGCTTTAATTTCCTGTTCATGAGGGTACGGTACATTAGTGGTCGTCAGTCAACGTGAGCCTCATGCTGCTAGCCCGCTTAGTTTTCGCTGCAGAGAACTTTCAAAATCCTCTATACTTTAAGTAACATTCTAAAATGTCACTGACTCAAAGCTAACCAGTGAAGTAATGAGGAAAATATTTCTAAATAAACGCTTACAGAGAAACTAAAAATGTTCAAGTCGTATTTAAATTTGCATGTAAAGCTTGACGTTTGTAGTTTTAAAACATTTTATGAGAACATGGTAACTGCGTATAAATTGACGAAGTACCATTATATGGGCACGTTTGGGTATGTATACAATTGTGTTCAAAATAATAGCAGTCCAACATCACTAACCTCATAAATCAATTTTTTTTGGTAGAAGTTATATTTCTACATGGCAAATAATTTACTAGTAACTGTTGTAGAGTCATAGAAAACCAACAGACGCAACAGTCATGACATGCATGCTGCTCATTCTGTGTAATTGAATCTGTAATTGAAAGGGGCAATGTTCAAAATAATAGCAGTGTTGTGTTCAATTAGTGAGGTGATTGATTCTGAAGAAACCGGTATCAGTTATGGCCCATATTTAAGGAAGGAAGGAAGGAAGCAAATGTTGTGCATGCTGGTTATAGTGCATTTCACACTGAAATACTCAGCAAAATGGGTCTTTCCAGACATTGCTCTGAGGAACAGCGGACTTTGATTAAAAAGTTGATTGGAGAGGGGTGCATATAAAGAAGTGCAGAAAATTATAGGCTGCTCAGCCAAAATGATTTCAAATGCCTTGAAATGGCATCCAAAGCCTGAACGACGTGGGAAAAAACGGTCAACTACCATTCGAATGGATCGAAGAATAGCCAAAATGGCAAAGGATCAACCAGTGATCAGCTCCAGGAAAATCAAAGAAGACTTAAAGTCACCTGTGAGTACTGTTACGATCAGAAGAAGGCTATGTGAAGCAAAGCTATCAGCTAGAAGCCCCCGCAAAGTCCCATTGCTGAAAAACAGACATGTACTGAATAGGTTGAAATTTGCCAAAGGACACAATGACTGGCCAAAGGAGAAATGGCGCAACATTCTGTGAATTCAAGCAACAGTACACTGTGAAGACAGTAAAGCATGGTGGTGCAAAAATCAGGTTATGGGATGTTTCTCATACTGTGGTGTTGGGCCTATTTATCACATACCAGGGATAATGGATCAGTTTCAATACATCAGAATACTTGAAGAGGTCATGTTGCCTTATGCTGAAGAGGAAATGCCTTTGAAATTGGTCTTTCAACAAGACAATGACCCAAAACACACCAGTAAGCGAGCAAAGTCTTGGTTCCAGATGAACAAGATTGATGTTATGGAGTGGCCAGCCCAATCCCCAGACCTCACTCCCATAGACTTGTGGGGTGACATCAAAAATGCTGTTTCTGAGGCAAGACCCAGTAATGCAGAGGAATTGTGGAATGTAGTTCAATGGTCCGGGGCTGGAATACCTGTTCACAGGTGCCAGAAGTTGGTCGACTTCATGCAACACAGATGTGACGCAGTTCTCAGAAATAATGGTTATGCAACTAAATATTAGCGCAGTGATTCAAAGTAAAGCAAACCCTTGAGACATTTTTATATATATATATTTTATATATAGTAAATGTTTGAGTTTGTAAAGAAAAATGCAAATACTGCTATTTTTTTGAACAGCCTAATATTCCTTTTTCTTGACACAAACTTGATAATTTTTGGTCATGTTTTGATTTGGAATTGAATGTGCAGTGTCCCCAATGCAGTGATATTATGGAATTAAAAGCTATTTTAAGGATGTTGAGCATTATTCACTTTTTTTTAAAATCACACTGCTATTATTTTGAACACAACTGTATATGTGCATATATACTAAGCAAAAAGAGAAACGTCCTGTCACTTTCAACTGCTTTCATATTTTGGCCACCAGCTGCATTAAAACCCTTGTTGACTTCGGGTCAAATTGACCCATTTTCAATTTTTGTTTTATATCAGAAAATATGGGACGTAGAAATAAGCACTGAAAATGTGTAGAAGAAAAATGTAACAATTTAAAACGTTGGAAAAAGCAAAAACAAACTGTTAAAAAAAGGCGTCAAAAAAGTCGAAAAAATAAGTGTTTTTTTTCCAAGGTTGAAAGGAAGACAACACAAGGGTTAAGTACTGCAGTGCATCTCCTCATGTACTGCACCAGACTGGCCAGTTCTTGCGGTTGTTGTCGCCATCCTGTACCTGTCAGTGTGATATTCGGATTTACCGATCCTATGCAGGTGTTGTTACACGTGGTCTGCCACTGCAAGGACGATCAGCTGTGCTTCCTGTCTCCCTGTAGCGCCGTCTTAGGCGTCTCACAGTAGGGACGTTGCAATGTCTTGCCCTGGCAACATCTGCTGTCCTCATGCCTCCTTGCACCATGCCTAAGGCACGTTCACGTAGATTAGCAGGGACCATGGGCGTCTTTCTCTTGGTATTTTTCAGTCATTAGAAAGGTCTCTTTACTTTCCTAATTTTCTTTTAACTGTGACCTTAATTGCCTACCGCCTGCAAGCTGTTATTGTCTTTTCGACCGTTCAACAGGTGCATGTTCATTAATTGTTTATGGTTTATTGAACATTGTTTAAACCCTTTACAATGAAGATCTCTAAAGTTATTGATTTTTACAAAAGTATCTTTAAAAAGGGGCATTTCTTTTTTTTGCTGAGTTTATATTTCTTTTTTTATTCCCTTCTTTTCTACCTATTTAAATACTTATTTACCTATATATGTAGGAATTAGTGCTTCCTTATTTAACATTTTTATGAATATTTTCTTATTTAAAAAGGGGGCAAAACAAGAAATAGAACAAGGAGTATCGTGACCATATTGGTTTCAAACATGTTTATTTTGAAGCGTTTTGTTACAACTTTATGTAACCAACAACAAGAAAGAACTGGCAAAGTCATGTATGTATGCAATACACAAAAAATAATGAAACTTTTTCTTAAAAAGGTTTTACTGTTGTATGTTGACTCAAATCCATTTCACATTTGAAATGGATTTGAGACTGTACAGCACATGAGACTGTACAGCACCTTATTTAAACTAGGACGGCTTTAGAGAAAGAACACTACAAAATACGACCTGAGAATCACCATAGCATTTTATTGACACCTGCTGATGACAGAGTATTAACAATTAAGACTTGTATAGTGTCACAAAGATAGTATTTTATAACCACACTACTGCACTGGACACATTACAAATGTTTATGTATGATCACTCACTTTACATATTTAAGACGTATGGAAGCCCAGTGAACTGTAACATCTGTGCTACACCAATGTGTGGTGGAAAGATTTGGGTAACGTTAGCTACATTTTTAAAGTAAAAAAGCTCAACGTCCGCAAATCAAGTCAAAATTAACATGAAGCTGAGATAATGGACCCTAAACGCAGTAGCAGCGGGTAATCCCTAGCATTTCATTTTAGCCATACGTACACACTAAAATTGATTTTCTATGTCAAGCATTCAAGGCCCAAGCAACAGCATGGCGTTTACATCAAATACAGCTTGAGCGAGTCCCACTAGATCTTTATATGGAGTTGTTTGAATATCATTGCGTGTTTTGTCTGCAGTGCAGACGGGCTATAATGGGCCTCTTGCTTCCTATTTTCCCTTTATGTGGTTTCCTACGCAGCTTAGAAAATGAGCATCTGTTTCAGTGACACGAAAAGCACCTGCAATCCCGTATAATCATACATATTTGCTATCCCCACTTCCCTGTGGCAGCAAAGTGGCTATTGCTTACACATGTAGGGAGTGCTGCAGTCAAGGGGTCCACTGACTGCTACTCCATGTAGCAGGCTGGAGGTGGTTATAGCCATTACGGTCCGTTAAGTGCACTCGGTCAGCGGGAGTCCTCTTCCAGAGCAGTGCGCACTCGGGCCTCCAGCTGGTCTGCCGGGGGCCGAGCGTCCGGGTTTGAGGCGAGCATGTCTAAAAGCAGGGCGCACATGGCTGGGCCGGGCGGGGGTGGCAGCGGGGGCGCCCTCTTAAACTTCATAGGGATACACAGCTGGAGGTCGGCGTTCTCCCACAAAGCTTCCCCCAGCGGCATCAGCCAGCCGGAGCGACCCTTGCACACGTAGGCACCTAAACGAGGAAACACCGGGGGAAGACGTGGTTAAGGTTCCTGGCTGACAGCAGCAGCAGAGACTGCAGGGAGCCCCCTTTGTGTCAGAGATTGTGGGCCACACTTTGTATTTGCAAGCAGTCGAGTGCCATACTGGCGTGACGTATTTCTAGGAATTGCCAACAGAGCTCAAGTGCTTTCTGAAGGACAAAGAAGAGAGCGTTTGACCTGGAAATTTAAAAGATTTAAAAATACTGGAGGCCCTGTGTCATCACAACAACTTTGTATTCCTTGTAGCTCTTAAAAATCACTGAAAACACTTATTTCATAGCCATACAAATATATACTGTGTGTGTGTGTGTATATATATATATATATATATATATATATATATATATATATATATATATATATATATATATATATATATATATTATTGCTCTGTATGTCTGGCACATATTGCAGAATTGACAATAAACTTGACTATAATGCAATGTACTACACTCATCATTCGGTCGAAGTAATCCAACATTAGATCATTTGGTCATGCTCATGATGAGTCCAACGTTTGTTAAATATTGCCAGATGTAACAGGGGGTTCACTTCTCTTCGTATAGTTAATAACGACCCTGTTAACACTTGATTGCCGCTGATACTAGCTCGGCCTCTGCGTTGTGTTGTTTGTAGACCAACGGCTGACCACAGCCACAGATGGCTCCGATGTCGACGAGGATGTATTGCTAACAAGCCTTTTACTTAGTAATAATCAAAAGGAAACGTACTTAAAAGCTATAGCGCGTATAGCTTCTGTCGCCCCCATGAGGAATTCTAAGTAACGACGACAAAACTGTCGGCGCGTCCACATGATGCAAGCCTTCCGTGATCGTGCACGCAGTCTGCGTCATTTGGTCACAGTCGCCTGTCGATGGCGTCGT
Source organism: Zingel zingel (assembly GCA_023566125.1). Taxonomy (NCBI): domain Eukaryota; kingdom Metazoa; phylum Chordata; class Actinopteri; order Perciformes; family Percidae; genus Zingel; species Zingel zingel. Next base: position 10,444,312 of record CM042332.1, read on the forward strand.
ATCCCCCGTGCGTCAGTGTTGTGGTTGTCTGCCCGAAGCTGTCATAAATTGACTTTTTATCCAGTTTCAAGACACGTTTTTAACGATACGCTCATCAGAATTTGGTCATTTTTAACTATATTATAATTCAACCGGATGAGGATTTTAGTTATCAGACGCCTGGATCTAAAGCAGTCAGTGAAACAAGCTGAGCAGATGCACCCGTTAGAGGCGCGAGGACAAGCCTTAAAATGCCTGCACACCGTTTTTAATCAATCTTGCTGATTAGACCTCAGAAGTTGTACCAAGATGAGCTTCCTCTTCTTTCTTTCATAATATTTCATAATAAATCAGGGTTTTGGCTGCGGATCAGAATAATTAAGGAAGACAAAACTTTTAAGCTGTACCTTGAAGTGGTCCTTTGTCTTTATTTGACACTTTCTAGGCTAAATGATTAATTGACGAAATGATCAGATTGGAGGAGAAGAGGAAGTAGTAGAAGAAAATCATTAGTTGCAACCCAAATAAATTAAAGAGGATTATCTGGGAAACTAATTCAAATGCATATTGTTACCTAATCTCATGGTTTCTTGTAGTCTTTTTTTTTTTTTTTTTTATTTTAAGTAGTTTACTAGGGAGTAAAAATGTATTGTGGGGTTTGGAGCCTTCAGCCATTCTGTCCCTCGCCTTTGGAACTCCCTCCCACTATCCATCCGTACAATAGTCTCTACCCACCTTTAAAAAGCAACACCAAAGATTCTTTTGTACCTTAAAATAATATTTCCAAAAATCGTTTCAGCGGTTCATCAACTCGTAACAGGGTGAACGGCACTTCTGCATTCGCTTTGCGCCCATCTTATCGGCTACAACCGCACTATGCAAGTTTGCCAGATCGGGTAGCGGATCTGTAGTTTGAATTAGACATAAGGGTTACAGTAATGGACAATTCCGCTTCCAACCTGTAGGGTTTTCATTTTCTATCTCAATCTTTGAAATGTGTTCGTTTTGAATTTCATTATAGTTGCCTTTTTAAAAATTGTATTTTTGCTTGTTTTAACTGTAAGGTGTCCTTGAGTGCTATGAAAGGCACCCATAAATAATACAATTATTATTATTATTATTGAGCATTGTTAGTAGTAACATCTGTCACGCAAGTCTTCTTCCCCTGATGCTCAACACTGAACACTCAGTCTTTGGGTAAGTCTATAGTCAGGTGCAGTCGCCTTTGAGGCCAGCAATCAGAGCTCAATATTTTGCTGTACAATGAATTGTCCCAGAAATAATTGCGATTAACAATATAATTGTCTCTTCCAGTTAAATTTTAAATCCCTGGATACAGCTTGTGGTTATTTATATATCACTGTTATGTGACCTAGATAATAATGACACAAATACACAGCCTTTAATGTAAACAACGCCTCTTTATTATAAATAAAATTTTCTCACTGTATCCCCCTCTCCCCTTGTCATTTTTGTTGCTATGAACGTGTATAGTAGTCTGGTTATGACCAGACCAAGCTCAATTATTTAAGATTGAACGCAACTGTACGCAATTGGATAGTCCTTCAACCAATCAGACCAACGATCCGGCGACAGTGGCATCAACGGGTTGCTGCGCTTCGGTGGCCGCCATGTTGAACGTAAACAAGAAGCTGCTTGGTCGTTTCTCTGTCGTCGTAGTGTTAAACCCGCCAATAGCGCGCCAGGTGGATAAGCCAGTTTGTGATTGGTCCCCCGCAAAATTGTAACGGAAGCAGGATAGATAAACGTACAGGTTTCCAGCCTGAGCTGCAGGGCGAAATCAAATGGCCGGCAGATCGGAGTGGGTTTACCCAGTCTACGTGTATAGGGGTTAAGTGCCAACAACTCAACAGTCCGACCAATACAGTTATATAATTTGGCACATCTAAACAAAATCAACAAATACCATCGACTGTCACACCTCTTTGGATCTTAGTAATTCATTTTGGTTAAACAAAGAAACTACAATTACGGAAAAAAAAAAAAAGGACAATTAGACAATTATACAGGGTGGGGGGGGGGGGCATTTACTGTACGCATGATCAGTCCGCGTACAGTAAATGCAATGAGTCTGTTACCTTATTTGACAGAAGTCTATGCATTTCACATTTTTCCGACTCTGGAGATAACACTGAGATGAGCTCTCATATTCAAGTTCATGTTCTGCTTGTTCAATAGCTTGTTTTGGTAGATTGCTCTTAAAAACACATTTAGAGAGGATTGGAATTGCTATTTTTATTCTCAATTGTTATTGTCATTTTGGTGCTGGCTAAAAACTTCCTCTATGCAGGAAAAACCCCGTCATGTAATAATTGTTACGGGCCTACCAGCAACGATTTCCCAACCCGACTGAGCAAAAAAGTCAACCGGCGCTGGGCTTCGAGAAGGACAAACACTAGAGGGTGTGTCTTGCTCCTTGACTTTGCTCTCTCCGCTCCCCTGCCTAGCCAAATAACTGTGGGGGTGTGGGGGTCTTAAGAGAGGAGTAAAATAATGGCCCATTTTATCTGGCGGTGAAAAGCCTCCAGCTGCCTCTCCCCATTTCCTCACTGACAAAGAGGATTGTGATCAGGGCTGCTAAATTCCATTTTGCCTTCCTTTCTCCCCCCTCCCCTCCCTTCCCTCCAATCAGAACCATTTAATTCAGCCTAATGGACTATCAATGACTCAGGGAGGTTATCAGACACTAAACCTGGGGATAATGGTTCATATCTCCCTGCCTTCAAATCAGCTCCGGCCATTTATGTTTTTTTTTTGTGAATAAAATGAGACATTTGTATAACGGCCATTTCGTTACTCTCTGACAGCGGAGCGCAGAGCGGAACCGGGCCCCTGTGTCCATTAAGACACTTCGTCATCCAACGGCCACACGGGGGTTCTGACAAAAATAGGACATTCAAGTCTGAATGCTGTTCTGCACCGCTATTACTTGAATGAAAATATTTTAATATGTACAGTGAGGAAAATAAGTATTTGAATACCCTGCTATTTTGCAGGTTCTCCCACTCGGAAATCATGGAGGGGTCTGAAATTGTCATCGTAGGTGCATGTCCACTGTGAGAGACATAATCTAAAAACAAAAATCCAGAAATCACAATGTATGATTTTTTAACTATTTATTTGTATGATACAGCTGCAAATAAGTATTTGAACACCTAAGAAAATCAATGTTAATATTTGGTACAGTAGCCTTTGTTTGCAATTACAGAGGTCAAACGTTTCCTGTAGTTTTTCACCAGGTTTGAACACACTGCAGGAGGGAGTTTGACCCACTCCTCCACACAGATCTTCTCTAGATCAGTCAGGTTTCTGGGCTGTCGCTGAGAAACACAGAGTTTGAGCTCCCTCCAAAGATTCTCTATTGGGTTTAGGTCTGGAGACTGGCTAGGCCACGCCAGAACCTTGATATGCTTCTTACAGAGCCACTCCTTGGTTATCCTGGCTGTGTGCTTCGGGTCATTGTCATGTTGGAAGACCCAGCCTCGACCCATCTTCAATGCTCTAACTGAGGGAAGGAGGATGTTCCCCAAAATCTCGCAATACATAGCCCCGGTCATCCTCTCCTTAATACAGTGCAGTCGCCCTGTCCCATGTGCAGAAAAACCCCCCCAAAGCATGATGCTACCACCCCCATGCTTCACAGTAGGGATGGTGGTCTTGGGATGGTACTCATCATTCTTCTTCCTCCAAACACGGTTAGTGGAATTATGACCAAAAAGTTCTATTTTGGTCTCATCTGACCACATGACTTTCTCCCATGACTCCTCTGGATCATCCAAATGGTCATTGGCAAACTTAAGACGGGCCTTGACATGTGCTGGTTTAAGCAGGGGAACCTTCCGTGCCATGCATGATTTCAAACCATGACGTCTTAGTGTATTACCAACAGTAACCTTGGAAACGGTGGTCCCAGCACTTTTCAGGTCATTGACCAGCTCCTCCCGTGTAGTCCTGGGCTGATTTCTCACCTTTCTTAGGATCATTGAGACCCCACGAGGTGAGATCTTGCATGGAGCCCCAGTCCGAGGGAGATTGACAGTCATGTTTAGCTTCTTCCATTTTCTAATGATTGCTCCAACAGTGGACCTTTTTTCACCAAGCTGCTTGGCAATTTCCCCGTAGCCCTTTCCAGCCTTGTGGAGGTGTACAATTTTGTCTCTGGTGTCTTTGGACAGCTCTTTGGTCTTGGCCATGTTAGTAGTTGGATTCTTACTGATTGTATGGGGTGGACAGGTGTCTTTATGCAGCTAACGACCTCAAACAGGTACATCTAATTTAGGATAATAAATGGAGTGGAGGTGGACATTTTAAAGGCAGACTAACAGGTCTTTGAGGGTCAGAATTCTAGCTGATAGACAGGTGTTCAAATACTTATTTGCAGCTGTATCATACAAATAAATAGTTAAAAAACCATACATTGTGATTTCTGGATTTTTGTTTTTAGATTATGTCTCTCACAGTGGACATGCACCTACGATGACAATTTCAGACCCCTCCATGATTTCCAAGTGGGAGAACTTGCAAAATAGCAGGGTGTTCAAATACTTATTTTCCTCACTGTATATAGTTTGTTTGAGCGTCTCTCTCACACTCTCTCTCTGGATGAGGGTGTTTCTATAGCTTGTAAATATGTAAACACTTTGTTTGGTCTTCTCCCTCTCTTTGTAGATTCTTTTTCCGTTTTTTCCCCACTTCAAATACACAATGTAGTGAGTTTGTGATTGTTTGGCGAAATTTTTTTTTTTTTTCTATAGTCAGTGTTTTATTATGAACATCACATTTTATTTTCCATAAAAGAAAAGTTACAAAAATGTTTGCGTATAATGTTAATTATAGGATAGAAAAATAAATAAATCGGCCAAGAAAAATTGCAACTGGTGCATCTCTAGACCCAAAGGATGGTAAGAAGATGAAGAAAATATGAAATGAATATGAAGGCAACTGGTATTTCAAGTGCTTCCAACAGCAGCACGTTTGGAGCAGGAAAGGCTTAATTACACACTGTCCGCTTGTATTAGAAGAAATAGAGCTACTATAATCCATATCAAAATGTACATAGCATAAATCATCCAGCACTTTGCCATTTAGATGACTGTGCCACCCAGGGTGGATGAATGTATGATGTATAGTATGTGACATTTTTAATATGTGCCAGTCAATTAAGTCAAACTCGGTTCAGGGTGATGTGTCATCAACCTGCCCGACCACACGCTCGACCTTTTCAACCTCTGTGCGAGTGCTCCCACTGCTGAAAGGGGGGGGGGGGGGGAATACAACATGACATGCCTGTGCTGATGGGTTACCCAGCATGTTAACACTGCCCCCTACACATGAGGATACGGACTAAATCTGGATCTGAGTTTCTGCATCATATTCTCAATCTCTTTCTCGATCTCAATTCAAATTTCATTTATAGTGTCACATCATTACTTGGAGTTCTCTCAGGACACTTCACAGATAGAGTAGGCCTAGGCCACGCGCTGTAATTTACAGAGACCCAACAATTCCACTCAATCTCTTTCTCTCTAGTCTTCTCCGTTGACTCGCCACTGTACACTTACCCAGTTGTTCCTGCGGGGCCCCTTCCTCCAGAAAGGTGATTCTCTCCAGCACCGCCCAGAACATCACACCCAGGGAGAAGATGTCCGCCTGGGCCGAGTAGGTCAGCCCCCCCCACACCTCTGGAGCCATGTAGAAGTCAGAGCCACAGGTGGAGGAGAAGTGCTGCCTGGTCAGATCCCCGTCCAGCAGACCTTCACTCATCTTGCTCAGACCAAAGTCTGCCACCTACAGGTACGACAGGCAGACTCACTGAATAAGAAGTACAGCGTGCTTTGTGTTGGCACAAGGCTTTTTATTCACTAATGTACGACTCGAGGACCTTTTCTGTCTCTAGAGAGAGAAATCTCTAGACTCTAAAAGAGTAAAATAGTAATGTCCTGATAGCCGATGCTTTATTTCCCCCCCCTTTGAAAAAAGCCATGTAGAGATTTGTAGAGGAGGGCTGAGAAGCACATGACATTGCAGAAAGTGGATGTTAACTCAGTAGACCTGAAACGATCAGTGATTTATCAATTAGTCCATCGACAGAGAATCAATCACTATTTTTGATCAGCACTTTAATCATTTTAAATAAAAGTGCTAATTATCTTCCGATTCCAGCTCCTCAAATGTGAATATTTGCAGGTTCTCTTTGTCTTTTGTGATAGTAAACTGAATTTATTTGGATTTTAGACTGTTGGTCTAACAAAAACAACACATTTGAATATGTAAACTTTTTTTTTTTTTTTATTAATTTTTAATGTCATTTTATGGACCAAATTAATTGACAGACTACTGTATGTGCACCATCACCAAAATTCCACTTGAACAGGAAAAAACTGGGCCTCATGTTGTGATTTCAATATAAAATGTCAAGTAAAGGCACTTGTGGACTGGAGACTAAAAATCCTCCTGTATTTAGAGCGCTAAATCATGCAAGTCGGCCTTCATAAGCCCTTTATCTAAGATAAAGGCTTGGGAGGGTAGATATACAGTGCTGCTCATGAGTATATGAACCCCTGCTAAAGCTAAAAATAAAAATAAAAATCCAGGATACTATGCATCCTGATAAAGTTCCCTTGGCCTTTGGAATTCAAATAGCCCCACATCATCACATAGCCCTCACCATACCTAGAGATTGGCATGGGGTACTTTCCATAAGATCAGCTCTCAATGCAAATCAAACCAGCCATTAGGCTAACTGACATAAAACCATGCCAGTCTCTAGGTATGGTGAAGGGGATGTGATGATGTGGGGCTATTTTAATTCCAAAGGCCAAGAGAACTTTATCAGCATGCATAGTATCCTGGATCCATGAAATAACTGGCCTTTAAAAATGAAAATCTGCCTGCCTCTATGGGAATTTAACATAGAGGGTGTACTTACTTATGCCCCCTGTATTTTAAGGAAGAACATTTATTTATTTATGATACATTAGTCATTCACAAAGAAAATCGGTGTTCTCAAAAGGTCGGATTTATCCTAATTTTTTCAATTAAGGCATTAAGATCAATTTGTATTCCTCTTTTTAGTCAACTTTAGCAGGGGTTCATAAACTTATGAGCAGCACTGTACATGGTGTATTTGTATTGTCATTTAGCCCATTAAAGCACCTGTGGTAACGTTGTATAACTCCTGACATGCAACTGATAAAAACATCAATATTTGGTATTTCAATTGTTTTGGTACAAGGACAGCATTTTATTTTTTTTTTTTCAATAATTCTTTCATGTTGCTTTTTGTTCTATTGTTTATTATGTTCAAGTTGACTGCTACAGTGAAAACCAAACACTGTCTGAAGGCAACAAAAAAAATAAAAAATTAAGTACTACAATGCTTTCAAATTTGAACAGTGTTAGTTTTCCCAAAAGTTGTGTACTTACTCTAGGACACGTGTCAAACTCAAGGCCCGGGGGCCAAATCTGGCCCCTCGCAAATTTTGATCCAGCACGCATATCGATTTAGGTTCACAACAGATTTTGGCCCGACTAGTTGTGCACCACAACAAAAAAGTCAGGAAACTGATTTTGGCAGATTTGCTGACTTCTAACCTCAGAAATTCCCACAACAATATTCAGGCTGTGAAACAGGTTGTTGTGAGTCAGCTGTGTGGGAGCCTGCTTTTAAAAATTTGCTAAATTCTGTGATGGCTAAGAAACTTTTTTGCTGACTTTTTTAGGGTTCTATGTCAACCAAACTGTCTGGGAGAAAGCTATACGAGACATGCAACAATACAGCCAAAGATATTTCACTTTTTCGGTTTAATAAAAGCATGTCAGTAAACAATACATGTCTGGCCCTTATTGTGATTATCATTTCCAGTGTGGCCTTTAGGTCACCCATGCTATAGGAGAATCCCACTTGATCTGGTGTAACCTTTGTCATGTCATAACAATCTACCTACCTTGACAACAGGGCCTCTTGGTGTCACACAGACCAGCACATTGTCAGGCTTCAGGTCTCGGTGGGTGATCCCCAGACTATGCACGAAGGCCAGAGCACTGCAGAGCTGTCGCACCACGCTGTGGTTACGCTGGGAGTCAGGTGGCCTGGAGAGCAGATACTGATTCAAGTCGCCCCCATCACAGTACTCCATCACAAGCCACAGGGCCAAGCAACGCAGGGGTCCCGGCTTCTCTTCCTCCATCTGGGCCGGTCTCTTCCTGGCTCTGTTTTGAGGTCTTTGTGGGGTTGTAGAATCACAAGCATTTGATTTAGTCTTGGCCGGGAGCTTGGGCTTGGCCTGAACAGTGTTGGTCCTGTCCTGAAGTCTTGAGACAGAGTTGGTCCCCCGTTGGGTGTCATTCCTTTCCTGACTTTGTGGTGCTCCGACTATAGTGCCTTTCAGCACGCTCTCAACTAGACGTGGAGGCAGTTTCCCTGGTTTTAGGGGCTTCAGGCTCCTTGGCCCAGTCTGCAGCAGGCAGCTGTGGAGTGCAATGACATTGGCATGGTTCTTGGCAGTGGCTCTCATGGCCCACAGCTCTTGCAGGTAGAGTTCAATGCTCTCCGGGTTGCTGCAGGGCAGCCGCTTGATAGCCACCCTCTGTCCTGTTTTGGCCATATGGCCCTCAAAGACAACACCATAGCTGCCTCGTCCTACCTCCCTCTCTAAAGTGTAGAGCTCTTCCATCTCTCACAGGGAATGGAGACTAATGCAAGTGCTAAGAAAAATAAAATAACTAAGGTTAGTATGATAATAAATTGCACGTAGCGTTAACGTACAAAACCGTTAGCTAAATGAGTCGGGCGTTAACCGTGAGATAGCTGACAAAAAGTTTAGCTAGAGAACGTTACAGCACTTTACCCGACTGCTTTTTAAGTTTAACTTAGCTACGGAATTACGGAAGCCTCCAAAATTAAAGCTAAAGATGATAAACGTTAATTTAACGCAGCTGGTACTCCTAACGCTAACATTACACTTCACAGCTAACGTAACATTATGTGCTATCTAACGTTATTTACTCCCCAAATAACTTTGCTAGCTTCCTGTTGAAGTTAACAATACATAGACATAGCTAAGTTACTATACATGACTTACATTTTCTAAGTGGCCTCGAGACCATATAAAGTAAGTGACTGAATACGTTAAACATGGCGCTGTCTGTATTTTAAGCCACACTAACGTTATTCTTAAAGTTAACGTTGGTTTAAAAGGGAAACGACACACAAAGCTCTAGCTAGCTTCAAATGAGCTCTCGTTATTTTGATTTCAAACTTACCCACAAGACTTCAGCTGACATTACCAGCAATGAATCTGCAGTCTAGCTACTTGATTGGCAAACCGTCTCGCACCATATTCAACGAATTTGGATAATTTACTGTTAATCAACCACTGAGATAGCTAAACTGTAAGAACAGAACAACAACACAAATGCTACAGACTTCCTTGTCAAAATTCACAACGTCCCGCTCTGGCTGTACGTGCATTATGATTGGCTAAGGAAACTCAGCCGCGTGTTGTGATTGGTTGGTAGCAGATTTCGAATTGTCCAAGCCGCCAATCAAAGGCAGAGTAGGGCGGGTCATGCCTTCCCCTGTCCCTCCGGACCATCCATTCTAGCATCAACCAAATTGTCAGCTGGGTTAATGATTTTTAAAGGTACGGAAACGGACTATTGATTTCAGACAGAATGAAAATAGTAATTGAAACATTTATATTAAGGGATGACAATATACTTAACACAATAAAGATATATTAGCTAGAAAATACAATGTTAAAGGACACAGTTTTTCAGCTGCAATGTTTGTCAGAAGTGTAGGCTACTGTAGGCACATTAGGCTACTTTGCTCAGAGAGAAAAAGTCTATTTTGGTAGATTCACAGTTCAGGACACATTAGACTAAAATCTAGGCTTCAGTGGGTCCTCAGTTTTCAGTACTGACAAGCATTTTGTATAAAAAAAGTGCTGAGAATGCCTTACTAAAGTGATTACCTGAATATGTACTCTATTATGAGCTGGGACAGCTTTGTAATCAAGCCATTGAATTTGACAAAAAAGCACTGGAAGTGCAAAAACACCAAACTTCCCTCATTGCTGTGGTCCCATTTAATCACAAAAGACCTGAACAAACACACACACACACACACACACACACACACACACACACACACACACACACACACACACACACACACATAATGAGTGGGTGCTGCATCAGACTTTTTTGCTTTTTGGTGGAGGAGCGGCAACCGTGGTGATGACAGATAACAGCATTGGTGTGTGTGTGTGTGTGTGTGTGTGTGTGTGTGTGTTTGTTCTTCAGAGAGAATATAATAGGAAACATGGTGATTCATTGCACTGAAGCACACTGAAAGAAAATAGCTTTGAAGTGTGTGTGTGTGTGTGTGTGTGTGTGTGTGTGTGTGTGTGTGTGTGTGTGTGTGTGTGTGTGTGTGTATATGTGTGCCTGTGTGAGTGCTTGTGATCCATAGCTTTTATCAGTGATGCCAATCATGAATACTCTTTATTAGCTAAAGAAGATGGAGTCAGTCACACTTGACTTGTTTTTATCTTGAAGCAAATGCCCTCTCTTCTATTATTTCACTTGCTTTGACAGATATTTGGATGCAGACATTGGGCATAATATATAGAGTGCATTCTGCCTGGAGAATTTATTAGGAAATGTTTCGTGGAAACCACTCAAAGGTGCCAGAATTGGATTTCCCGACAAATTCAATAAGGCATTCCAGGCACCCCAAAAAGATGTTAACAAGTCCAATAAGAATTATAGTTTTAATCACCTCTGTTTTCAGACTAATTGTGCGTCTGTGGGGGCTTTGCTCGCTAATTATGGAGTCCACCAACAGGAGGGGCAACAGTAATTATTTCCTTGATTGAGGTCAAAACCCTTGCATTTAATCCTGAGGTCTATCCTCAATTTCACAGCACTCACTCTTTTACAAAATGATTATTTTCTTCCTCAGTAAGCCAGCTTTTCACTGAAGAGACACATTGTCTGCCCGCATCCTCGTGTCTTTGTTGTGAAACCCCATGTCCCTAGATTACATTATTTCTATGAGAAAGAAAGTGTTTTCCTGCTTTCAGATGCCCCTTTGTAACCGCAGCTGGCAATGAAAAGGAAATATATGAAGGGAGTTGTGCAATGGCATCGAACACATGAAATACTGCTGTATGTCTCACCGAATGCTTACGCTTTGAAATAAAACTTTGTAAAGTTGTTTTCAGTTTACACTGCAGATTTTCCGAGCAGAGGCGTAATTCTTCTCCAATGCAAACAAATATAAGCGGCTTTTGGGATGGAAATGCAATACTTTTTCCTGAGGGAAATTCATTTTCGGCCCTGCTGTTAATAACAGTCACTTGTGCCTTGACAGGTGAAAAGCCCAGAGCCTCCATAAACCTCAGCAGAGACCCCTCCCTCTCCCCCCCACCACCACCACCACTCTCTTCTGGTTTCACATCATTGGGTTTCATTGTGGAGGAGGACGGTAAAATACATCAGCTGCGTGAGACGGAGAGGAGTCCAGGACTTCTACGTGAACGGCAGATATGATCCGAATAACGGTCAGTTTTGGCAGGGAGCCCACCAGCCAGATCACTCAGCGCTTTTTTCATCCTTTGAACCACTTTGGGCTCTAAAAAAATCTCCTAAATTGTTCTTTGTGTAGGAAGTCAAAGTATAACTTGGTGTCGGAGCCATTAAACCCAAAAGAAAGTGGTATATATGCGCAACTTTAGGAAAATACTGCTAAGTGCTTATGTCTCTTTATTGGCAAATCAAGTTCATTATAGGGAACTGTCTTGGGACAGATAATACATTTATACTGATTGCATAATAAGTTCTGCTTTTATGTTGGCTATCATTCTCTCAGATTTAAAAAAAAAAAAAATAGTGCATATAAAAGACCTTTGCAATACCTAATAAAAGGTGTTGTTTCTTTCTTATTAAAGCATTGTATTCATCATTCTTTGATTCATGGTAAAGGGAGAATAGATTGAAGTGCTGAGAAGAATAATTATTTATCATGATTCCATTGATAAACACAATCCATACATTTTTATTATGAACCTTATACAGCTTTAATGCTGTCATATATGGAAACCAATTACACATTTCTATAGAAGGATTATTTGCGTTAGTAATCCTCGTGAAGAATTAGTGAATGATGAAAGCTTCAGTCTTAGACAACATCAGGGTTTTTTTTCCAACACTGAAATGGCTTGGCTCTACTCCATGCCAGAACTAGGTTGTTTTTTTTAAAGATTATCTGTGGAAATAATAATATTCTCCCTTCAAATTGATACTTGGGTTTATTTTACATATCATATAAATAACAAAAACCTCAACAACAGTTACGAAAGAGCAACCTGTGACAAAACCTAAAGGCCATACGTGAGAAAACAAACGTACTTGCTAGTGTCTGATGTAACCTCATACTGTATACCCAATTGTTTTCATAAATTGGAAAAAAAAACAATATTTGATTACCCCAAATTCTGAGACAATATAGGATTTCACTGGCTTAATGCTCACGATATCTACAGCAAAATGGACATATTATCCATACCAAAACTGGATTTACGAGTTTGAATGTGATGTTTTGACCTTTTCCATCAAGGAGGTAATCACTGCCTCTTGGCCACCGGAGGAAGTGTTTATGTACACTGGACAACCAGTGGATAACAGCGATATCAATGACAGACAGGCCTCGCAACAGCTGCTTGTTCTTCTGGGCTCCTTATCTCTGCCGCGCCGAGGGCTCTGTCTATGTACCCAATTCATCCATCACTATCAGACCTCACACACACAGGTTCAGGGCCAGCATTCACACTTTTACAGCGAGCAAAAGGTTAATGGCAGCTCAAGATGAGGACGGAATTGAATTTGAAGTGTAACTTAAAGACCAAAAAATAAGGGTTTTTGCTGAGGCTGAGGTTGGTATTATCAGATACATAATCCTTATATTTCCATCACATGTACTAACAATCAATTGCTACTGAGCTAGTCTCCCATTTGCCAGACCTTCCTCCACAGTGCTTCGGAGGAGGGTCTGGCTAGTCCACACAGCATTCAGGGATGGGAGATAAACGTGCTTTGGTGTATTGGCATTTCTTTAAACCAATCACCAACCAATCTTCTTGGGCGTCGCCTAAGTGCTGGACAGAGCAACGGAGCCACTGCAAAATAGCCTCGGGAAGGAATTTGTTTTGGTGGAACATGTGTACGTTTAAAAGTTGTTTAAGTCGTGCAGCAGAAAACTCAGATCGGACAGATAGTCTAGCTAGCTGTCTGGATTTACCCTGCAGAGATCTGAGGAGAAGTTAACCACAGTCCTCACAAATCTACCAGAGTTTAGAACAACAACACAAAGAGAGCGGAAGGTAACGGACATCCGGCCGAAATGAGGGACATCTGGCGGAATTTCTGGCGGCAACGGAGCAACGGTTCATAATTCTCACTTATCCAGTGAAATATCTCTCCATCTACTAGATGGATAGGCAACAAAAAAATGCACAGACATCCATGGCTTTCAGCCAATGTAGCCTAATGACTTTGATGATGCCCTGACTTGTTCTCTAGCACCACCATGAGGTAGATGTTTGTGGTTTTGAGTCAAATGACTTGACAACTATTTGATGGATTGCTATGTAATGTATGTCCCCGTCAGGAAAACTTTGCTAATATCTTTGGTGATCCCTTAACTTTCACCCATTTCAAATGTTATCACTCCAATAGAATGGGCTACATCAGTGTTTATCAGCCTCATAGATTTGGGTCAGAAGGGGCCTGCTACACCTACTGGTAGGTTCAGAAGGCCGTTATCATCCAGTTATATGGTAACGGTCGATGTTTGCGTGGTCTGGAGTCTGGACCCCCTGGCCCTTGAATTTAAACAAAATGAATATTACTTGGTTAGGTTTAGGCAAGAAAACTACCTAAGTAAAAAGTCGTGGTTTGGGTTAAAACACTAACGTTTTTGGTGTCAGTTAAAGGCCCTGAACACCCACACAGGTGTTTTCATTTAAACTAGCTGATTGGACCTCTTCCCAGGACTGTGTGGGTGTGTAAAAAGACTGATTGATTGACATCTTCTTAAACCTCTTGTTGGCTTCGTTGCCCCTGTTAGGGCGGGACAAATGGCACCTTTATCATTGTTATTGGTAGAAAAGATTTGTGACCTAACAAATTCCCATCTATGCTCTGACCCACCTTCAACCTGAGCAGAGTCTAATCAGCCACAATAACTTAAATCACCTGTGTGGGTGTTTAGAGGCGTTAAGAACTTTAATGTCAAGAACTTTAACGTCAAGAACTTTAACGTAAAGAACGTTACGTAAGAAAGTTGACTTATACTTAAAAAAAAAAAACTCCACATTGACATTGGTGTTAGTCTGGCTATCACCAGACCAAGCTCAATCTTTTAAGATTGAACATTAGTCTGGGGAGTCTGCTCTGTATTTTCTACTGCACAAGAGGCGTGATCAACGGGCATAGTTCAAATGACTCTGTACGCAATTGGATAGTCCTTCAACTAATCAGCGCAACCAACGGTGACACGACCGCAACAACGGGGTTTGAGCTGAGCTCCGTTCTTTTGGCCACCAGCGGGCTAGTTGGTAAATTAGACTTTTACCAAAGCCGGTTGGTAGTAAGGAAAACACATCCTTCTTTTGTAGGAATTGTTCCAGGGCAAGTTTCTGTTCGTTTTCAGAGAAAACTTGCCTTTCAGAAATATTTTAAAACAGCAGCGGCGTCAACGGGTTGCTGCGCTTCGGTGGCCGCTATGTTGAATGCAAACACGAAGCTGCTTGACGTCGCTTCTCTATTGTCATCGTTTGTGATTGGTCCCCGCAGATTTGTAACGGAAGCAGGATAGAAAAATGAACAGGTTTCCAGCTAGGGCTGGGCAATATTTCAATATTATATCGATATCGTGATATGAGACTAGATATTGTCTTAGATTTTGAAGAATTGTTATATCGTTACATGGTAAGTGTTGTCTTTTCCTGGTTTCAAAGGCTGCATTACAGTAAAGTGATGTCATTTTCTGAATTTACCGGACTGTTCTAGCTGTTCTATTATTTGCCTTTAACCACTTAGTCATTATATCCACATTATGATGGTTATTTATCTAAAATCTAAATGTGGAAGATATTTTGTGAAAGCACCAATTCTCAACCTTACAATATCGTTGCAATATCGATATTGAGGTGTTTGGTCAAAAATATCGTGATATTTGATTTTCTCCATATCGCCCAGCCCTATTTCCAGCCTTGAGCTGCAGGGCGAAATCAAATCGCCGGCAGATCGGACTGGGTTTACCCAGTCTACATCGGTGTCACACGGGACACAAACTCCGGTCTCCTGGGTGAAATTGTTCAATACCTTGGCTTGTGAAAAAAATCCTTGCGAAAGTAATCAATGACATTCTCATCAGCCTTAGAGCTTTTTCACTGAAAACAGCTGCCTATGAGAGTGGTGAGAGTGAATCAGAACAGTAAAGTTTGTGGGCCGGACAGCTAAACAATGAGCTGGAACTTCGTAAAGCAGAGAGGAGCTGCACCTTCACGGGATACTTCTCCGTAGGTTCATCAATACAAGCTACCCCTTTAGTCACACTGTTTTCATTTGATACGTTGTTATTATTAAGATATTAATTAGGTTGCTGTCTATCCTGTTTGTTTCATCATCATTGTTATTCTTCTGGTTGACATCATCACCTAAACCAAACACTCAACATGTGTTATAGCTTACAGAGAAAAGCTCTCGGGACCTTGGTACCGGTCTTTTTTTCCGTCTCCAAATCTCCTGCATGACTCATTCTAACCTCCTATCTGCAGACCCAGGCTGTCTGCATACTCAGCCACGCTCTCTACGTTGTTCATTCTTTCGTTCACAAAAGATAGAACAAAGTTTCCTATTCAGGTGCGCCATTACCACCAAAAAAAAAAAAAAAAAGAACCAGCACAAACAACCCTATCGACCGGTGATCATCTCCATGGAGCTGCTTTTTTTTTTTTTTAAACTTCGCTTGAATTTCTGAGGTAAAAACATCCGATTGGATATGCTATTGTCTCCCTGACCTTGGCAGCAGGTTGGCGTTGTGGGTTTTCACGGACACCTTTAGACATAGGAATTCTGCCTCAATCTCACGGTGGATGATGCGTATTTTTAGAGCCCCATTACTTAGCTCAATGAAGACGGGAACCGGTGGCGTAGGCGATGCCTCCTACGTCAGCGCGGGTCACAGGGTTGGGTGTCTGTCCGTGGGTTTTGTGCGTAACAGAATAGGGGGAATCCACCCCTTCTTTCTAGCCCTCCCTTAGGGTGATGTGAATGGTGATATGCAGGGGAAGGGAGGGAGCAGGAGGGGGGGAGAGAACTGGAGGGTTGAGCCAGGAGGGAAGGGGTGTGCCATTATAAGAAGCCTCAGAGGAGGCATGCATTCAGTTGTTGAACACCCTTAGCCAAAGGATACGAGCCGAGCCACCAAAAAAAAAAAAAAAAAAAACTCTCCTGTAGCCACGGAAAGGAGGACTCTGAGCAAATATCTTTACGTCACAGAAAACAGGTAAGGAAGTCCTCAAGTGTGACTTTGTTTTCAGTACGAGTGTGAGCCTACCTGTGTGCAGAGATTGTGCAGTTAAGTGAATACTAAGAGCTGAGAAAAAGGCACTTGTTTACAGATGAGTTAATTAGAAAAAGGATTAGTTGTCTCGTGTGTGCACAAACCACCGGCTAACACGTCCCGGGGGGATTATTGTTGTTTAAGGGCAACCACTGTTAGGATTCTCCCTCTTTCATTCCCTTTAATTATTATTATTATTATTATTTTTTATTGAGTCTGTCGTTTCTGCTTTGTCTGTTTCTGGCTTTTTGTAATTTGGGTTTTGGACCTCCGAGGTGATCCTGTTAACAAGCCTCTTCACCTGCCGTAATCATGTTTTTTTTTTTTTCCATCACACTGATTGTCTCCCTGCGGCTTTAAAGGTAGCACAGTCAGCGTCAGTAGTACCCACATCGCACCTGATTATTACTTCATTAACGAGTCCCAGATTGTGTTGAGAACACAGTGAGTTACTCTGCTGCACTTTGTATTAGGCTGAGGGGTACCTGACTTTAAACAAAGGTAGAGTGTATACAAATATATCATATAATATGTAATAAATACTATAATACAAAAACAGTTAAAAATCATTATGAAATGTAGCTTATTCATAAAAAAGCTATTGTAAAAATGCATTTTTGAGAACATTCCTCTAGTTTTGACTAATATTCAAGATAAATTGATCAACATGGCACTGTTAAGTCAGTGAATGCCACTCCAAAAGCAGCTTATTTATGGCTTTGCTCTTGTGATTGATCACGGAGTATTATATGTCAGATTAAATATACATCCAGTGAAGCTTCAAAGAAACATTGACAAAAGCTATTTTATTCTACCTAAAAGCAGCTCCTGTGTCGACCCGCACAAGTATGGGGGGAGGGGGGGGGGGGGGGGGGGGAGGAAGGCTGGAGAAGTGAATCAGCTGATCGTTGTTATTATGCTAAAGTGCGTGATAATGATAATTTTAATGACAATGGTAATGAACGTGCGTAATCTTTTTTTCCATTATCAGCAACGACGATCCTGGCGCAGACGGGTGGTTAATGTGCCATTCACAGATAAATGACTTCACACAGGGGGAAATGTTTGATAAAGAATGGAACGTGTTTACAGTCGGATACAGTAGTTTACAGGTGTATCAGACTCATCAGAATAATGTATTTAGGTCTGTTTAGGTTTGTTTTTTGTATTCATTTTGTGTAAAAATGTGCCTTGGCTTTTAGGCATTTTACATTTAAAAAAAATTCTACATTCATATACCTGAGAGTCCTCTCAATATTTGGTTGAAAAAAATCATGGAGGATCCATAAAAACAAATCACATTTTTTGTTAATCCGTTTCTGTATTTCTTATAAATCTAAAATTGGTTTAATCTAATCATACCTCACATTGTTGGCAAGGAATGTCCTGATTTCATTTGCAGTTTATTTATTCTGTCTTGGTTGCTTGCGTTTGCCAGTACATCATGAGCATTCTCCCTCTAATCAGCTAAAAAGAAAAAAAAGCTTTTAGCATTTCTGCTGCCTGCGCTAAGATTGAACTGATTACAATGTAGACAGGATTTGTCAACAGTGTTTGAGGCCTCCGCGTCAATATTCATTAAGAGTGCTTGTAGCGTCTTACATAATACAAATCCTCTTCGTGATCAGAGAATGCTCTACTCAGGAAGAAGAACGGCAAAGTTCCCACGTACCCTCCGTACCCTCCCGTATCTGTTGCCCTCCTCCAGTATCTGTTGCCCTCCTCCCGTATCTGTTGCCCCTTCCCATGCACAAGTATTTTGCAGTTCATCACTTTTTTTTTCAGCTCTGGTGTCGTCACCTTGATAAAAAAAAGTATAGGGAGCTTGTCTGGCCGTGCTTAGATTGCTTTCCACTGGCTCCATGTCCAATGGATTAGTGCAGGTGTCAACGCAGCTTCACAGCAACCATATCAATGATGACACCATGTCAGCTGCCTAACACTCTGCAGAATTTCAGTTATACGGTCTGAGGGCTGGTGGGAAGTAACACTGCAGGACTGAGTGCATCATTAGGGGCGTAATGTCCCTGTTGTGTTAAAACCCTGTGTTTTCCTTGACAATTCAAGTTTTCGGACATTGTTAATTCACTTTTTTTATTCTCATTTGGTTTTCATGTAATGTTTATTTGATAGGGACAGATGCTACCACATAGATATTTGAACGACAAATCTCAAATCTAACCTTCATCCTACACTATACATCTTCCCATTGCACATACAATATGACACTATATTAATGACAATATTTTTTTTTGCATTCTGCACTCAACCCATTCAGCCTCCTTTCTCTTATGTTTTTTTGTATGTATGTATGCACCATTCACCAAGGCAAACTTACTGTGGCAATAAACCCCTTTCTGATTCTGAGTAGAGATGGTCCGATACCATTTTTTGCTTCCCGATACCGATTCCGGTACCTGAACTTGATACAGAGTACTGATCCGATACCAGTGTGTCATATATTTCATTATGTTTTAACAGCTGCACACTACTATCCCTGTATGGATGTGATATGAGTTCTATCCTTGTTTTCAGCCTGGCTCAGGTTAAACTCTTCGTGAAACATGAACAAGCGCAAACAGTGAACTCTGCAGAACTTTCTTTTACTATCCAGTTTGTCAGTCAGTCATAACGGAAAAAGAACATAACTAAATCACTTTAAAGTACATTTTCTTCAGGGCTAAATTACATGGTATCGGATCGGTGCATTAACTCCAGTACTTGCCGATTCTGATAGCAGCATTTGAGGCGGTATAGGAGGCTTTTCAGATACAGTCTGGTCTCACAGAATTCTGTGAAATGATCACGAACTGTTAACACCGCATTACGTGGTGGTGGCACGGAATGTGTGAAAATTCCGTGTGGCCACCACGGAAAACAATGCCAATGTAAAGTCAATGAGAATGACGTAGCATTAGGAGCGACTACGGAAGCAAGTAGTATGAAAGCCCGAAAATTCTGCATAGGGAGGTTGGTTGGGGTAGTGGAAGGGTCAAACACAGGACTTTCACCCAGGAGACCGGGGATCGTGTCCCGCGTGTCACGTTTCCTAAACCCAACCGTTTATTGTTTTCCTAAACCCAACCGTCCCGTTGTTGTCCCGCGTGTCATGGAAAACGTAAGCCCACCCACGACCTTTTCCTTAACTTAAGGGGCCGTGTTCATTTCACGGAATTCTTCCGTGGGCCCATGACGGAATTTTTGGTGATTCCGTGAAACTGCCACAGATTTTGAATTCATTTCATGGAATTCTGTGAGATCAGGTTGTTCAGATACTGGTATCGGTATCGGAACATCTCTAATTCTGATATACAGCATCACAGCATTTATAGCTATTGCTAATTTCCAATACCCATCCCTAGAAGGACTTTTAATACAATAAAAAAACACATATGAAACATAGCCACATTACAAAAAAAGACCATCTCCCACCCCACCCCATGTCCCCTCCCCACAGGTCTGATTAACAATTGAAAACTTCAGTTTGATTTTAAAAAGCTTATGTTTTTGTATTGCTTTTAGCTCAATGGGCTTTTAGCTCCATGCCTTGGCTCACTTAACTGAGAAGGATGTCTGGCCAAAGGAGATTCTTCTGCAGGATTTTAGAGTGCGTTCTAGGTGGTTTAGTTTGATTTCAGCATCATGAAACATTTCCCCCTATGTCAGTGCCTGTCACTTTCTTTTCTGGTCTTATAGAAGTACGAAAGAACTAGCTAAATAAATCCTCTAGAACTTGACATGGGAACGAAGAGTCAAGATTCAAGCAAATGCACTCCTCTGAAATCTCAAACAGCGTCTGCCCCCTTTTTTAAATTTTTTTCTGACAGACTCACAATCATTTAATACCGCATCGGCTTCAGCCTGTGTGACAGTTTATCAGCCAAATCCAAAGGCGATGTGTCTGTACTGCACTCTGCTCTCCCTGTCAGTCTTCTATCATCCAAGTTGAACTGCCTGGTGAGAAATATTATTTTGGGGGGCTATTAAGACAGCTTCATGGGGACTCAATGAAATGATTGTTGGTGCAAGTTCCCACTATGAAAGACATATCTGGTGCTGGGAATGATCTACCCCTCAGGTACAAGTATGTTCCCAATTAAAAGAAACCCTGCGAGTACAATTGATGGAAACAGTAGTGATGATATGCTCAATTTATCTGATGTGATGGTGCCTCGAAAGGATCCGAATATGAATATAAAGAGTATCAAATCGCCACTTAATATTTGTACGAATGTGTATGTGTGAGTGTTATAGTCTATGCGGGATATGAGGAGAAAATAAGATGTGGTTTATCATATTTCCACTAAATTTTGTGTGCTCATCAGTCTACATAAGATAAGATTTCCTAAAGAACTAAAGTGATGCAAGATAAAGGCACATAGTTGATCAAGGAAGCAGGAAGTGTGATTCTTCCAGTAGATATGATTACAGTAAAACAAAGAGAATTCGTGAGATAAAATGTGTCCCTATAGCATGTAATTATACGTTACAATCTTCTTTATGAGCTTGAATTTAGCTGCATATACTACTGCATCATCATGACCTCTTTTCCCATTTGTGTCGCTCACAATATGTCAATGCTGCGTCAATGTGACAATAACTAGATGGGAACGCTACGGGGCAGGTAAGAGGTACAATCATGCAATCTGGTACAGATGCAGCATATCCGTCTAAAATGGATTAAGCGCATTCTCTCAGATGAGTCATTTCAGGATCCGTCCTGCGAGGAAGGGCACAACTGCAAGCGCACCTTCTCCTGCTCCTGGTCCTCTAAACTCTCCACTGAGTCACACGCTGTTTATCTGTGGCTGCGCAGGCAGGATTTATACTGCTGTGTGTACAGGTGATCCCGTGGGCCGTGTGTGTAAATCCTACTTGGAACGGAAAGTTTTTTAGAAAGAATGACTTGTTCATCTGTGTTCTGACGGTGACAACAGTCGGTCATGTTTGGTGTTGATTCACATGATTCTTGTGGTTTTCTTTGGGCTTCTATGTAGGGGCGCTTCCAGGATTTTCTAAGTGGGGTGACACTGGGGGGGACCAATAATTAGAAAGGGGAGGCCCGGGGTGGGGGGGCCTACATACCCTTCTCATCTCCGTGCATGTTGTAACTCTGTCTGACGCCCCCGACGCTAGCCTAGCTTAGCCCAGATCCTGGAGGTAACCGGCTCCATCTAGCCTACTGCTCCCAATAAGTGACAAAATAACGCCAACATGTTCCTATTTACATCAGAATCAGAATCAGATTCACAATCAGAATCAGAATCAGAAAGGGCTTTATTGCCAAGTACGTTGCACATACAAGGAATTTGTCATGGTGTTGTTGGTGCATGTCACACATTCAAATATAAGAATGATAAAAAGAATATAAACAATATAAATATAAACATATACACACAGATGTATGTATTAATAACGATAAAATAAAAGTAAATAAATAGTAAAATAAGTTAAACAGTAGTAAAAAAGAAAGCTACAGCAGAGTAGGTACAGTGGCATGAGGAGCCAGAGGTGGGGTGTGGAGAGAGTCAGGGGGGGTTCCGGGCCTTGTTAATAAATCACAGAAAGTCACAGGGTGTACAAATAACAAGGTCACATGAGACACAGCCGTCTTCTAACCGTATGCAAACTGGGAACTATAGTCTCAGAAGGCGAAGCACTGCTAATCTCAGCAAAATGTTGGCGTTATTTTGTCACTTATTGGGAGCAGTAGGCTAGTTGGAGCCGGTTACCTCCAGGATCTGTGCTAAGCTAGGCTAGCGGTGGGGGCGTCAGACAGAGTTACAACACGCATGGAGATGAGAAGGGTATGTATGGACTTATCTAACTCTGGGGGATACGGTGAATAAGCTAAAGTCCCAATAAGTCGACGTGTTGTTGCACTCACAGCATTAAAAAAATGACAATTTTCAAGTGACTCTGATTGATCAGCAGACCTTGGTGTCAACAGTTTTCAGTGACAGTACTTACTGCCAAAGAAACAGCCCTGATGGGAGTGCATGGGCTGTGGTTTATCCAGAGTAACTGGGACAGAGTCAATAACATTTTATGAGCTTAACTGACAAAATTCCATTCATCTCCATTGTATTCATACTCTCGAGCTTTCTTAGAAATGTATCAGAACTAGACTGGAGAAACTATGAATTTTGAATCCGTATTATGAGGCCTGCCTTTGTCTTTCTCCACTCTTCATTCACACACTCAACCGCACTTTATTAGCCCATTATCTCAGATCAAAGCATTTTCAACAAGCGATTACAAGCTGATGTAAGGTGATAAAACACTCATGAATTTCCTCAGGTTTTTCAGAATTAATGAAGTACCATTAATGGCCCGTGAGATGTAATAGGTGGACTGGGTGGAATTTTACTACTCAAAGTGGCCACATCTTCATGCCATCCATCTTTGGTGGCTCCTGGCTCCAGCTTGGCCTTAATGAAGGGGAGTTAACATCTACACACCACATCTTCCCGTCGACCGTGCACTTGTTATGGTCTGTTTTGCCTCTTTATAAAGCATCAAGTAGAAAAATGATCACCCAATGCTGTATTACATCTTCCTAGCCAACCTTACATACAAATACAGTAACTAAGTGTTGCTGTAAAAGGAATATACGGTTAGAGACTGTAAATTTGAATTAAAAAAAAAAACAACCTTGGAAATGTCTAACAGTGTAACCTATTACCACTAGTTTTACACTTCTTTTTGGAATTTTTGATATAGAAACTTTTGAAAATGAGTCAAATTTGACCCGAAGACAACATGATAAAAATATCTCAACCTTTATCCACAGATGTGGAAATGGAGGAGAAACACTGGGGGATGAGTGGAGGAAGAAAGGGAGGGTTGAGACAAGAACAGAGCAACAAGAAGAGGAAAGTGGATGCAGAAGTGGGAGCAGGAAGGGAACAGAGAGAGAGAGAGAGACCCCTAGGTTATCTGTGCATTAGCAGACTGCTTTGTGCGTTTCAGCTTCATGCAAACGACTAATGGATGAGATAGAGTGAGTCAGAGCTTTATCAAAGACGAGCACAGAGCTTTTCTTCTCCCCCCCTCCACTCACATTCATGACACCTTGGCCCCCTCTCCACCCCTCATTAAAGCCGCTAATGCTAATTCATCCCGCCGTTAGCATTATTAATGCACTGCGCTTTGCAACTGTGTAAAGGAGCACAGGCTGCTCAGATCCCGCTCTCATCCATTCACTTGTTGGCTTTCGCTAGAAACACAAAAAGGCCTTTTTTTTCTTTTTAGGGGCCGTACGAAAAGTATTTGCGTTGGGAAGGGGGCTTAATCTAACATTACATTTTATTAAAAGACAACTTGCACAAAAAAATATCATCAACTTGGAACAACTCTTGATGAAGGTCCAGAGGGACCGAAATGTTAGTTTTCTGTAAATAAACGGTGATGCTATAGCAAGAGCAGATTTTTTTTTCCTTTGTTCCAAATTAAAAAGACGAAAAATGCTCCTGTGGGTTGTATTAGAGGGTAGGAACAAACGACCCATGGATTTGTTCTTTGTGTATCCTCTCCTTGATTTCGAAATAAAAACTGCAATTCCCTTCCACTTAAATCTCAAGACAATATATTTGTTGGCAATTTCAAGAAAATTGTAGAGGAAAGAATCCAGCAACTCAACATTACTGCGCACGGCCAAAATAAATGTACTCAGAAAACATAACCAAATGCATGAGACCTGTGGTCCTTTTGTCAACGCTCTGATTGCTTCCTGTGTGAATGAAAGAGAAAAACATTTTATCTTGAAACACGTAACATTTTCAGGCTCTTAGTTAACCCTAATGGAAGCATAAAACAGAATATTTGTTTTGGAAAGGACTGGGTAAAATAATGTATTTGTGCAAGATCTTCCGCTAGATCTAAAACTAGTGTGACATCGGTCCTCTTGTTACAGTCAATTTTCTTTTTGCTTTCATGCCAGCGTTCATTTAGAAGGGCAAGGTTGTTTCTATTTGTGAATGATAAAGATCTTTTTTCAAATGCAAATTCTTGTAATGAGTTCCCAGGCTCCTGGACGGATTATGCTGTCTTGTTGCCCTGGGTTAAACCTGGTATGTTGGGGCCTGGCTTTCCCAGCGAACACTTTGTCTGTGTACAGTACAGTAGGCCTACATCATGTAACTATGGAATTAGTTTTGTGCCTTTTAAGTCCAAGCAAAACTTGTCAAGTATCAAATAAAAATCAATAACCGAAGAAAAAAAAAAAAATCATCTCATAATTAAAACTTAAAACAATTGTGTAGTCGCTAATCTCGCTTTGCCAGACCTTCCTCCACAGCGCTGCGGAGGAGGGTCTGGCTAGTCCACACAGCATTCTTGGATGGGAGAAAAACATGCTCAGATTTTTTGGCATTTCTTTAAATCAATCACAATGGTCATGGGCGGTGCTAAGCACTGGGCAGAGCCAAGGTGACTTTAGAAAATAGTCTCTGGAAGGAACTTGTTTTGGTGGAACGTGTACGTTCAAAAGTTGTTTTAGTCATGCAACAGAAAACTCAGATTGGACAGGTAGTCTAGCTAGCTGTCTGGATTTACCCTGCAGGGATCTGGGGAGCAGTTAACCATAGTCCTCAGAAATCCACTGGAGTTTAGAATGCCAACACATATCCAAGTTAACAGATATCCGGCCGGAAAGAGTGAAATCCGGCAAACTTTCCGGCGGCAACAGAGCAATCCTGGAATGGGAAGGTCGTGGATATAGACTATGTAGTCATAAACTAATGGTCTTTTATTTGTTTGATATTATGTCCTTTTCTTTACAGTTTATGTTCCAGTTCCAATTTCTTTCTATGAAAAAAATACACATTTAATATTATATTATTATTTTACTATACTGTTCATACGTCTATTTGTGCCTGTAAATTTTGTCCTAAATTCGCCAAACGTTAACGTTCAATAATGCCTCATTCACACATTTAAACATACAAATTTTAGAAAACTTATTAATAATAATACAAAAACAATTGTTGTAATGTAAGTAATCAACTAAGGAAGACTGTAATATTTATTAGTAAATTATTTCCCCCCTATTCACCTGCATTGTCTCCTCTTAAAGATAGCTGGAAAAGTATGCACATTTTAAAGGCAAGGGTGGCTAAAATGGACCAGCAGCAAAATCAAGACCAAGAACTGTATCATAACTGAAATAGAGCAGAGAGAGGAGTGTTCAGGTTCATGGCTCAAAGTGTCACAAATGTAAAGGGCACAGATTCAATTTGTTAAAAAGTTATTGAGATATGGAAAAGTTGTAACTCTTTCTGGACCCTGGTTGTCAGTCGCTCCTGGGCACAATCATGAATGCATGCCAAGGAAAGTGTGATAACCCAGACATGAGAGTAGAAAATAAATTACCCAAATTACTTTTTTAAGATAAATTAATGATGTCTTATCCACTGGATCAGTGATAGTACATTGTAGAGCTGCACGATATGAGGAAATTACCTAGTTGCGATTATTTTGACTGATATTGCGATTGCGATATGATTCACGATATTGGAGGGAATGATCATTTTTGTATCATTATTTTCATTTTCATTGAAATTTTTTTTTAAATTTAAATGATTATAGTGTGATTTTTGTGAGGATCTGTACCAAACAAAGATTTTTTTCGTTAGTATGTAGGATACGATTTGTAGGCTGGGACGTCTGCAGCACTTTTTTCTTTTGCTTTAACCAATATTGCGTCTTCCCCTGCTATTTGGATATTGCACTAGTCCATATTGCGATTTTACGGAGCCCCCCTGGTCCCACTTTGTCAAAAAAATTAATTATAACTATCTCGTGGCCTCAAGATAGTATCTCGTGGCCTCAAGATAGTATCTCGTGGCCT
Source organism: Zingel zingel (assembly GCA_023566125.1). Classification (NCBI taxonomy): domain Eukaryota; kingdom Metazoa; phylum Chordata; class Actinopteri; order Perciformes; family Percidae; genus Zingel; species Zingel zingel. Next base: position 10,470,798 of record CM042332.1, read on the forward strand.
CAAGATAGTATCTCGTTGCCTTAAGATAGTAACTCGTGGCCTCAAGATAGTATCTCGTGGCCTCAAGATAGTAACTCGTGGCCTCAAGATAGTATCTCATGGCCTCAAGATAGTAACTCGTGGCCTCAAGATAGTATCTCATGGCCTCAAGATAGTAACTCGTGGCCTCAAGATACAAGTTACTATCTTGAGGCCACGAGATAGTTATAATTAATTTTTTTGACAAAGTACGATTTTGATAAAATTGCGATTAATTGTGCAGCCCTAGTACATTGTGTATGTTGCTTTGTATGTTCCCAATAAGATGTAACTTTGTGTTGTCAGATCACTGCAGTTCCATTTTTTTCTGATACAAATCACCATTGGCAACTCATAACATCAATTACTGGAGCACGGAGAAAGCTCTGTGTACAGAAATGTTGACGTATGAAAATAATTAAATGTTGTATTTTGTCTTAAAAAGACTAAAGCCCTATTGAGCACAGAACTAGTATTACCAGGGGACCTTGTGTGATTTACAAATTACCCCCACATGTCTGTGTTTCTCGTGGCGCATTCACGCGGGATAAGCAAAGCATGTATTTTATTCAAATGTACTGACATTCAACAGTTACGATGTCAAGGCTCTGTCAAAACTTTCATTAAAAATTGTCAAAGCAGCCAATACAACCCAGAATCACAGAGATGGTGATTTACGCTGGAATAATATTATCATACAACCTTTGTGTTTGGCAAAATATGGTAGGTAATTTGCGGTGCACTGGATTTAGATAAAGTTATTATTACAAACTACTAGAGGTCCCCAGGTAATAATAGTCCCGTGCAAATAGAGTCTACAGCCACGCTAGCCACTGTGTACTCAAAGAGATATTTTGCTGATATAAATCCAGCTCTGTCATGGCAGTGTGGGGAGTGTGTTTAGATGAGCAGTGTGTGCAGTGGTGGAATGTGACAATCTGACAGCTTTAGTTACTTTACAAATTAAGATTTTTGCACACCAAACACATGTAGTTTATAAAATACAATGTTGTGTTATAAAGTAACCCAACAATATATATAGGCTAAATGATTAGTCGATTGAACACTTTTGATCGTTTCCAGTTTCTAATATGCAAGGATTTTTTTGCATTGAGTACATTTACTTTTAATACTTTAAGTACATTTTCCTGATTATGTTTACATACTTTTACTTAAGTAACATTTTCAATGCAGTACTTTTACGTGTAACAGAGTATTTTACAGTGTGGTGTTACTACTTTGACGTAGTAAAGGATCTGAATACTTCCCTCTGTGGCCGCACTGCACAGAGCTCCGAGCAGCAGAGGTCTACCGAGATCCGCCTGATGATTTGCGTTGCCTGGCGGATTACTGCAGGCCAAGCTCTGTTCACTGTCTGGCGCCACTGAGGGAAGCCACACACTGTTCCTCTAAACACACTGCCCACACAAACATGACAGAGCTGGATTGAAATCGGCAAAGTATCCCTTTAAGCTTTGGTGCTAACTAGCATGCTAACATGCACACGATGACCATTTTAAGTTGCCGTTGTTTAGCAGGTACAATGTTTACCATGTTCACCCTCTTAGTTTGGCATGTTAGCATGAGACACTACCACATTTCATGACAATCCATCCAATAGTTGTTAGAGAATAGAGACATTTCATTCAAAACCATGAACATCCACCTCATGGTAGCGCTAGAGGAAAAGTTAGACGATCGCCAAAGTCATTAGGATTCATCGTCTCTCTGGGTACCATGTGTACATATGAAATATTTCAGACTGGACAAACGTGGTGGACTGACTGACAGACCTACATTGCCATCCCCAGAGCAAGGGCCCTGACCAAAAAATAAGAAACCTTTATAGTGCAATGACAACCAAGCGCTCTCCATTTGAAGTTTTCACTCTTGATATTATCAAAGTTCATGACTTTTTTTACTCATGAGTAAAAAAATCAGTCAATTAAAGCTGCACCCCAGCAATTTAATATTGGACTTCTATAAAGTTGGGGGACTCACAAATGTCAGATTTTTGAAAATTGAAGCAGCAGAGGCTGAGATGTCCTGACTTGTAGTCCTTAGTATGGGTTTAGCTTCAAAAACACAAAATCCTACACTTCCCATAATGCTACTAATTGGCATCATTCATTAGATCCTCCCTGCCTCCTAAATGCCCTTCTTTCAAACCCCACATCTCCTGTCTCTAGTATAACGTAAGCTTATAGTCTCATTTGTCAAGCCAAGACCAAGCCAAGACTTAACCCTGGTGACATCACCAGCGTTATTTGGAAACGTCTCCGGAGACCACAGAAGATATTATACAACTGTTTTCACAACCTGAATAAGGCTCCTCATAATGAGTAAACTGAACTCAATGTGTAAAATCAATGGAGTGTCCCTGGAAGTATTTCAGTAGTAAAAGGTGTACAGACGTTTTTTAAACAACTCCAATAATGCTATTTACATGTGGCCAGTGCCCCTGTAATATTAAGCCTCGACCCCCCCTCTGACCCCTAACATTGTGGCAAAATATTTCATTCATTTTTAACCCCACCTTTATCCCCAAAGAGGGGATATTATAAGGAGTTTAGCGATACTGTTTTTTTAAGACCAATACCGATAATTAGTACTTAATAAAACCAATAACCAATATTTGGAACCGATATGCATTTACCGTAGAAATGAAAATCTTCTGGTCAAAATGACCATTTTGAAATGTTACAAACTCCAATATACAAGTTTGTTTAAATGCTTTAAGCAATTATTTAATAAAAACTAAAACTTTAAACAAAAAACACAGTCAAAAACATAAATAAATAGCTTCAAAAGCAAGCATCAAAATAGCTTCCTGAAGTTTTAACATGCTAACAAGTGTTGCAGACGGCTTATAGAGCTGTAGCAGAGCCAAAGTAGCGCACTTTTTAATTAATTAACTTTATCGGTTATCAGCCAGGGCCGATAATCGGTCAATCCCTAGATATTATTCATGTACAGTGATAAATAAAATGTAGGTTAACACTGAATGAGTATTCTTGTGTTCATTGTTATATGTGTATCGTTAGACTTTTGTACAACCAAATCTATGGAGGGTTGTGCTTAATATATTTGGTACCCATAAAATTGCATGTGGCCCCAGCCTGGCCTCTCCATTTGAAATAGTCTAGAACCGCCACTGAAAAGCAGGGATTCAGTAGTTCTAATGATCATGAGCTCTGCCTTTTTCAGCTTTTATATGTTAATTCATTCTCTGTGGAAGACAAGAAAGCAACTCACATTCACCTAAACCGATCATTGCTTGACTCCGTATGCTTTTCCAATTGGCTGCACTAAATCCATATTTACTGAAATATCAACTGAGGCATGCTGACCATTGTATTCCAAAACTGAGACACAAGTATTAAAACTTGCCATATGCACTGCATCACACCAAAGCTATGATGGCAGCTATAGATCTCAGAAACGCACAGCCTGGATGTGGCCATTCTGTGAGGAATACTTCTCCACATTAAACATGTTGAATGCGGCAACCTCAGCGCAGGGCACTCTCCCGTTAATGGGATGTATCATTGGGTAGGAAAGGGTTAAGTGTGATATGCTGTGTGGGGACAAGAGGTGTGCAAACAGATTTGAGCATGCAATTAATTAACATTGAGCAAGTGCAGTCACTGTATCTCATCCTGTGTCAACGAGCCGACCAATACAAATCATTACATCCAGCTCACTATTATACCCCCTATAAATATCTCAAGGCGGCAGATTGATAACGTAGCCCAATAACACTTAATATCCTTGTCAATCGTTTCTCACTAACAATAACGGCTTCCATTCAAAAGAGAGATGGCAGCAGAGCGTTTAGAGCCTTTAGAACGATATAAATCACCCTCCTGCCAATTCATCACAAGCCAGATGCAGCTAAATAAATCTTCCTTCAACAAATCTGCAGGCTAATTAAAATGAATAAATAATTTTCGCAAAATGTTCCGCAGAATTTTACGCTGATTTTCTAAAGATTTTCCACAGATTTTAAACAAATAAAAAAAAATTAAACAAAACTCTGAATGTTAACACATCTTCACCCCCAAGCAGAAAAACAGTCCGCAAAATTTTGTTCATTATGAAAATTTGGTAAAAAACAGTTCAAAATGTCCTGGATAAATTGAATCAACACATTAACACATTAAAAAAGTAGGTTTGCGCTTGAAAGATTGATCTTATGAATGTGTATTCAACAAATCATCCTCAAAACATGTACTGAAAATACAAAAGAAACAAATGTTGTAAAAGAAGAAAATGTATATATATATATATATATATATATATATATATATATATATATATATATATATATATATAAGTTTGAAAGCTTTATGTGGATATGTTAGTTTCTGAAAATGTGCTGTTGTACCTTAGATGATCTGATGCTGTCCCCATATTGTTTAGCTAAAAGCCGAAATCACAATGTTCTAATATGAACCTCTGAATATGTGAAAGCAAACAAATTATACAATTTAACATAAGCTTATGACAGACATTGCATGACTTTTCAATACTAATAATGGTGTTGACAAAAACCTCAGTGTTCATATTCATACACTCTGTCAGAATATTATCAATGTGTGAGGGTCTTTGTAATGCTGGAGCATATTCCGGGGCCTACACCATCACTTATGCTGTGCTGGTTTACTCATTTGTTCAACTTACTTAGTAGGGGCCACTTAAGGGAGAACATAACAATATCAAATGGGCTTAGTCAGCAGGCTAGCAAATGATCATCACACAAAACATCTCAGCAAGGCAAACAAACAGGTCCCTCTAATGATTTCCCATAAAGCCATTTATATATTTGTAAATGGACCGGAGTCACACTCGACACGTTTCACGTGCTGTTGACTGCGAAGGGTAATGTGGTGCAGTGGAAGCGGTCACGGTGTGTTCGTTTTTACTTATTTATTTTTTTTTTTACATCAGTGTTCCCATCAATACGACACCCACTCGGTGTATTATTAAAGATTTGTCTTCACTCGCGTCAATACCATATCTTTACTTTGGGATTGTGTTGTCACTGGCTGTGACTTCTACCACTTGTCTCCGTCTCATTCAAACCTGTGAAAAACATTACAAGTGTGAATTCCATTTGACCAGATAGGGGCTTGTGTGGGTCAACAGAACCCATTTAATGTTACCTAACAGTGCATTCAGCAATTCTTATCATTGTAAATGTAGATTCCTGCATCATCATCATTTCTTTTATCCATAGGCGTAATTTACAGGGGTGATGGGGGCGAGGGTAATCAAAACTGGCCAGTGCAACCCACCCCAAAAACCTATTATAATTTCCTTTACATAAAGACATATGCACCATAAATTGTTGCAGAAAAAAATCTCCAGAATGCAGGAAACTTTTTTTGCTCTAAAGTGGAGCTCTCAACCCCCCCAATGTTGAACCCAATGTTACACCCTTTGTTTTATCCTCAGCATATTCATTTTTCAGCTTTGTTGTTATTATAGAATGTGACCCTTTCAAGCCTACCCTGGTTTTAACATTATGGCACCTATTTTTCATAGTGCTCTGTCATTTCAATATAAAAGTACTCAACATGTCCTTTACAACAGTAACTATTAATACTGCTATTAATCATATGTGACATAGTTTCTATTAGTCATATTGATATTATGTTAATCATCTCAATATCTGAATTAATCATGACTACACAACTATCTTAATATGTTCACAATCAAAAAGGAGTCCAAAAGATCGTCCTTTATTTTAAAGACACATAAAAGGTCATTCAAAATTTAGCAGTGTTAAGCCATAAGAAATTACAAAAATACTTCCAGAAGAAGTACCAGAAGTATTTTAAATACTGCATTGTTTACATCCACATTTACTAGTTTGCTGTCTTCTTCACTGCCTTTGCTGGCACATTGCAGCCTATCTTGGTGTGTCACCACCACCTGTTGGTTATTGGAATAGTGTGACACCATTGGTAGGACTGTATTCGGCGTGAATGTGCTTCCCTGTGCTCGCATGAGATATAGAAAACAGGGCCTCACTCATAGAAAAACATCTCCATAGCGCTACTAGAGGTCTAAAACTCTACAGGGAAACTTTAAGTTACTTACAGTCAATTTCCCTAACTCTCATAACTGAGTAAGCATTACATAAAGGGCATAAATACGTTGGCTCACCCTAGCCATGGTCTTGGTTCATAAATTTGCAGAGGCCATATGTTTCTGACGAGGCAGCAGTCTATAGACAGAGGCAATCTAGGATGTTCTGAGTGGCTGTTATTTCTTTGTTATCTTTGTGCTATTGGATGATATAGTGGTGAGTGGCAGGATAAATGGGGGTCAGGGAGTGGAGGTCAAGCAACAAACACTGTGCACCTGGATCACAGATTTGTAGCCTTTACCAAGCAGCTTTTGTTAATACAGGGCATGACCAGGGGTTGATGCATAGACTGTATAAGTGAACTCAAAACATCTGGATCGCCCCCCTGGTGGCTGGCTGCAATATTGGGCATACATCGCACCCTCTCAGTGTTAGCGGATGGGACATGGACCAAACAAAAAAAATCGAAGTTAACATCAAATACATTTTTTTCTAAGATTTTCTGTAATTTTAAGTTGTTCTTATCCAATGAATACATTTGTTTTTTATTAGTTATTTGATGCTATTAAAACAGGGTGAAACATTATGATTGATAGCTGTGATTGACTCGCGATTGGTCAGGTGATTTTATGGAAAATATGGAATATGGACTTTGGTACAGCGGCTCCACCACCTGATCACTACTGTGCAGACTCTGGCTCCAAAATTCACTTTTGTACAGTACGAGGAAGTGAAGACGCGTTGTCCATCATAATATATATGGATGTGAACCATGGTGTCCCTGATGTCTTTAAGCACGGCTCCAGTGCGAATCTCCAACTTCTGCTGTATGTTTTCCATCAGTGATCCACCCCTGCAGCCTGTAGTGGCTGTTTCCTGCCCACTGGAAAATACCCATTTTCTGATTGATTGCCTCAGGTTGTGCTCTCTCTCCAACCCACCCACATTGCCCATCTCCTGGTGTTGGATGAACACTTTCCCACCACCAACGCTTTGACTGACTGCCCAAATCCAGCTAATGATAAACTATAAACTTGAATTGAGGCAATGCATCTGTGACTCTGTCTGCTTTCTCCCTGTAGGCTGGACCAGATCCCGAAGGCTTTATCGCCCAGATTCTCCAGCTGTTGACCCTTGTGTTAGACTCTTCTGTTGTACCTGCCTGGGCTCCTGTTTGTCCCTGCCTGCTTGGCTGTGCTGAGTGATGAAGATCCCTCTGTGGAACCTGGTGGTGCTGCTGGTATGTCTCTTCACCCCTGGACGCAGTGACTGCCAAGGGGACTGTGTGGCCTGTAGCTTGGTCTTTCAGCAGCAGCAGCAGATGCAGCAAGCCTTCAACACCATGGTGAGTGTGTGTGTGTGTGTGTGTGTGTGTGTGTGTGTGTGTGTCACTGTTTGTCATTGTGAGTCACTGTTGATAAGAACATGTCTTGTCAACACTGTAGTGTGTGTGTGTCGGTGTGGGTACAGCAGCACTGTGTTTTGATTGTATGAGTAAGTTATCTTGAATCACGATAAGAGCTTCTGTAATGCGTACTGTGTACACTTTTTTTGCCTGTGTATATCGGAGTAAATATAGGGGTAGATTGTATTTTTCGAAGCAGTCCCCCAAAGTATTTAACAAATAATGAATTAGTTGAATTTTATTCTTGGGGAGCCATAGTGGTCGATGGGCTAAAACGGTAAAAAAAGGTACATACTGCACATTAACACAAATGTATAATAGCAAAGCTGTTCTATTTGCCAACTAACAAGACTAAGCAGGGATTCAGATTGAAAACAGCCTTGTGAAAAACAGTGCAGATACCAGAGACAATGAAATTTGATCCAGGAAGTCCAGTTGGAGTAACAGATGATGCATTTAAAAGTTAATAAGTAATACTCAAAGACAGGATATACCAATTAAGGATTATTGTTATTATGGTGGCTTCCAACAGACTGCCTCCATTCAAATAAATGAGAAAGCTGTACGAACTATGGACGTAGTTTTGACGTGATGTCGCCATCAAAAGTCACAGTGAGTGGCTTATGGTGGCTCTATCTGGCTGTCGCCTTCTTGGCAGTGCCTGACGTCGGCTAATCCAAAAATGGGCAAAGAGGTGGAGTTTCGTCAGAGCTAAGTCGGGCCGAATGAAGCCTACAGTCTACGCTCAGCTATCTCCACAGCGTTGCCTCAGAGGGTCTGGCTCGTCCAGACTGCATTCTGGGATGGGAGAAAAACGTGCTCTGGTTTATTGGCATTTCTTTAAACCAATCACAATCGCCTTGGGCAGCACTAAGCGCAGAGCGGAGCCACGATGTCTCTGCAAAATAACCTCTGGAAGGAACTTGTTTTGGTGGAACATGTTCAAAAGTTGTTTTAGTCGTGCGAGAGAAACCTCAGATTGGACAGATGGTCTAGCTAGCTGTCTGGATTTACCCTGCAGAGATCTGAGGAGACGTTAACCATAGTCCTCATGAATTCATTGGAGTTTAAAATGCCAACACAAAGAATGCGGAAGGTAACGGACATCCGGCCGAAAAGAGTAACATCTGGTGGAATTTCCAGCGGCAACGCAGAAATCCAGGAAGTGGAACGTCGTGGATATAGACTAAAGTTGGGCATTTTAACATGGGGGTCTATATGGGGATTGAGTCCCTTTTAGAACCAGCCTCAAGTGGCCACTTAAGTAACTGCAGTTTTTGCACTTCCACATTGGAAGCTCATTTTATTTTTTAGCTTCGGAGGTTTTCGCTTGGTCTGAATGCATCTGAAGAGCCAAGCTAGCTCTGTGAGGCTGTACATAGGCACGATGGTGCTTTGATTTAAATGCTAACACCAGCATGCTAACATGCTAACAATGACAATGCATACATGCACACATGCACACATTACATCAAGTATAATGTTTAAAATGTTCACCATCACTAGCATGTTTAATTTGCTAATAAGCAATGTACACAAAGTACAGCTGAGGCTGATGGGAATGTCGTTAGTGTTACAGGTGTTTGGCCGTAAACCAAAGTCTTACAAATGTAACTTGATGATGGCACTATGAGCAAAGATGAGGTATCGAAGTTCTTCTTGTATTAGACATTTTCTAAAAAAAAAACTCAAGTGTCAATCTTATGCGCTAGAGGAAAAGTCAGAGAATCCCCAAAGTCAGTAAGCTTAATTCTCTGATCAGTGATGATCCCCTTATGGCTGTTTTTCTAAAACACTTCAACAGTTGGCATTTTACCAGCAAAATTGATATTACTTCTGTCTCATAGTGGAAAGGGGAGATTATTTGCATGCGTAAGTATCTGCAGCACTTGTGCAATGCTTCGTGACCAACATGAAGATACCAGCCTCTGCACTGAGAGAATGTGATTGCTCTTCAAACTCAAACCAAATCTTCAGTGCAGCACACATTTCATTTCCAAACAGTGAAAGACACGTCAGCGGGTAAAAATAGTCTGTGGGCGTCCATGAATAGCTGTAGGATGGCTAATTTAGCTGATAATGATGCAGAGAAAGACAGCTGGGACCTTTTTAGGAGTTGTAATGGAACTCTGTAATTGACTGTTGCTCAGTATCATCAGCCCAGGCTTACATCGGAGACTGACACATTTTATCAGCTACTCATTGTGTTAGCTGCTTTCCCATTGAGCCACAGATGGAATCCACTGAGCAATTCCATTGTTTCCCACTCCAGACTGAAAGAGTGTCTGTAAAGCCGCCGGTGTTTGTTATAATGCCAGGACCCATTGATTTATTAGTGTGCACCCCTACACACTCAACACATCCAGACATACACACACACATCAAGCATTTCATAGTATCTTACCTTCCACTAACTACATTCATTACGTAATGCTACTCCTAAAGGTAAATGCCAGCTTTTGTTTACATTCGTACTAATCATCTGTGCTACAGCTGTTATTTCATAATTCTGAGCAGCTTCTGCATAGTGTCTTTTGTAAATATAAAAAGCAGGATTTTTGTTGTTGTTGTAGAGGCCATTTGGCATTCCACATAGAGATGTCTGTTATTTAAGCCCACCTTCCAGTACAACTTTACAAGCATTTAGTCAATTTTAGGTCCGACAACGATTTAGCCTCTGGGGGCAACTACAACACTTGGTTAAGAGTAGGAACGGATTGTTGTAAAGGCAAACATTAATTATAGCACTGTGACAGGAGGCAAACTACTCCTGCATGCCAGTCATACATGCTACACGCCAATCCACCACACCAACCTCCACGCCCTTACTCGGGTCATAAAGGGCATAGTCTATATCAATTTCCGGGATTGTTTAGTTCCGCCGGATGTCGCTCATTTTGGCCGGATGTCCGTCATCTTCCGCTTTCTTTGTGTTGGCATTTAAAACAATGGTGGATTTTTGAGGACTATGGTTAACTGCTCCTCAGATCTCTGCAGGGTAAATCCAGACAGCTAGCTAGACTATCTGTTCAATCTGAGTTTTCTGTTGCACGACTAAAACAACCTTGGAACGTACACGTTCCACCAAAACAAGTTCCTTCCAGGGGCTATTTTGCAGAGACAACGTTGAAAAAATGCCAATAAACCAGAGCACGTTTTTCTCCCCATAGGCGTTGATTTCGGTGGGGACGGTGGGGACGGTGGGTACGCGTACCTACCAGATTTCGTCATGAGTCATTTTGTACCCACCACTTTTTTTTAAAACCCCGAGCTCAATTTAGTTAAAAAAAAAAGTCCATAACACATATAATTCTTGAGCGACAGATGCCAAAAAATCCACAATAATCTCTATCCCCACAGAGCAGACACAGCTGCTCTGCTGCTGCGCTGGCTGCACGCTTCTCTGTTCACTACACTGCCTGTCGGGACATTCTGCTAACGTGAAAAAAAGCTTAACGTGGTTTAATGTACCTAAACAACGAGCAATCATCACCAAATGTCTCATGGACTTATCTTGTAATGAACACTTAAGTCTGTCAAAACAACTAAACCGAAATCCAACGATTATAGAAGTTATCTCACATTAGCGTTGTCTTCTTCATTGGTGCCTATGGCGAGGAAAAAGCTTGTACCTAAACAATGATCAATGATTACCAAATTTCTCTCTCATATTGCTCCTCATAACCACTGAAAACTGTCAAAAAAATGTAACCAGAAATGTGGTGATGATTGATCGTTGTTAAAGTACATTAAACCGCGTTCATGTTAGGACTTATAAAGCCCATGAGAACCGTGGGGAGTCAACCCACAGCCGCTCCGCTGCCCTGCTGAAAATGTGATGCAGAAACGCTTAATGTCAGATAACGTCCATAATAATTGGAGTTTGGGTTCGATTTTTTGACAGTTTTCAGTTGTTATGAGGAGCAATATTACTACTACTATTTTGACCCTTTGCAGCACCGTTACTTATCATCAAGCTGCCACTTCCTCGTTACACATCCTGCTGCTGCAGGCTGCAGGCATGATGGAGAAAGACAGCAGCAATGAAATCCTGAATGCCGCTTTTTATTTTCCAAAACTCCCGGACGGCTCGTAGACAAGTCGAAAGCCATATGCACATTGTGTAAAGCCAAATTAAAATATCACCGAAGCACGTCAAGCTTGAGCTACCACCTATGGAGCTAAGCATATAGTTCAGTTAACGTTGATGCTAGCTGCTAGCATGCTACCCACTCAGGCAAAGCAGTATTTTGAGTGCTACTTGCCGACCTGTGGATGAAACCAAATCCCCAAAAAATACTACAGCTCTTGCGAAACGGGTGGCAACAAACTGCAGACCTGTCAGCATCGTAGAGGACTCGGGTCTTAAAGACGTACTACGGTTGGCATGTTCTCGTTGCCGTCGAGGGGGACAGCAGCCCCACACACAGCCTGTACGACACGGAGAATGCAGCCACAGTGGAACTGCTGCAAAGTGCTGCAAACGCTGTCTCATTAACCGCTGATCACTGGACATCAGTGAGTAATCAACATTATTTACTAAACACTATATTGACTCTGGTAAGGATAGGGATTTTTAGTTTTTTAGTTAGGTACTTGGAGGAATTGTGCAATAATGACCGATTCACACATTTTTCTTTTGTTTACAGTAAATAAATAATTACAAATCTTAAAATCAAGTTCATAAAGTAACTTTCTTTGCATTCATTTGATTCCCAATCAAGATACACTGGTAATAATTGCTTTCGATTGTTAATATGTACTTAAAAACTGTTCTGAAATGCAAAATAATAGAATTTTAATCAATTTGATAAAATATGCAATTAATCGCGATTAACTATAGAAATTCAGCAATTAATCGCGATTAAAAAAAAATGAATCATTTGACAGCCCTAATAAAAATACATCATTGTTTCTTTTTGGTTTAATCCTTGAACGTTGGATGCAATCATTCAGTGTTACTAGACTTCCTTTTTGTTTTAGTCACATTAAATGATCCCAGATGGTCTTGTGAGCATTACCATGGCCATCAGCCATTCATGTGTGCAGACTCTGGAATGGCACCAAGGGGTGGCCAGTTGGATTTCAAGGGTGACCCTTCCCATTCTGTTATGCCAACACGGTGTACAGCTCAGTAAGTGAGGAGTTTCTTCACCTTAACCCAACAACAACCTTATCCTAATTCGTTTTGTGTTTTAATGACTTCATTTGACGGATGGCAGAACAAGTGACAAAGGTCCCCAGCCAGAATTGAACCGGGGATGATGTGAATAGTCTAACCTTGACATTATATTTAAATACCAACCTTGAACCATACTCTACTGACTTTGGAGCATCATCACTATGGAGGATTCTCATCATTTTCATCCGCTGGCCCTCACAAGCATATAAATACGCGCGCACACACACACGCACGCACGCACGCACGCACGCACGCACGCACGCACGCACACACACACACACACACACACACACACACACACACACACACACACACACACACACACACACACACATCTCCTCTCACTCATAAACTCCTTTAGATTGCTCCATTGATCTGATGTGGAGAATCCCCTGGTATACTCATTTCATTTACGATGGATAATTAATTTCCGTTGATAGATTCACAGCGGAACTCCCTCTTCTCTCATTCCTTTGATGTGAGCAGGTTTTCCGATAACAATGCAATTTATCTAATTTGTGCGAGATTTGACGAGTAAATGGGATTTGCTCTGCACCTCAGGCTGAAATTTAACTCAGAGGGCTCGGGAGTTTAAGAAAAGGGTGATAGGAGAGAAGTGTCTGCATAAATCTGTGTAGCGTGGCAGCTGTGGCCTATTTACGCTGTCTGAAGAAAAGGTAATGCGCTGTGGTTTTTCACATTTAAGGGTATAAATGATGAATTCAGTCTTATTTTAAGTGTGTCAGTAGGTTAAATATTAGGGCAAATTTAAATATATAAAATGCATTGTGTAGTTGGAAGTGTTTTGACCAAAGAAATAAAATTATATATATATATATATATATATATATATATATATATATATATATATATATATATATATATATATATATATATATATATATATTTTAAAAAAAGAAACATCCCTGATTTATACAGTATATCCTCACCTCCGTACTGGTATGATACTGTGATTGTTCTGGCAGAAAGCCCAACTGTCAGCTGTGATGATAATAAGACAGGAAGGTCATTACAACTGCACAGAGTCAATGCTTCAGCTCTGATGAAGTGCATAGATTTAAAAAAGTTCAATTCCAAACTACAATCATTTCAAGAGCAAATATATCATTACCAGAAGTTGAAGAGCCAATCTGGAAAAGAAAAATTGGACGTAATTTACCTGCTGTCCCTTGTGATTTCTTCCAATTTTGTGCTGTCAATCATTTTGCCGAAGTAGATGCCACCGAATGATGGACGTCTCATATTGGCACATATATTTCCATACATGCTGAACACAGCAGGAACAACACCCATTAACTCCAGTGACACATGAGCATTCCAGGAGAAGAGAATGCGTTCTCAGCCTGGGTCAGGTTGGACAGCAAAGTAGTAACACTTTCTAGGTTAAAAAAGAAGTGGGAGTGCATGACATAAATGATATGAGGTATATAATTAAGTACATTTGTGCATCTAGAACTATAGGGCAGGGGTCTTTAATGTCTTTTAGGCCAAGGACCCCTAAGCTGAAAGAGAGACAAAGCAGGGAGCCCCTATATATTGTATGGACATTTAGTTGCATATTAAACTGGGCAGAATGGGTGACAATGGATAGATCAATATTACATCATGTTAAACATACTGTACATGTGGAAAGCACAGTGTATCCTTACCCTTAACTGTATCTGTGGATGGCTACTTACTTAGCGTGTAATCAATGTTGTGTAAATTAAATGTTTTTTGTTCCTTTTTACAAATAGGCTGATTCATCTTTGCTAATAATATGTTGATTTCATGTTAATGTATATTTTCAGACATGTTTTAATTTTTGAAAACCAAAAAATAGTTCGGAGATCTCTGCTATAGGGTGTAACTCTGTTGTTTCCTTTTTTGATATAAGTATGATTTTGTTTATAGTTAATTTTTGTAAGAGCCTTTAACCGTACCTATCCTCACTGATTGACTGATTACTGATAAGGCAACATGCACAGGAAGTGGCCATGAATTTTTTAAAGCTGCACTAATCAATATTCTTGTATGAAAAATGGCTCTAATTTGAAAGCTGTTACTCGTCTTGACAAACCCGCAGAGAATTAATCACCAACTCTGCAATTTCCACTTAGCTCTGTGCAGCATTTTATCATCTTCCAGTGTATTGTTTTGGTTTTCCGGACCCTAACTTTTGGTTCAGTCCCACGGCTCTCATCAAACCCATTTCCAGCCGTAAAAAAATATTCTGACAAACACACTGTATGCTATCTTCACCGCTGACTGAACAGCAAACACAGTTAGCGTCATAAGTGACAATGGAGAGAGATTACTTTTGTATTAGTCAACATTGTTGTTTTGGGAAAATCCTACATATTATACCTTTAACTGAGATAACAATAATGTAGATCAGTGGTTCCCAACCTGGGGTCCGGGGACCCCTCAGGGGGGCGGCAAAGATCACAGGGGGAGCGCAAGTCTTTATCTGGTTTGAGGTTGAGGTAAAAAAAAATAGTTGCACAGGTTAAACAAATTATGATAATACTCTAGAATATATAATGTATACAAAAGTCTGTATAAAAATTATATATTTTTGTTCTCGCTTAAAATTGTAGGCAGGCTACTTAGTAGGTCAAACCTCCAGGACCTCTTAACCTGTAGCCCTTGCTGTCATCAGGTCAGCTGCTAGCTGCTAGCTGCTAGATGCTAGCTGCTAGATGCTAGATGCTAGCTGCTAGATGCTAGCATCCACGGCATCACTGTTTTATGAATGAAACATGGCGGAGAAACGTAAAAGTGCTGATAACTGCTCTGTATCAAAAAAGAAAGTAAGGCTCTATCTCGAGAGTTACCTCCACTTTGGTTTCTGGGGGAGGTTAAACCTAAAAACTGGTCTTTGAAACAGTATCTTGGTAATCTATGAAGTATAAAACAACATAATCAAGATGTCAATGGGGATAGTTTCAGTTTCCAAACAAAAACAGCATGTAGATGAAAAAATCTTACAGTTGGGTGCCTGCTCTTTGCTGTGTCCAATCTCCTGTATCATGACTCTTTTTAGGATTCTGTCATGGATTCATGCTTCTTAGGCAGGGGTCTTCAACGTTCAACCCCTTAACTAAAAGAGAGATGGATCAGGGACCCCCTACTACATATAGTGTATAAAATGAAGTTGCATGTTAAACTGGGCCTACAATAATGTGTAGGGTGGCCTAAAGCCTTTATACATACCTTTTTTTTGCATAGAATACTAAGTTAATAACATAATCATTGATTATTATACACAACAAAACAAAACATGCAAGTATTAAATCCCCCTTTCAGTACCATGGATATAGTGCCACTCGGCCAGCCATGCCAAAACACTTATTTATGCACTGCAGTATCCAATGGGAAATAATCTCAAAATGAAATAGTGTGAGGCTTACTTCGCGATGAAACCAAAATGATTTCACCCAGGACACGCTCGTTTGTTCCTCGGTAGTGTTTTAATCCATATCCGATCTTTGTCCAAAACGCAATGAGTCGTTTTGGTGCCTAAACTTGCTGTCTAAACTCCACTACCGCGGCCCCTGACAGGACCGCCTGGCGGTGCCTGTAGCCGGCTCACAGTCGCCTATTGGCGGCTAAACAACCGCCGCTGGTAGCCGGCGTCCCGGAGCTCTGTAGCGGCTAAATGCGACATTTTGTCCCCACCGGGGATAAAAATAATTCAGCAGAAGTTATGGGATGGTAGATTACAGGGATATGCATTCTCCCCCTGGAAAATCGCACCCTGCCCTTATTATTAATAAATGAGTCAAGTGAACTACTGACTATACCCATCATTCTTTCCTCTTCCTCTACAGGTGTGTTTGTTGGAGTGCGAGGGTCATGTCTCCTCTTCGTTCACATGGGAGGTGTGTAGACGTGCCGTCAAGCTATCGCACTATCCCACGCTGTCGGAGCGAGACGCTCTGTTCAAGAGAGCGGGACAGGAGCTGGAGCTCACTTCTCTGGATCTGAACTCTGACAGCGAACTGCTGCAGTCGGTGGCCGCGGAGCCCTTCCAGGAGGGGGAGCGGGATGAGGCGCCCTTTGAGCCGCGCAGTGCCCAGTATGACACATCTCTGCCGGAATCGTCCGAGGAGGAGGGGGAGGGCCTGCGGGGTCTGGATCTCAGCGCGGCGGACGCAGAGAGGAAGCCGAGGGACGAGAGGAACGCGGGGAGCGACAGCCAGCCGGAAGGGGACGAGGATGACGCCTTAGAGGCCGTCACCTTATCCAAACGCTTTGGTGGCTTTCAGAGGGGGCGCCACGCGTACAGGAAGCTGATCGGCTCGGCAGCGAGGCCCCTACAAAAGCGCTACGGCGGCTTCATAGGCGTCCGGAAATCTGCCCGCAAATGGAACAGTCAGAAGCGAGTGAACCAGCTGCTCAGGCAGTACCTGGGCATGAGGAGCAGCCGCAGCGGCAGGTTCAACAACATCCCTGTAACTCGCGTGTGGAGGCAAAACAAACTGTAACGCATCTACGTCGCTCTCCCTGCTCCCAGTTACCTCAACCAGATCATGTTTTCAGCATCTCACTCCGCATTTGAAGCGTGACGTCACCGTCGTCATCCGAAAAGAACAGACTCCGCCAATCTCGCCGCGCCTCTTTTGGTGTCTCTAATTATCAAGGAATGTTTTTGACCGTGATGTCCTTCTTATTAAGCATATTTTCACGCCATTCTATCAAATAAAAGAATTAGAGAAGTGCAATTGGATATATTTTTTTGTGTGTGTCGGTATAATAATAAAAAAAAGGGGCCAAATGAGATTGGAAAACTGGTTCACTGCAAGCTTTTCACCAGAGGTGAGACCTGAGGGTGTGACATTTAAAACTCATGTTGAATGCACTTTCATGCATGCGTGGACGGCTTTTTTGTTGTTGTTGCACTCTGTAGTTTGTGTTACTAATGTCAAGCTCTCATGTAATGGACCCATTCGTTACTGCATAGGGACGAAACAAATCATACACAATTATTATTATTATTATTATAATCAAGAATCAAATTGGAAGTGAACAAGCACTTTTCTTTCAAGGTGGTTCAGCCAGATGGTAGGACAGTGATGAAGCACAAATTACTGTTAACTACTGATCTACGAATCTCATTTACTGCTCGAGGAACTTAATTAATTAAACACAACGTGTGCAAAATTGGATTTCTGAACTTTCAAACTCACCGAAACTTTGCATCCCTACGCAAAAATAAGCCGTGTTCCCATCGCTTAGTTCTGAGTTTATATTATTCAGCTGGGGGGAGGGGGGGGTCTCAATGTAAACCTTGCTTGATGAGTTTCTCTCAAAGGAATGAGCAGCAGGTTGGCAGACTCCCAGAGGCTCCTTTCAGTGGAACTATAGTGTCCTCTAGTGTTTGAGGAAGAAACATGTTGCCCATTTAGATACTGACTTGGGATCAGTTGTGCCGTGTCCTTAATAATATTTTATGGAATTCTTTGGATTATTCTGCAATTGCAGTCAAATTAGAAATTGACATAAGATGTCAAATATACAAATACGTTTAATTTATGGCTGATATTTACATGGTCTTCACAGTCAAACTGAAAGCTCATGACAATTCTTAAACAGTCTATTTTCCCTCCTTCTCACAGTATTAATAGTGCCTGTATGACAGCTCCTGGCTCATCATAGTTGCCAACCATCTAAGATACTGTACAAAAATGAATTGTGTGGGGAGGGTGGCTGAAACTTAGATTTCACTTTTTAGAAAAGCAAAGCCTTCTGAAGTGTTATAAATTATACATTTTTTTGGACCCTCCCATTGAACAGCACCCTCCCTCCAATATCTCAAAAAATAATTTCACTGTTAAAAGCTAAAGGAAAGCAAAGTGTGAAAAATTGTAGGACAATTCATTAAACCTTAATTTAACCCATAATATGTGAATCGAAGAACAATGTTTATTGCCATAAATGTGCACCTTAGAAGTGAATTTATAAATTGCCAATTTTGCAACAAATTACACAATGTGGAATATCACTGCCACTCAATTTAAAACAAAAGATATTTCCGAAGAAAAGATTTGTACATCCAACAATTCTTAGATGCAGGTGTGTTAAAATATCACACCAGACTTGAAAAAGGTAGATATTAACAGTGGTGTAGTCTAATGTATTGTAGTGGGTATACTGAACTGTATATTCATATTGGCTAGAATCTGCCTTTGGGGGAGGGGGAGGGGGGGCTTATCATAGTGGAGGGGTCTGGGTGTCCTCCCCAGGGAAGTTTGGAGCATCAACGACTTCATTTTCTGCATTTGGATACACTTTCATGCACCAATTTACGGTGGGAATACCTTTATTTAGCCTATGTGAAGAAGAAAAAAACAGATGACAATTCAAAATATATCAAAAATATAATGGAAAGTATGTTGTTTGGCATTTTTAAGTGGGTATATGGAAATCCTTGAACTTTCTTAGTGGGTATACTGCGTATACCTGTGTATCACGTAGACTACACCACTGGATATTAAACACTAGATGTTACATGTTAGGTGTTAAATTCTCTTGACGAAAGTCCAAAGGGGCCAAAATGTTAGTTTCTTTAATAAATTGTGATGCTGAGCAAGAGCATAGAGCAGGATTGTCCTTATTTATGTCTGAAAAAAAAAAAGGTCTACATTTTTTATTGATTTTAAATCATTTTTGTACAGTCCCTAACTTACGTGTTTGCGAATGCGGAACTCAGGAGTAAGGAGAAATTAATCCCTGTCAGTTCTCAAACATTACTCCACCCTGGGGCTATTTGCACAGCTGTTCATGTCACTTTAGTCCAATTGTACATTGGTGCATGAAGCTGGAAACTGGCAGGGCCAATACGTGTGTATCCCACTGTAGGATGGGAAAGAAGGTCTAAGTGACACCAGCACTCAATGTACCATTTAAGAGCAGAGGGATGAAATGAACTGTGCATGTCAGCTGTGGTCATTATTATACAGAATATTCTGTTTCTGCCGTCAAGATATTTTCCCTCCACTTGCAGGTCCCATTATTTTGCATCTTAATAGTGTTTACGTGTTGATTAGTGTTTGATTACGAGGTGTAATAATGTATGATACGAGTGTGCGGATGATTGAACTGTGACTGTGCACATGCATGTGTGTGTGTGTGCGCGTTTCTCTGTCAATCCAACACAAAAAATGGAACTTGTGAATACAGTGTACATTTCAGACTACATTTCTAACATGATACCACTGTTCCGAGTCTTCAGACAAAATGTGTATAGAGAAACAACTACAATAAAACTGTTTGCTATTTCATTTGTGGACTGTCATGCAGAAGGAAGAAAAAAAAAGAACTCAAATTCTCAGTGCTTTTTAATTTGTGTTTGACAATATATTTCCTCTTTTTTTTTTTATTTTTTATTGCTATTACCAACTCATTCCCCTAATGCTAGTCTCATTGCCATGACTCCATAGCTTCACGGATTAAACCATTAACACTGGTTGTATGCCAACACATGGGCAGGAAGGAAATAGGTACTTGGTTGAGTCGAAACCAAACGTAGCTTATTCTTGTGAGTTCATATTTCAACAAAGTGCCAAAAAACATGTAAATTCCAAAAATAATCTGCCCGATACGCGGGCGGAAAGAGACGATTAAAAAAACAAAACAAGGTATAAAATACTTGTACGTAACTCAAAGCACACAATATAATGTACATCATAACCACCGTGTAACCACTGGAAGATAGGGTTAGAATGAAGGAAAAACAGCCAAGTAGCAGTCTAATACAGTGGAGCTACAGGGGCAGTAAAGATGAACCTTTGGATAAAGTAGGAGAGTATTGTAGGCTTAGCACATCACATGGTCAGTCAGTCAACAGTTAGCACCATCGCAGACTTCAGTTTTCAGGATCAAGTTACAAAGATACAGAAAAGTCCATTTGCAATTTCTTTTAGGAAAGAAACTAAAAAAGTTGAAAGTAAGACAAAAAACAAAAACAGAACTGTTGTTTTCCTTGACGGCTCTCGGGCCCTTATTTATATCCTCTCTTTTGATAAAAGTCTCTTTTTTATCACTCATCCATCCATCCATCCGTCCATCCGTCCATCCACAGATCCACGTCTCTCGCTCGCGCTGCTGCCTTTAGTCGGGGAAGCGCTGGCAGGCTTTTTTCCAGCGGCAGGCGGTGCACCACTGATCCTTGCGCTCCACACCGTACACCTTGCGGCACTTTTTGGCCTCCCCGCGACCCTTCCTGCGGATGCAAAGACACAGATCATGTGGGTGAGAAGTGATGCGAGAGCGTAGGAAAGGAAAGGTCCCTACTACACACGACTTGATGTGATCAATCTTTATAACAATGAGACTGAGGGAAAACGGACTGATAACAAAATGAGGAGAAGATTGAATCCATTTTTATCTTTCCTGGCTAAGCCATGGAAATGTGATTTTAAAGACAAGCGGCAAAGTGGGCGATAAAATGACAACCTGGAGGTGAGCGATAGCGGACAGATACTGGAATCAATCAGACAACAGCAGATAAGATGTGTGGACCCAGATCAATCAAGCTTCAGTCACACTCAATGTTTAAAATGGATGGCGCCTTTCTGCATCTACATCTGAACTCTCAAATTTCTTAAAAGACACCGTTAACAACAGCGTCCCCTCACCACCGAAATGGTCTGAAGCGTCGGGTATACTCCTCATGGGCCGCCGTAGACGGCGCGCTACGAGCACGCACAGAGACGTTTATGCTCAACGCATTGTTCGTTGCAGTATAGACTTGGTCGGCATTACTGGGAACGCCCACTAAAACGTAATTTCCGTCTATGAATGAGCGTAGACCTTGTAAGCGGTTAATCTTTACTCTTTGTCATATTTCCGATTGTTTTTTTGCTTGGTACAATGCCGAAAAGTTGCCGTGTGGCGTTCTACGCATCTAATAAGTTAAAAAAAAATCCTGATTTTAAGTTTTAGGTTACACTTTACTTGAAGGTATCTACATAAGAGGGACATGACACTGTCATGAACGTGTCATAAACAAAACAAGTTATGGTTAGGGTTAGAGTTGGAGTTCAGGTATCATGAGCGTGTCTTATGTAGATACCTTCAAGTAAAGTGTTACCAAGTTTTATATACTGCCGAATAGACAGGCGGAGCCGGTGTTAACACCACTAACGTCGCTGCTACAGTCCAAACTGTAACAGTTACATGGAATTTATTCATTTAACATGCTAAGACATAGCATTAACTAGTCTGTAATATCATAGATTTAATGAGCGTGGGATAACAACAGACTATTTGATGACCCTGGAATAACGTTACTGATACTGGGGAATTACTGGAATTGATGAGTCTTTGTAAATTATAAAGTGTGGTCAAGACCTACTGTGTCTACAGTGTCTTGAGATAATTTGTTATGATTTGATACTATAAATAAAACTGAATTGAATTGAATAATACAGTCAGATTGAATCATCTAAGATTAGCTAACGGTTAACGTTAGCTGTCTCTTACCTGGAGACTCAATCAGGTCGCTAACGTTAACAAAAGATTGTCAGGAAACGACACCTCTGGCCATACTGTTGGGTTGTTTGTCCAGTCTCTTATGACGTACGGACAATCCGACCCAATATGACTGTTTTTTTTTTAATGTATGTGTATATGAGGAGTAAACACAGCCATGTTAAACACGGACATACCGCAATACACTACAATTATCTCCTCTAATCATTAACATGACGAATTAACATTAACATCCAAATCGAAATGACTGTCTGCCTGTAACACTGTTTAGAACACTCTTTCCATGAAGCAGTATTGTGTTTCAATTTTAATAGCAGGTATAAATATGTTAAGAAATGGGACATTGAACAGGAACAAAGCCAGGTGGGTAATGCCTCACCTGAAGGAGCAGTGAGTGCGGGAAGGCGACGCATTCATAGGCTGCAGCCTGTTCTGCTGGAGCCACTGTTCCCCGACACTGACGGACCGACAGCGAGCTTTCACCACCTGAAGTGACACACAACCACGCGTCAAATATGAAAGCAGAATGGAGAAGAAGTCATGAAAGAGACAGAAAATGTGGTGATTTCATTTGTCAGTGGCAGGCATGGTTGCTACACAGTTAATCTATATCCACAACGTTCCACTTCCGGGATTGCTCCGTTGCTGCCGGAAATTCCGCCATATGTCCTTCTTTTCGGTTGAATGTCCGTTACCTTCCGCTTTCTTTGTGTTGTAATTCTAAACTCCGGTGGATTTCTGAGGACTATGGTTAACTGCTCCTCAGATCTCTGCAGGGTAAATCCAGACAGCTAGCTAGACTATCTGTCCAATCTGAGTTTTCTGTTGTACGACTAAAACAACCTTTGAACGTTCACATGTTCCACCAAAACAAGCTCCTTTGCAGAGGCACCGTGGCTCCGCTCGTCGCTTAGCTCCGCCCAAGACGATTGTGATTGGTTTAAAGACATGCCAATAAACCAGAGCACGTTTCTCTCCCATCCCAGAATGCTGTGTGGACTAGCCAGACCCTCCTCTGCAGCGCTGCGGAGGAGGGTCTGGCTATGGGAGACTACTACACAATCAACTGTGTTTCCACTTTTTTGGTACCAGTACTTTTATCATTCCGTTCTTCACTGTGGATCATAACCACCTCAGTGGAGGCGGGAATCTGCCGTGACAGCATCGTCAACGCCACACTCGCTCAACCCTTTAATCGGCAACCAAAACGGAGGAACGCCAATTGTACGCTGTAGTGTACACAGGGTACGGTGTAGATTTTGCGGGCTGCCATTTTTTAAATCTGGTTCGAGTGGATGAAAAATTGACTGTAGCTTGGCTATGGTGTTTTAACTCCACATTCTAGTATTGGTTCCGCTCGCTTGGAACCATTGACTGAGGTGGTACCAAAAAAATTGTCCCAGGTGCCAGGTACTATTCCAAAGTTTTTCTAATGAAAAAACAAAAAAGAGCAAGTCGGGTAGAGTCGAGTCGAGCCGCCAAGTCATGTTTACTAGCAGGTTTGAATGTTAAAATGTGATTGAGAGTAAATGATAGACAGGCTGTCTGGCAGGTAAACAAACATACGTTATATAAAGACAGAACAGGACAGAAGACCCACCGGAGTGTTACTGGGGCCAGAGACGGAGGCGGAGGGAGTCCAACCCTGGCAGCCGGGGCTTTTGGGGGGCACAGATACTTGGACGGGGCTACAGGCCTGGATGGAGCAAGAGAGAGGAGGCAACACATGATTCATCAAATCTGTAGAAACTGGCTCACAACCTGTTCCATATAAGAAAGTAAGTTAGTTACATCTTCCCCCCCCCCCCCCCCCCCCCCCCCCCACAGTATCTTCATTTATTTCCAGACATAATAACATTTACACATAACCATTGAGACTCAAAACTCCTGCTCCAAAACCCTGCAGAACCCATGTCCATCAAATCTTGACCAAGACATAACAACAAAACAAAAAAATGAACTGAAATACACAATAAAATAATAATACAAATACTACATAAGTAAATAAAAAGGGGGGAATAAGTACAAAACCAACCATGCACTGATCATACTCACTCAAATTAGATAGTGGTCATTCAACGCCAGACAGTAAACCATTTTTCCCAAATGAACTGCAGAGGGCTACTTATGGGTCGTCCCCAGGTGTTTCCACCAAACAAGACAAGTCTTTATTTGCAAGGACATTTCTAAAGGGGCCCCAGACGTTATCAAAAATGTGTTGCTCACCCCTGATTGCATACATGATCTTTTCTAAGGGCAGAGTTGCTGTTAATTCTGAGAGCCATTTACCTATCCTTAGTCTATCCACCTCTTTCTAAGCAATTGCAATGACTCTTTTGGCCAACAACAGAACTATATCTAAAAATAATAGATGCTTCTTTCTTATGTTACAGTTATGTAATGTAAATGTATCTCTAATATTTCCTCAATACATTGTTTCACTTCTTCACAGAATTTCTTTATTTGAGAACACAAACAATGGAAAATCATGCCCTTTTCCTTGTCACATTTTATGCAAACATCCGGTATGGCATTATTGAATTAGTTAAGTTTAACTGGAGTCATATAAGAACGCATTAACCAGTTGTACTGCAGAAATTTTAAACGTGTGTTCACTGTTTGTAATTGGGCTTTGACATGCCCTCTCCCACTCCTCAATGGAGATATTCTCCTGTAGATCCTCTCTCCAGGACTCAAGCTTATTTACTGACGTTTCGGAAGATTCACCAACCAGTTCATTATATATTTTAGAAATCAAGCACCCTGGCAGTCTCTCACCATAATTTCTTCGAGTGATGATAGGCTAGGAATGGACAAGTACTGATTTTGTTGAGTTCTAATAAAATCTCTCAGTTGTAAATATCTAAACAACTGGCAGCGAGCTATTTCGTGCTGGACAACAATTTCATCAAAAGCCATCAGATGACTATCGTCAGGACTTTAAAGAGCTCCTATTTGTTGTAACCCCTGTTCAGCCCAAATTTTAACACCCCCCACCTCCTCCTGGGGGGAAGAGATCATTTCCCCATATCGGACTAAATAATGTGAGTGAGTCAACTAATTTGAGATTTATCTACTGTTCCATAGAAACTTGATGAAAAGTGACTTCAACTGAGAAAATAAATTGATTGGTGGTGGCTGCAGTACATTTTGAAATAAATACAACAGTTTAGAAAGTACATTCATTCATTTGAGTATTTATTTTCCCCATTAACGACATTGGTAACACTGCCCATCTATCTAAAGAATTTGAGATCTCTTGCATAACTGGTCTATAGTTAGTTTCTATGATATTGTTAAGCAATGGAACAATATGAATGCCTAAATAAGAGAAGCAATTGACAACCTTAAATTGTGCAACTACATTAGTTGGATTTTCCCTGTCTACTTGGTTTAATAACATAACGGATGTTTTAGACTTATTAATCTTATACCCTGATATCTTACCAAACTTCCTAATCAGGTCTAGCAGGGCCGAGATGGATTTGTTGGTATTTTTGAGAAAAACAATTATGTCATCTGCATATAAAGCTAAATGGGTCTCCGTCTGTCCTATGGTTATTCCAGAAATGCTATCATGTGACCTCACTGCAATTGCCAAAGGTTCGATTGCCATAATGAACAACAATGGAGACAAAGGGTCCCCTTGTCTACACCCTCAATTTCTTTTTATAGTTTTTGAGATATTACTGTTAGTAGCTTTCGCCGTAGCCTATGTAAGTGGCCTGATATTTATACATGTGCGCTGGTGTGTGCGTCAAGCCAGCATGTGTGTGTGTACGTAGGCTACGGCGAAAGCTCTGCCTGGAGCCTCCGCAGAACTGTAAAACAAGCTGCGCCGCAGTAAACTCCCGTGACCTAACGCGACACACACACAGAACGTCGAAGGTGTGTTGTTGTTGCCACCGCCAGAAGACACATTTTGTTTCAAATGAAGCTGGAGGCAGCAAAAACAAAAAACACAGCTGGCTGAACTATTTAAAAATGGCAGGTTTGTTCAGGACACCCCCGTCTGTCGCTTTCACGTCACCTTTTGGTATCGGCTCAGCTCGCTTGGAACCTCGACTGAGGTGGTACTAAAAAAAGTACCTGTTAGCAGGTACCACGCACTTTTTTTCGTAATGGAAAACCAAAAAAGGTGAGTAGAGTCGAGGCGAGTCGAGCAGGTACCATGTAACGGAAAAGTGCCATTACAAAAATTCTCCCCCAAACCAAAGCGTGCCAGAATCTCAAACAAATAAGACCATTCCACTCTGTCAAACGCTTTTTCAGCATCAAGGGACTAGTTACATTTTTGGTATTAGACTAAAAACATTTGAATTTGAAAGCTCTCCTTCAAATTTCACATTGATAATCTTGTGTGCCGATGCAGGCCAAAAAGTGCCAGTTCCTACAGAAACAAGAGCATCTTGCCCTATGTTTGGTAGGAAAAGGGTTGTTGAGGCAGTTTTCATGTCTGTCTTGGACTATGGTGATGTGATTTATAGACATGCATCATCTTCAACTCTTAAATCTCTGGACTCTCTGGGCTATTACTCTGCCTTGAGATTCATAACCCATCATGTCTATGGTACACACCATTGTATTTTACATGAATTGGGTGGTCTTCTCTCCAAGAAAGACAAGATACTCACTGGCATCTCTTTATCTATAAGGCTCTTTTTGGAAAACTACCATTACAGAACTTCTCTGTTACTCAGAGACATTATCAGACTTGCTCTGCTGATTGGCTTTTACTATGTTTACTATGTTCCACGAGCTCGGTCTGAACTGTTCCCATTCCCTCTGTCCTATTTTTCCTCACTGTGCATCCCTGAACTCTCACAAAGAACATACTACTGCTGCTGCAAATTGCACTAATTGCACAAAAGAAAGCGTGATGATGGTGAGTATACACTGTCACTGTGTTAACCCTGGAGGTAAATTGAGTGTGAAAAAAAACGTGCCAGTGTGAGTTCAGCCCTGTGGTCAGGCATTTCAAGCCACAAGCAGCTATGACGCACGCACGCACGCACGCACGCACACACACACACACACACACACACACACACACACACACACACAGCTCCACCAGCAGCAATTACTGAAAAGTAAAAGCACTCAATGCAGAAAAATCCTCACATTTTAGAAACTGGAAACGATCCAAACATTTTTGTCAGTCAGCTATGTGCTAATCGGCTAATCATTTAGCTGGACTTGTAGGCTTAATTTACAATAAAACGTTATATTTTATAAACTACATGTGTTTTGTGTGCAAAAATCTTTATTTGTAAAGTAACTAAAGCTGTCAGATTAATGTAGTGGAGTAAAAAGTACTATATTTCTCTCTGAAATGTAGCGGAGTAGAAGTAGAAAGTGGCATGAAAAGAAGAGACTCAAGTAAAGTACAAGTACCTCAAAAACTTGAGTAAATGGACTTAGTTACATACCACCACTGCAACCCACACTGTTGCATGAGGAAATTAAAGACAAATCTGGTACAAAATGGACACAGTTTCACATCTGTATCATATGAACAATGAAAAAGAATTGCTTAGTTTGCTAGGGACATTTTACTGAAAGTTTGTAGGTTGAATCAGTCCAAAGTGGGTATGGATATGAGTACATCAGGTTCTAACCACTGTACAACAACCTGAAAAGAATTAATGTTGTGTTTTTGTTTGGCCTTTTACAGGCTGCTGAGAGTCTAGTCTCCTTGGGGGAGCGAGCACGCCGACAGCTTCCTCTCTCACTCTCACAAAGCATCCATTTACAGACTCAGCGGTACAGGGTAAATGCAGGTCACCAGTGAAATGTGCTGCTTTGTCATGCATACACAAAGTTGTAGCTCATTGGCTCATTAGAGGGGGGATCTGCATGGGCAAGGA
Organism: Zingel zingel; assembly: GCA_023566125.1. Classification (NCBI taxonomy): domain Eukaryota; kingdom Metazoa; phylum Chordata; class Actinopteri; order Perciformes; family Percidae; genus Zingel; species Zingel zingel. The sequence continues at coordinate 10,498,862 of CM042332.1, forward strand.
GGCCCTAATGAAACAACACTGCAGACCAGCCGTGAAACCCCTGCACAGAAACTCCAGTAAAATGTAGATAAGGGACCGTTCAGTATTTATGGAATGGACCACCGGAGGAAAATAGGGGAGGGTCATGTCTTTTTATTCTTTGTTGAGGGGAGGGTCATCCCATTTTTTTTTTGTCTAGGGGGGAGGGTCACCCAACTTTTGTATTCATGAGAACAGCAACATTTCAAAGTGGCTTGTTTGGTGCATATTTATCCATGTAACTCCATGTAGCTCTCTCAGTCTCGGGCCCTATTGCTAGCAGATGGGTTCCTCCCTGTTTAGTCAGCCAGGCAATTTGAGCTGTAGCTTTAGAGACCGTGGGATTTCCCAAACTGAATAAATCCCGCTCGCACATATCCTTTCGGTCCCGGTGATTATTTGTGAAATTGTGCAAACGACAGCTTTTTTAAGGCATTTGAGAAGGAAGGAGTGGTAGCATGCAAGCTCCAAAATTGACACTGGAAGTGTGCATTTAGTTTCCATGCCTATTGTGTTTCCACAACGTTAGTGAGTAAATCTACTGAAATGGCCCCCACATAACAGAGGAGTGTGGTGCATAAGATGAGAATGCAGAGGTTTAGGCATGTATGTCATGGCTGTATAAAAACAATGGCTAGCTGTACATCTTTGCCAAGCGCAAACCAGTACAGAAGGCGTCAATAAGTTGTTAGGGAGAGTGATCCCTTTTTTCCATATCATTTTGGAGGGTCATCCAAAATGTATTGCTGGTGAAGGGAGGGTCAAGTCTGTTTTGACTAAAGATCCCAAAACTCCTCCGGTGGCCCCTGAAATAAATAACGAACAGTACCTAATGTCCTTTGAGATATTTAGTAGGAAAAAAATGAATTTAGATACATTAGTTTCTGCTTTCATTTAAAGACTGCTTTCTTAGAAAAGATGATTGAATTTGGGCAATAGGAAACTGTGATGTTTGGAGCGTGAACTCCTTCTTTTCAAACACTACATCTTTGCCTGACATTTAATAATTCATGGTCACAAGGACCGTGCTTGTCTCCTTTCATCGCTCTCAAACTTGCAGGGAAGAACTCAAATACTGCGAAGTAAACAACTATTTATTATAAATTAGGGATCTTAAAAGCAGATTAATGTATTTTGTGCTAAAACTCAATATGACCTAAACAAATCTCTCATGTTAGACAGATTGAGTGTCTTCTCAGAATAAATTTCAGCCTGCAAACAGAACTTAGACCACACGTGTCAAACTCGAGGCTCGCAGGCCAAATCCGGTCCCTTACAAACATTGATCCGGCCCGCACATCAATTTAGGTTCACAACAAATTTTGACCCGCCTACTTTTTGTCGCTTATTCCAACATTCTTTGTGCTTTTTTTCCCGATATTTTGGCTATTTCCAACCTTTTTGACATTTTTTTCAAAATAATGTGGCGCTATTTTTAATGGTTTTTGTCGTTTTTTTCTGACATTTGTTGTGCTTTTTCGTCATATTTGCTGCTATTTCTGACATTTTGGGGGCTTTTTAACGTTTTTTTATCGTTTGTTGTGGCTTTTTAATCAATAATTTGTGCTTTTTCAGAGTTTCTTTGCCGCTATTTTCGTCATTTTTGCCGCTATTTCCGACATTTTAGGGGCTTTTTAAAAATGTTTTTGACACTTTTCCAACATTCTTGGCATATTTGACTATTTCATTTGATTAAATCAAAGCATGTCAATAAACTATACATGTCTGCCCCACGATGTGGTTTTCTTTTTTCAATGTGACCCTTAGAGAAGTTGAGTTTGATCCCCCTGATTTCGACAATAACAAAACTAAAAAAAATGTAAATATTGAAAACACTAAACACATTCAATTTGGTATTGGGTTTCCTAACAGTGAAAAAATGTAATAGAAGAAATATTTTGGTATTTCAATTGTATTGGCTGCTATATTGTAGAAACAGTGTACTTTCCAAATGATCTAGATCAGGGTCATGAATTGGCTCTGAACTCATTTATTCCCCCAGTCTTAAAGACACTTGTGCACACACTTCCCCTGCCAGTTCTTGGCAGCCATCACAGTCAGCAGGCCAAAACTCCTCTGAGACTGGGCGCAAACAATTTCAAGAATTTGATACAGGTCATGTAAACAGCATATTCCGTTTGGATAGTCAGAATAAGGCCTTTTTCTGAATTTAGTATTTTCCGGTTAAGACGTGTGACATGCCGGTATTATTCAGGTTTAGAAGCATTCTTTGGACATGTATACAGTGCATTCAGAATATGCATCTCAGGGTTTTTACCACAGTTTGCGACAGTTTACGGCATCCTGCCTGTTTACGCTGTACGGCCAGCTCTGTGTGTTGCTATGGTTGTTGGACACAAACCAACCAGCCAACAGTTTGCAAGGCTGCGGTAGAGATGCATGTCCAAAAGAAAAGAAGGAGAAACACGCACCTACTTTTAAACATTATGAAAGACTTGGATACAGGTTTTGGGATATGCGCAAACATCATAACACCGACCTTTTCAAGAAAGTGGTTGAAGGAATGAAAGAGGGAAGGCTGTGTTTTCACGGTCAAACAAGTCCGTCACTAGTGGAAAACTCCTTGCACGGCTGCATGCCAACGGGAATATTAGTGGAATATTCACTTTCATTAGCCATGTAAACTGCTTAGTCGGAATATCGTCTTATTGCAAAAAAACAACAACAACGGAACATTATGTGCACGTAAACGTAGTCCCTGCTGCAGTGTACCCACCTGATAGAGATGCTCGGAGTGGATCTGCCAGAAGCTGCTGGGGGCCGACTGGCTGAGTGGACTGGGCCTGCTCGGGCCGGCCCCGGAGCTGGAGTTGGACCTGGGTCTGTGATCTGGGGGGATCTGGAGCCCCGAGGCCACAGTAGAAGCGCAGGAGGCCCAGCTGAGTTGAGAGGATGAAGCCTGGCCCAGAGCCTGCTGGGAAGGAGCTGGAGGAACTAAAGGAGCTGAAGGAGCTGGAACTGAGCTGGCATCCACAGTCTCGCAGGAGATCTTGGTGTAGTAGAAGTCCTCTTCTCTCTGGGACTGATCTGACCCACTGCTATGTGTGTAAATGTGTGTGTGTGTGTGTGTGTGTGTGTGTGTGTGTGTGTGTGTGTGTAAATGTGTGTGTGTGTGTTTGGCAGATGGTGGGACAGACCAGTGGATACACAGGATAAAAAGAGTGAGTTGTTTGTTTGGACCATTACTGAATGCGGCACTCCCTGTGGCCCAGATATAAAATCTCAAAAATGTTTTATCACTCCCTGCAACTAAGTCACAGCTCTTCCACACCCTGAAAATTTGATTCCCTCTTGTTTTTTTAATGTTGTTTTGCAGCTCAGGAATGTTCTAAATGTCTGAACTGACTACTACACCTCAGTCTATAGTGGAGGAGAAGCTCCAAAGCTGAAAACACAGAATGTCCAACAGGGATAAAATTCCATGATATTCCTACTTCTATACACTTTGATAATTCCTTAATATTCTAGAAACTACAGACAACAATCTTGTGATTAACACCACATATAAGTATAAGTGATAGATCACACACATCATCAATACTTTTTTGAAACAGACTGAAATGTGTCTGTAGCACACAGTATTGGAAACTGTCAAATAGTAAGTTTGTATTCTTGTTGACTCATTCTTAGCCAACATTACACTTTTATCTTATGTTCTTTGTGTTTCATTAACATTTGAGAACTTTGGCTTCTTTTGTCAAATGGAAAGAAGGGTTTTGTGGACAAAGTTTCCTAAAGTAAGGGACTGTACAAAAATTACCAGCAGGTAATGAGCAGTTTTTCCCGACCCAGATATACGATATATTTAATTTCAGTCATCCCTTAAAAGATATAATGCTTAGAAAAAATATATAATTAGAGAATTTGTCTTATTGAAAAACAAAAAAGCTTTCCTGTGGCCATGGCATGGTTCATGTGAGGTGTTGGTAGCTGAAAAAGCCTTTCATTTTGTAGTTCAGTTCGTAGTTCTTAGCTTTTTTCTGCTTTTTCCTGTTCACGGTTCGTGATGGGAGTGCCACTTTTGTGAATGAATGACGTCATTCAAGAGCCGGACCTGATTGGCCCTGGTTGGTCAACCAAACTATTTAAGGCTATGGTTGAGCTGAATGTGTGAATTTACCTGATGAAGGTCTGAGACCGAAACGTTGTATTTTTCTAAATAAATGATTGCTTGCGTAATGGTCAGTGTGCGGGACTCTTCTCTAAGTAGTTCTTAGCTAAAAAATAATAAGCAGCTGGAATGAACAGGACAAATACGTTAATTATGTTTGTCCTAAAGTTGAACTTAACTTCTTCAAATGATAAAAATATATATATATATATATATATTCTTACAACAAGCAGATATTCTAAATATAAATAAGGGTACTCCATCTTCTTTTTCATACTTTGCCTTTTTGAGTTAATAATGGTTCAACTTAATTATTTTAAGATGTTGGGAGGATGGGGACCTGTTTTCTTCTAATTCAAGCGTGGGCAGGGTTCAAAGGAAAAATATGAATTACCCTGGGCAACTTGTTTAAAAAAAAAAGTGAAACAAAAGGTTCATCCCCCTCCCCATTGAAATAATTTCCGTACAGTCCCTAAGTTATCACATTTTTGTATCATTACGGTATCTGTACCTCTACTCAGGTATTGTATCAGCAACAGTATTAAAACACCTCAAGCTATATCCAATCCATAGTAAGGAGCTGATTGTACATGTAAATCCAACTCACCCCAGATGTAGCACCCGGATGTGTCTTTTTATTCCGACTGAAGACGTGAGCACCTTGCCACAACCGGGCCACAGACACTTATAAACACCTCTGAAAGAGCTCTGTGGGAGAGAACACAGCACAGGTAAAGTACAGGGGGGGCGGGGGGGCAGGAAATAAAGAGAAATGCACAGAAAGACACAAAGTACAGAGAGCGATCTCTGTCTTTAATAACATATTCCTTTGCTGATTCCAGAGCACATGTGTCAAACTCAAGGCCTGCGGGCATATCAATTTAGGTTCACAATACATTTTGGCCCGCCTAGTTGTGTACCAATTCAACAAAATGGGAAACTGTTTTTCAACTTGCAACATTACATGACACTCAAAGCAGAATTTGGCAAATTTGCCGACTTTGAGACTCTTCTCAGGCTCAGTTTGTGAGTCGGCTGTGTGGTAGCCTACTTTTAAAAAATGTATTTCATCGTTTTGCTTGATTTGCCAAATTCTAGGATTCAATTCAATTCAATTTTATTTATAGTATCAAATCAAAACAAGTTATCTCAAGACACTTTACAGATAGTGTAGGTCTAGACCACACTATAATTTACAAAGACCCAACAATTCCAGTTATTCCCCCAAGAGCAAGCATTTAGTGGCGAGGAAAAACTCCCTTTTAGGGAGAAACCTCGGACAGACCCAGGCTCTTGGTGGGCGGTGTCTGACGGTGCCGGTTGGGGGTGTGATGAACAGTGGCAATAACATTCACAATAAAGATGGCTTTGGAACTGACTTTTTCAGGGCTTTATGTGGCCCAAACTGTAAGTGAGAAGACTATATGAGACATTATAGACAATAATAGAGTCAAAGATATTTGGCTTTTTTTCAATGAGCATGTCAACAAACTATACTTGTCTGGCCCTCGATGGGATTCTCTTCTCTTCCAGTGTGGCCCTTTGAGTTTGACACCCCTGTTCTAGAGACTTCTGAGGCACCCAGTTCCACCACAGGGTGCTAAATCTTTTGCAGTGAAACATATACAGTATATACAGCTATGTACCTTTGGCTTTTTGGCATTTAGCTCCTCTCCCTGATCCAGTTCCATTTGTTGGCCTTCATCAGGGCTGCCGTCCATCTCAGTGACGGACGGCGAGGGGGCGGGGCTCACGTTGCCGTGGTCCCAGCTCCAGTAGCCGCTGCTGCCGCTGTCAGAGAGCTCGCCGCCACCACACTCCATGTCAGCTGACGATGATGAGCTGGCTGTAAAGCAGGAAGTTACTTTTCAAAAACGACCTCTTGTCCTACCAAATGGCCTATTTTCTCTCAACACTGTAAAGATGTAAATAGTGTAAACATGCCACCATTGGTTATTTTTTAAGGGCTTCATCTAACTATTATTTTCATCGTTGAATAATCTGGCGATTGGTTTTTCGATTAATCGACTCGTTTTTTGGTTTATAAAATGTCGATCAGTGTTTCCCAAAGATGACGTCCTCAAATGTCTCAAATGTTTGTCTTTGTTTTGTCCACAACTCAAAGATATTCAGGTCACTGTCACAGAGGAGTGAAGAAACTAAAAAAATATTCACATTTAACAAGCTGGAATCAAATAATGTCGATTATTTTTGCAACTACATTTTTTTGCCCGACACTAAAATAGTTCACTGTTAAAATACACCTTATGGCTTTAGATATAAAATATTAAATATGGTTATTTCTTTATGACTAAAATAGACAGTGTGCATTTGGGACTGCTCTGTGCTGCTTTTCTCTCTGCCCGTTCTGCAGAGAACAGCAGGTGTCTCACACTGGTGCCAAGGTTGTGACGTGTGTCTATTTTCTGAAAGTTTTACCATCATTTCAGCTTCACTTCACTTTTTCTTCACCTCTTTGCTTTGTTCCCTGTTAGTCGCTATTTAGTTTTTTTTTTACTTTCCCCAAAATCAAATAGCAAGTGATCTTTTTTTTTTACAAACGACAAACAAGTTTAACAGGAACAGTAGTAGCTACTTATATCAGTCCTGCTAGTTTCTTTATTTATCTTGCATATTGTAAGTACAGAAGGATTTTCAATTTCCAATTTGCAATTCTACTTAGTGAAACTATATAAACTATATAAGTTTTACAGCTGGAACACACGCATGTCCCTGATTGTGTGTCTCGCTGTGAGAAGTTAAGACCACCATGAAACATGGTGTTTTATTTTGAATGTGTTTTATTTTTGTAAAGTATCCGGCTGCACTGTGGTCTTCCTGTATGTGATTACCTGCCTGGCTTGACACATACAGTATGCTTGCGTCTCGTGACAGAAATAGAGGAGACGCTGAAACTATCGCTACAATGCGCGGCCCAACGCGGACTCCGTGCGGCCCAACGCGGACTCCGTGCGGCCCAACGCGGACTCCGCGCGGTCCAACGCGGACTCCGCGTGGCCCAACGCGAACACTGCGCTTTACAGTTAAAAATCATAAGTAATAAAACACACCCTTGCTCAATTTCGCTGCTACGGCCTTACTGGACTGGTATAACCAGTAGCTTATGGTGGCTAATGTTAGCTACATTTAGCTGAAGTTAGCAAACTTTAGACAGATATTGCTGTGCCATTATCAAGTTGGTTCGCTGGCTTTAAAACTCTTTTCTACTTAAGACTCTTTGCTAAAAGTGACATTATTTAGCTATAGTAGCAAAGTCACGCTTTAAATTTTTTCAGACAATAACAACAATATTTCGCTATAAGAATTGACAAGACCACAGCAGTTAAGGATATTTTACTAACTTAGCATACAATGGATTCTACAGGACATGTTTCCTGTTGGGATAATAGGGAAAACTTTGTTTTTGCATCCAAGTTTATATTTGCCTTTTTTGTTACTTACTGCTTAAGTTTGACTAAATTACAAAGGCTGTCTACAAATCTTGCTTTGCTAACAGACCTCATAATATAAGACTGAATCTGACTTCTGCAAGGCTAGCAGTCTATTACTGCAGACTGAAAACGAGGTAATAACAATAATAAATAATAATTAAGGCACCCTTTATAAAGGGCTTATAAGTTGTAACTAATGTCTTTATTAGAGATTAACAGTTATAACTGCAGACCTGGTGTTTAATTAGAAAATGAGAAACCCATGAGCATTTATTGCTGGATTACCAACATTTATCACTCGCCAATGGGGTTTTATGCACCCTAGGAACGCAACATTTGTTCTTGATTATGGCTGGATAATATGATAAATAAATGATCTATCAAAGGTAGGGTTGGTAACATTTTCCATCATTCACTTATTTATATATTGTATGAAATGCTTTACACCCTGACAGCAATACATAACTTATGAGCTCTGAAAAAAGAGTGAAAAAGATCCGTCATGTGTAGCTGCTGTAATCCTGTAAAAACGCCCACCAATCACAGCCTGGCGGTCCGCTTGGAAAGAACCAATGAAATGCCTCTTCTCCCCGCTGCGCATACTCTACCCCTCCCGTGTGCGAGCCTGAGCTCAACTTCTAAACCCTTTTATTAAAGATGCCTTATCAGAAAGTGGTAGTGAAAACAGAGTGTGTTGGGTGAGGTGAGACAGACCTGGTACAGGATCTGTGTGCGGAGGGCTCTGGACCACGGGGTTGCAGGACAGACTGGTCAGAACCATGGCGGCCATGATCTCGTCCATCTCCACTGACTCTGGGCTGCGGAAACTGGACACAGGATGCAATCAATATCCTTAGACTTTAGTTTAACCCAGTCCACACTCACACACTCATATGCTGTTTCCTATCCCTCACCTGTATGGCACCTCTCTAGTAGCTGGCGCATTGCTTAGGTGCATTGTGGGTCCCATAGTTTGCAAGGGAGCTGCCAGGTTTTTCCAGCCTCGCTCAGCCTCCCTTTGTGCCGGGGGAACTGATATTTTGTTCTCGTGATGTCCGCTCTCCACAAATGTTTTCCCAGCCTGGACACGCCCCTGTGTACACATCTTTAAAAGAAGTAATGGGAAAATGAGCTACTTGTTATTAAAATATGCAACAGCTAGGGGTTTTTGCGCTAACACTACACTCCCAGCAGTGTTGTAGTCGAGTCACCTGTCAAGTCCGAGTCAAGTCTCGAGTCCCCAGTGTTTGAATCGAAGTCCAAGTCCGAAGTCCAAGTCCGAGTCACCAAAGAAAGGTACGAGTCCAGTCACCATTACCAGAGTTCTAGTCATAGTTGAGTCACAAGTCCAGAGAATAGCGACTCCAGTCGAACTCGAGTCCGACTCCAGGACACGAATACTCCATCACTGCCTATTACACGTTAAAGTAGTCAGAAACTTCTTCCAACTTCCGAGTCCTATATCATGAATGCTCAAGTCCGATTTCATAAACCCTTAAGTCCAAGTCATTAGTGCGCGAGTTCAAGTCGAGTCCAATCTTAGTCTTAATCCTGGACTTGAGTACTCCATTACTGACTCCCGGTCAGTATATTAATGGGAACTGACATGGACTGAGTAACCCAGAGTGTTTAGGCCTTGCGTCTTTGATACTCTAAAACTGAGTCTTGCTGTTTCCATGAATAAAGCAGTTAAGAGAATATTTTCTGTCCATCTGGGGCATCCAGCCTGCAGACAGCACGATTTGCCAGTATAACAGTATAAAAAAAGGATGTGGGTGCCAACCTCTGACAAATAATGATCCATTTGCGGGAGCTCATCAAAATGCAAATATTGCATCCTGGTGACCGTGATGGCCATATTTACATGTCTTTACCAAGTGAATGAATAGATAAAGGCTTGGATGATTGACTAGACAAAACATTAATCATCTCGGTTCACATGAAAGGGAGTCTCGTCCCGCTGCGTCCACTCACCAGCGTCTGCTGCATGTCAGGCCCGTTGCTGTTGTGCGTGGTTGTAGTGGTGCAGGCCTGTAGTCCCACCTGGCAGACTGCCGTCCCGCCTGGCCCTGCTCCAACTCTGTCCTCAGGTCCCATAGCTGCCATGGTGCTGCTGCACACAATGAGGGGACTCAGCCCAGTGACACACCTCCCTGTAGAAAAGACACCAGGGACAGCATGAGATTTAAAGCAATCAAAATATCTGACTGCGTTTTCAAATGTTTCTACAGCAATGGAATATGCATAAAATTGCTTATGAAAGGGATACTTCAGCAAAAAGGGTAACCTTAGTATTTTCCCACCTGGACCCTATTTTCCCATGTTTTCATGTCTAAGGGACTAATTTTGGGAACAACATTTTTTTAAATTAGTCCAGTATTGACTAGCCGGCAGCCGCGATACAGGCTGCAATATAAGCACTCGTAGGAATTGCGCACCGTCAATTTACGTCCACTGCAAGTGCTGTTTTTGCCACTGACGAGTGTGTGACTGACTACATAACATAAGCCAAAAGTATGAATATTTTTAACAAGAAACAGCTCTGAAATGGCTATCACCAAACCCACCATATCTTACTCTTTAACAAAATGGCCGACCTCGATAGGGATCCTTTCCATAACGTTGTCAGACACCAGAGATGGGGACTTGAGTCTGAGACTCGGACTCGAGTCGCACTTAAGTCACACAAACAGCTGACTTCAGACTTGACTCGGACTCGACCCAAAAGACTTCAGACTTGACTTGCGACTCGACCCAAAAGACTTCAGACTTGACTCGGACTCGAGCTTCAAGACTCGTCAACAACCTATTTTCATGCAATTATTGCTTTTTAAATCTAAATTGATTTATGTATTTCTATTTTCTTTTATTGGCGCATATACGTTGGGGAAAAAAATGCAGCGACGATGGCGACACCAAGTCCTCCTCCACCAAGATACATGACGCTGGATCAACAACATCGAACTTCATCAGACATCTCAAAAAGCACCCAGATAGGTCAGTCACTCACGCTAATGTGAAAGAGACGTTACATTTAGCATATATCGCCACAGGTAACAAGCTAACCATTGCAAAGTGTTGTGCTAATGCTGGGGACAGGCAAATTGTATTGTTATAGTTGTATCCATATGATGTGACAGACTTAGGTTAATATTTCACCAGTAGCAGAAGATTAGACTATACGATGTCCTAAGTTGAAGAACACTGAAAAATGGAATGCATGATGAGGTTGGGCTTTACAGCCAGTTGGTAACACAGACAAACATGTATTCTTTGGTGCAGATACCAAAATGTTGAAAAATACTGTTATGAAATTGAAACAGAGTCCTTAATTTGTGTTTCTTCAGATTGCATTGCAGTAGACCCCATAAAGTTATCCTACAACTGATTTTGATACTGTACTGTATGGATGGTAGCTACAGGACATGCTTTGAATTCATAAGATTTAACAATACAGTGTTAGGGACAGATCAGACTTGAGACTTGACTTGGACTCATGGCAAAAGACTTGAGACTTGACTTGAACTTCCCCTCAAAGACTTGAGACTTGTCTTGGACTCGAGCTCAAAGACTTGAGACTTGACTTGGACTTCCAAAAAATGACTTGTGAACATCTCTGTCAGACACTTATAATAATAATAATCTGAGCCTGTCAGTGGCAAAAACAGAACTTTTTGTGGAAGTAAATTGATGTAAATTGATGCCTATTAACGTTACATTGCAGCTTTCTTGCTTAGTACCGGACCAATTTCAAAGATGATGCTCCCATCAGTCACTTAGACACTGGATCCTACATTTCTCACAATGCAACTCCATAGCATCTTTCATTGAAATCTCCATGCCTATTAAATGTCCACTTATTTCAAGATCCACACCACCAGTTTGGCTCAAGCCAAAGATAACCCTGAAGACATAATCAGGTATGCCTCACCAGCAAGGCCCCGGTCCCCCACTGACACTGACCCTCTCCCCTCTAGTCAGTACACTTTGCACTAACCTCCATCCTGGACTATACATCTGCCCATTGCACACAGTGCTTAATTAAACAGCTATTTTGTACAGTGCCTTGCGAAAGTATTCGGCCCCCTTGAACTTTTCGACCTTTTGCCACATTTCAGGCTTCAAACATAAAGATATAAATCTGTAATTTTTTGTGAAGAATCAACAACAAGTGGGACACAATCATGAAGTGGAACGAAATTTATTGGATATTTCAAACTTTTTTAATAGATAAAAAACTGAAAAATTGGGCGTGCAAAATTATTCAGCCCCTTTACTTTCAGTGCAGCAAACTCTCTCCAGAAGTTCAGTGAGGATCTCTGAATGATCCAATGTTGACCTAAATGACTAATGATGAAAAATAGAATCCACCTGTGTGTAATCAAGTCTCCGTATAAATGCACCTGCTCTGTGATAGTCTCAGAGGTCCGTTTAAAGAGCAGAGAGCATCATGAAGAACAAGGAACACACCAGGCAGGTCCGAGATACTGTTGTGGAGAAGTTTAAAGCCGGATTTGGATACAAAAAGATTTCCCAAGCTTTAAACATCCCAAGGAGCACTGTGCAAGCGATAATATTGAAATGGAAGGAGTATCAGACCACTGCAAATCTACGAAGACCCGGCCGTCTCTCTAAACTTTCAGCTCATACAAGGAGAAGACTGATCAGAGATGCAGCCAAGAGGCCCATGATCATGGATGAACTGCAGAGATCTACAGCTGAGGTGGGAGACTCTGTCCATACGACAACAATCAGTCTTATACTGCACAAATCTGGCCTTTATGGAAGAGTGGCAAGAAGAAAGCCATTTCTTAAAGATATCCATAAAAAGTGTCGTTTAAAGTTTGCCACAAGCCACCTGGGAGACACACCAAACATGTGGAAGAAGGTGCTCTGGTCAGATGAAACCAAAATCAAACTTTTTGGCAACAATGCAAAACGTTATGTTTGGCGTAAAAGCAACATAGCTCATCACCCTGAACACACCATCCCCACTGTCAAACATGGTGGTGGCAGCATCATGGTTTGGGCCTGCTTTTCTTCAGCAGGGACAGGGAAGATGGTTCAAATTGATGGGAAGATGGATGGAGCCAAATACAGGACCATTCTGGAAGAAAACCTGATGGAGTCTGCAAAAGACCTGAGACTGGGACGGAGATTTGTCTTCCAACAAGACAATGATCCAAAACATAAAGCACAATCTACAATGGAATGGTTCACAAATAAACCTATGCAGGTGTTAGAATGGCCAAGTCAAAGTCCAGACCTGAATCCAATCCAGAATCTGTGGAAAGAACTGAAAACTGCTGTTCACAAACGCTCTCCATCCAACCTCACTGAGCTCCAGCTGTTTTGCAAGGAGGAATGGGCAAAAATGTCAGTCTCTCGATGTGCAAAACTGATAGAGACATACCCCAAGCGACTTACAGCTGTAATCGCAGCAAATGGTGGCGCTACAAAGTATTAACTTAAGGGGGCTGAATAATTTTGCACGCCCAATTTTTCAGTTTTTTATCTGTTAAAACAGTTTGAAATATCCAATAAATTTTGTTCCACTTCATGATTGTGTCCCACTTGTTGTTGATTCTTCACAAAAGATTACAGTTTTATATCTTTATGTTTGAAGTCTGAAATGTGGCAAAAGGTCGAAAAGTTCAAGGGGGCCGAATACTTTCGCAAGGCACTGTATATATTAGTCTCTGTTTCTGTATTTATTGTTTATTCTTATTAGGTTTGAATATGTTTGTTTATATGCACCAATCACCAAGGCCAATTCCACGTAGGGTAACTACTGTGGCAATAAACTCCTTTCTGATTCTGATCTGATTACTTCTACTGACTAGTAAACTGAACTTCCTGTGTAAAAATCAGTGGGGTGCCTTTTAAACTGCATTTAATATCACCTTTATATTATAAAATATTTCCCATAAATTGAATTAAGTAACTTTTGTTGTAATATTTGAACAGCTGCTTCTTTTTAAAAGCCTTAAGTGATAAAGGTTAAAGGTTATTTCCAACTAGGAAGAATATGTTCAGAGTGAACCATGGCATCCAATGATAAATACCAGGCTTTCTCTGAAGAATAAATATGTAGATCTAAACAGAAGGCAGCTCTGCTGACTAGTGAGTGTTGGCAGACACTAATGCACACATTCCATCTTCCATCTTTCTGACAGTGCAGAGCAAAAACACCACACAGGATTTTAAAAATGACTGCAGGAAATTGAAGTAAACATAGACTTGTGTGGATTTAGACAGTGGCTGGAGCAGAAGCTTGCTGTAGATTTGTCTAATCTAATAAAGTATGTGACTGATAACGCCTTCCAGAGACGTAATATGACGTTTGGGTGCATTCACTGTGGCCTGTCGCCCATAGAGGCATAAATGGGGTAATGCTGCATTTAGGGAATGTGGGAGTAATGCTGATGAAATGGCTCATAGCATTTTGCAGCATTCAACATGTCTAATTTACTTGTTTCAAGTATTGTGGCAATTCTAGGCTGTCAAACTCAATGAATGGAGTTTTCTCCAGTTCCAGTCAAAAGTCTGATTGACAGCTATTTCATACTCAGACCACATATTTCATATCACATGCACAAAATGATTGTCATGAACTAAGTGAGCCCATTTGAGCTCACAATACAAATCGATCAGCTACATAAACACAATAACAACAATAATAAATCTGAAATAATTACTCGATTAGCAGCAAAAATGCCAAATTTCTTTTTTTGTTTTCAGATTCTCAGATGTGAGGCTTTTCTCAGTTTTATATTCAGGGTTCCTACACAAAGTCAAATTCAAACACTTTTCAAGCATTCCCTTTTCCACCACCTAACAGCTGTGGTAATTACATATTTGTATACAGTACATACAGTATACTGATTACTGCACTTCTTAATTGCATTAAATGATATGCTATTGTACTACAAACAACCAAAGTTATAATTCGTGACAGGATTCTACAGAATGGTGACATATTAAGGAAAACACAACAAGGTTACGTGTTTTGAAATGTATCACTTGTTTGTAATACACTCCTATTGAACCTGATTGTTAAGCAGTTTCAAGCATTATATTTAAGTCCAAGCACTTGTCAAAGCTTGAAAACGCCACATTAAAATTCAAGTGTTTTCAAGTGATTTTAAACAGTCGCAGTAACCCTGCATATTATGTTGTATTTTACAATAAAACAATTTTAAGATCGCTTTGAGCTCTGGAAAATTCTGTGGGTATTCTTCCCTTCTTCCTGAAATGTTGCAGACTTACCAAGAGAATTGTTAGTCGGGCTTGTTGTAGCCCTAAACAATAATAATAACAATGTGTATTACGGTTATGATGATGATGATGATGATTATGATTATCTTCTTGTTTTTATTATTTACATAGTTGTATACAGTCTATGCTATTTACACATACGTTATACATCTATTGACACATACATTTGTATAGTAATACAAAAATAATAGTATAGTGTTATTTGTTATTAATATCGATATTGATATGTTATTAAAATAAAAACAATACAACAGCACAAATAAACAAATAAACTGTCAAATATGAAATAGTCCTTATACTGTGTTTTATGGTATACAATATAGTTGTATTACAAAGTGACAAGTGTAAAAAAAAAGAAACCCCTATGACAGGAATTTACAACCACTGACGTTTTTTTATATATATATAGAAGTGGAGGTCTGGTGTAGCAGTTTACCACTTTCAAACCTTCGTCAAACAGTATTTTTCAATGAGAAAGCTCAACTCTCCCATTCTTTTCTGTGCACCCGAACGCAGCATAAAGCCTTCTTTCCCACCTTCTTTGCACCAATCAGCGTCCGGCTTCAGTAGTAAACAAGCGCAAGTATGGGCGGGGAGACGCCGCTCATTGGCTGAGCTCTGATTTTCAGTTACACACCTCCTTTCTGACAACGTGTTCAGACACGAGTTTAGCCGGGGGATTGGGCTTGCTGGACGGGGGGAATACCGCTGAAAACAACCGGGCCCGGACTTTTGAATGCAAAGGGGAGTGATAAAAACGCACTAAAGTCAAATTACACATATGACATCGTCGCATCGTGCAAAAAGAAGGAGAAGATAAACAGAAGGATGAGAATGGAGTGTGTGTAAACAGTGTTGCTACAAAAACATAACGTCACCACCCCCCCCCCCCCCCACTCACTTCGTGTAGCTAGTCCAGGCAAATGCAATGAAAGTCTTATTTTGGATGCATTACAAGAGCTTACACGCATTTTAACATAAAGCTGTGAAATCCCTGACTCCTTATAAATCGGCTACTGCGAATTTGAATTTGCTGCGCATGATGATTTAAATGAAGCAAATAATCGACACTTTTCCAAACAAATATTACCTTAAGATTGTTTATAGTGGTGTCTTTGATTGGCTTTGGGATAACAACTGATCAGAAGTCATCGTTTATTATCCTTCAACTACAACCGTGATCTCCACCCGGCAACGCAGATTAAGATCAGGAGAAACATCCCCTCCTCCCTCCGTCCCTCCCTCCCCCGGCTCACCCGCTAAAAGGAAAACAATATCTGTTTTACTGTGTTTACTGTGCTCGCTGCAACACTAAAACCTACCCGCTAAGAGAAAACATTACGTTTTGTGGTAGGCTACTCACTCGTTCGGTGGAGACCTCCGTCCTGTCCGTCCAGTCGGAGCTGCAGCGCTGTCCCGCCGCTCGCCGGTTCTCCAGTCGGCCGGGGTGGGAAAGGGGGTTGGTCGGTTAGACACTCGCCTACGTACCGTACGTGTGTCTTTTTGGCTAACCAATGCCGGCAGCTGTGCAGAGCGCAGAGCTATCAACCGCCGTGCACAAAAGGATGATCTAGGTGAGGGGTTACCAGAGCAGCAGCAGCATCATCCTCTAGCTGTCCGTCTGTCTGTCTGACTGTCTGTCTCAAGCACACACACACACACACACACACACACACACACACACACACACACACACACACACACACACATTTGTGTTTGTTCATCTCAATCACGAGTATTAGAAATTATGTAGATTCTGTCCTTAGATACATAAATAAATGAAAAAAAAATATATATATATTTTTTAGCATAAAATGCATTGGTTTGAGTGTCTTTTTTCCACACAATTTCCCTAAATTTTATTAAAGATGCTACAAATAGCAATACAAATATATCCAATATACAGTATATATAATACCACAATAAATGAGGTCACTCAGACATGACAATTACTAGAAGTGCTGATAGAAATATCAAAATATTGGTATAAATGCTTATTTATTGAGGGATATGGCAGTAATGTGAGGATTGTGGTGCTGCTAAATAACTGTAATATGAAATATGTTTTGAAAAGGACACCTGAGTGTTCCTACAAGCATATTAACAGTTTTACTGTAATCCAAACACTCAAAACTGAAACTGCTGACAACATGGCATACATTTCAACCCCCAACATCACGTGGAAAGTTGCCTGCATAGAGTTCAAAACATAGACTGTAAATATTAATATGTACAGTCAATGGTTCAAACACAACCTGCATGTGTGTTTCCAATGTGTGTTGCAGAGCCCTTGCCTGTGTGTGTGGTGTGTGTGTGTGTGTGTGTGTGTGTGTGTGTGTGTGCGCGTGTGTGTGTGTGTGTGTGTTTCAGAGGCCGGATTAGTGTCGGCTGTCTGCACCCTCTCCACCAGACACCCAGTCAGCAGGGATTTTAGGGTCTGAGCACAGACAGAGAGAGAGAGAGAGAGAAAGAGAGAGAGAGAGAGAGAGAGAGAGAAAGAAAGAAAGAAAGAAAGAGAGAGAGAGAGTAAACCAATCCTAGTCCCAATCTGATTCCTAAACCAGACAGAGTTCCTTCTCTTGCTATTTCATTCATTAATGACTCCATGTAAGCTCGGCGAGCCTTCTGGCAACTGCCTCGACTGGTTAGACATACTGAGATTGATATAAAAAAAATAAAACTGATTTTTCATAGTTACAGAGTAAACAGTGTGCAGTACTTTTCAACAAGACATTAATGTGCTATTGTACAATAGGTATTAATGATTTGAAGGGCAAATGTTAGATTAGATGGGTGGTAGTGTTTTCGGGGGATTGCCAAAGTAACCCTAGTCTCGCATTGCCAGACCTTCCTCTACGGTGCTGCAGAGGATGGTCTGGCTAGTCCACACAGCATTCCGTAATGGGAGAAAAATTAGCTCTGGTCACAATCATCATAGGCGGAGCTAAGCGTCGGACGGAGCCACGGTGCCTCTGCAAAATAGCCTCGGGAAGGAACTTGTTTTGGTGGAACATGTGAACGTTCAAAGGTTGTTTTAGTCGTGCAACAGAAAACTCAGATTGGACAGATAGTCTAGCTAGCTGTCTGGATTTACCCTGCAGAGATCTGAGGAGCAGGGCGCGTGGGTAGCTCACCTGGTAGAGCGCGCGCCCACATATAGAGGCTTAGTCCTTGACGCAGCGGCATCGGGTTTGACTCCAGCCTGCGGCCCTTTGCTGCATGTCATTCCCCTTCTCTCTCCCCTTTCATGTCTACAGCTGTCCTATAAAAATAAAGGCCTAAAATGCCCAAATAATAATCTTAAAAAAAAAAAACAGAGATCTGAGGAGTAGTTAACCATAGTCTTAAAGGAGTTTAAAATTACAACACAAAGAAAGCGGAAGGAAACGGACATCCAGCCGAAAAGAATAACATCCGGCGGAATTTCCAACAGCACTCTAGCAATCCCGGAAGTGGAATGTCGTGAATATAGACTAGAGTAACCCTAACCCAATAGATACAGAGTCATACCATATATATGGGCATACAGTCTGGACCAAAGTGGTGGAGTGACTGACATCCTTTGAGTCATACCACCAGGTTGACTGTAAATGCTTGTTAAAATGAACTACAGTAAGTGCCTGAGTGCCTATTAACTACTGAAGAGAATATTTGCTGGTGAACATGTAGCATATTTCATGCAAAAATTAATAAACACAATTACATTTAGCAGAAAACTCATTTAAAGACCACCCAACATAATGGTTTGATTTCAAATCTTAAGTATTTTTTAAAGAAATAAGTAAAACATTCTCTGATTGCAGCTTCTTAAATGTGAATATTTTATAGTTTTTTCACTTCTTTATAACAGTAAACGGAACATCTTTGAGTTGTGGACAAAACAAAACATTTGAGGACGTCATCTTGGTCTTTGGAAAACACTGATCGACATTTTTATAGACCGTCATCAGCCCACTTCCAACAAGTGATCACCACCCATACAAATATAGAAATCTCTAATGTGAAATAACCAAAGCACAACATTTTGTGTTCATGTAGGGCCACATTGCTCACAATACACTGGCATTGTACACTGGCAAGAAAAGCCGAACTAGTGACATCAGTGTTACTTGGGTGTGTCACTTGGGTGTGTTTTACTTGGACAGTTCAGCAGACTAGCATGGCAACGCACGGCATGACAACTGGCATTACAAGAATGACAACTCCACTCCACTCCTCCTGCTTCGAGCTTTTGTGACCTTTAGTTTACTTTGAAGTGTCAGTAAGTCCAGGTGCCACTCCCATCTCATCACAATCGACCAGGGAAGATAAGGATGGATTTTCAAATATTCTGGTCTTTCTTGTCTTTGTTTCAGGACAAACAGACCCACAAGTACCATGCATGTCATACATGTTTACAATGAAGATAATACTACAGCAAAGACTTTACCTGCCCCACCGGGAGAAAACAATGGAACACAAAGACAAGAATACAAAAGAACAAAAACAAACAGAAGGTTCATCGCTTCCTTGATCATGAAAGGTCAATAAGTTAGAAAAGTCCCCTCTTATCACAATTTATCAGTGTTGACACATACAGTAGCCTGAATAACCAAAAGTCTCTTCCTCCATGATCTTTTCCCATCCAGCACAACAGTGCAACGGTGTCATTTAATAGTATATGAATAAAGGACCATACCAGTGGTTTGCAGGCTTTCTTATATGCCTTACATTTTTGGCAACCACTTTGCTAACCGTGCAGTTGTGTTTTAGAGTTTAGATGCATTTTTCTGTTCTAGCCATTTATTTCCTCACAGTATGAAACTTAGTCAGCAGACTCTTGAAACCTTTTTTGTGTCATGACTTGATGTTCACTACGATGTATTACAAACTTCAAGCCAGTTTCCAGAATCTGTGCATTTATTTTTACATGGTAGGCTACATACACGAGTAGAAACCAAGAGTGATATGGATACAACATCCTATAATCTTAAACTTCACAGTATGCAGTAGTTTGAAAACGGCTGGCAAAAATACTAAAGGATATTTTATGTTATTCACTTGCTTGCCAAGAGTTAGATGAGAAAATTTATAACACTTTTATATATGTTGGTTAAATATGAAGCTACAGCCAGCAGTCTGTTAGCTTAGCCCATGTTAGCATAAAGACGGAAAGAAGGTGGCTGGGGAAGCTAATGCTGTGTTCCATTTAGCACAGAAGGCGTAAGACGGAGCTGCGGGTGACGTCAAACCCGAGTTGACCGCGTTCCCGTACAACAAGTTGGAAGTGAACCGTTATTTCACAGTGGGGTTAGCTCTAGCAAGGTTAGCCAATGTTAGCAATACCAGTTGATGACAACGCACGCATTAGTCATGTATTTTGTCCATACAAACACCATAGCAACATTTATATCCCCAGATAGAAGTTGGACAGTACTCTGCATACGACTGGTTTAATGAGACACAAATAAGGCAGAAGAGCTAATTAACTGTATATAACTACAGCTTTTACTACTGTTGATGCACGGAGCCTTCATGTTAGATTTTGAGGTCGGCTTTGGTCGGAGGTTCTCCGACTTTTCGAGTCGTAAATCCGACTTCGGGGGGCTTTCCAGTTGAAATGTCCGACTTGGAACTCATAAATTCAGACTTCCCAGTTGAAATGGAATGCACTATAACTCTCTAAACTGTAGCTTCATATTTAACGACACATATGAGAGTGGTAGTATTGATCTTCTCCGCAAGAAAGCCAATAAGCATATTTCCCAAAATGTCGTACTAATAAGTAAATGTTATTTGAAAACAAGCTAAAAGTTTATTCCACTGCATTCTACTCAGGAGAAATCTTCATGGCAATTACATTTTTTTAGCTTGATGTATTGGGTTCACTTAACAGTAGGGAGTATTCATTTCCTAACTGGAAAAGAATAAAAACAGAATCCAAACTCTTTAAAAAGCATATTGTAAAATAGTCAAAGACGTAGATAGAAAGTTCTTGTTTAGATGAATTCAGAATCCAGAAGTGAGAGACTCTATCCAGATAAGTGAAGACTGACGTGATGAAGACAAGGTGTGGCGCTGGCAGAGGACAGGGCCAACGTTTCCTCCTGCCCTTCCTCTCTTTTTCCGTCCATCTGTCCATTTGGGATAATGTCAAGTGTGGAAAGCTGGTGTTCTGTGCAATATGAAGATGAGTGTGATTTGTCCTCTTTCCTGCTTCTTGTCTTAGAAATTGAGTACTTGTGTTTTCTGTGGTGTGTTACGTGGCTGTGAAGTTAAGTGTTCAGGACCGTAACTGACTGGTTAGTTGGTTGATGCTGTAGCTCTCTCCAGTGTGCTGGCAGGCATTTGGTGGGTCCTCCATGATGTCCCTGAGTCTGGAAATATCGATGAGAAAATGTAAGTGAAATGTAAACTTTTGATTGAAAATTTGTTTTTATTTAGAGAGAACTCACCTCCCATCCTTGTGTCAGTGTTCCCACCTCCCATCCTTATGTTCGTGTTCCCATTGGCTCCTCCCTTTCCATCAGTCTGTCAAAGAGAAATACATAAAGGATTAAAGGATATTAAGGACATAATGTATGTACAGTAGGCCAATATATCTATATAGCTCGTAAGGTAAATATGAGGCTACATCCAGCAGCCGGTTAGCTTAGCATTAAGTGCATTAAGTGCAATTGCTGTTGGGGGAAATATTGGGTGTCTGTTAATTACAGAGTGGGGTCTAGACCTACTCTATCTGAAATGTGTCCTGAGATAACTTCTGTTATGATTTGACACTATAAATAAAATTGAATTGAATTGAATAAAGACCGAATAAACGTATGTATTCCACGTATTTATTACTGTATGCACCACAATGACTGCCGATGTATATGAGTGCGAAAAAAAATGCGTAGGAAGGAGGTAAAACACGAGGCTTTTGAATGGGGGAGGGGAGTTTGTGTCATGGAAGAAGTTGATGGGAAAACGCAAGACTTTGACCCAGGAAACTGGTGTTCAGGTCCCGGGAGTAGTACTTTTCTAACTCAAACTACAATCTTTTTTCTAATCTTAACTAGCGGTTTTGGTACTTAAACTTAAGTGTCGTCGCCGCAGGACAGTCACTTTTTGACAGCTACACTTAACAACATTGGCCACTTAAATGTCCAGGAACTCACGGTTCTCT
The DNA here is from genome assembly GCA_023566125.1 of Zingel zingel. Taxonomy (NCBI): domain Eukaryota; kingdom Metazoa; phylum Chordata; class Actinopteri; order Perciformes; family Percidae; genus Zingel; species Zingel zingel. The sequence continues at coordinate 10,520,889 of CM042332.1, forward strand.
CTGCCAGGCTCAAAGTCACCTTTTGTCGGCTAAACTTAACAGCAAAATCCACTTAAACGACCGTCCCCTCGCAGTGACCTGTACCCGGCTCAAAGTAACCTTTTCTCGGCTAAATTTAACTGTAAAGACCGGTAAACCTGACCCCCAATTTCCACCGGTTGCGGAACAGCTGTGGAACGGCTGCGGAACGGCGGTGGAGTCAATAGGTTTCCATTAAAGTCAATGTGTGTATTTCCACTGACTGCGGAACGGCTGCGTTACGACTGCGTCCCGACTGCATCCCAGCTCCGGCGGTCCGTAGCCCTGCCGGACGCCGGAGAGCTCTGCAGCAATTCAGCACAATTCAGATTGTGCGGGACAGGAAGTCAAGCACAGAAACAAAATAAAATATCTGGTTAATTTTGGCACTACACCTTGAAAACACAGCACAGAGTTGTTTCCCTACTCTACTCCTCTGGATGGAAACAAACTGTTGTTGGTTTTGTGGTTCTATTCTACCTGAATTTGCGAGATCTAGTGGGCCCTCGTGACTTCAGCTGTCAGTCATGCACCGCAACAAATCCTGACCTGGTGGGTATTAACGGACGGCGGAGCACGTAGCCGACACACAGCGGAGCCGTTCTTCAGCCGTTCCGCAGCCATTCCGCAACCGGTGGAAATGAGGAGTAACTCTCACGTTTTCATAGGATATCATACGAACCTGTCAGGGTAGTGGGTTTCTGTTGTCATGTTTCCTGTTTTATTTTGGTAACTCTGTGTTTTGATTGATTCCTGTTTCCTTGTTATTCGTTCTGTTTTCCCCTGTATTCGTCTTGTATGTTTTCATCAAGGGGGTAAGCGAGCATCCGCAAAGCATACCTCCTATGGAGACATTTTAGATAGATACTTTATTGATCCCCAAGGGGAAATTATTATTATTATTATTATTATTATTATTATTATTATTATAGTTAATCATTATTTTGATGCTAACAAGCCATCACCTGCCGTTAGCATCCCATTGACTCCCATTCATTTTGACTTCACTTTGACAGCGAATAACTTTACATCTGAAGCGTTTAAAGACTCTGTTTGTCCATTGTTTATTTCTAAAGAAACACTACAATGTATAAAAGGCTCCGTTACCTTGTATCTCACGTTATGGCCCCGTAGCAGCTGTTTTTGTAAAAATAGGCTAACGATTGTGTCATAACCACACTACTTTCTGTCGCATAGTAGAGAAATTACCGTATAGTACAGGAGAAGCTCGCAGGCAGTTTCGACTCACATTAGCTGTTTAAGTTTAATTACTAATGTTAACTAGCATTTTAGTTAGCAATAATTAGCCTGTGCCTATGTTATCTCCTTACATATACCTACGCTCTCCGTCTCTGCAAGATTGGGAATGATTGAGATTTCTCTTGGCACAGCTACCAGAAGACTTACAACTTTCAGACAGGTTGCTCACGTCACATTTACGTCTTCAAGCTCAGTTTGAGGCTGTGCAGTAACGCTCAGCCATAACCGGAAAAGTGCTTCAAATAGACTTCACTGGTCTCCGTCGAAGTCTACTGCATTGCTTTGTCCATTCATTTTACTGTCTATGGTTTACTTCCTGTATTATTATTTGTTTGGTTTCATGTGTCCTGGTGTAGCTTTGTTTCCTGTTGAGTCTGATTTTGTCCCTAATGCTTTTCACCTGTTTGCTCTAGGGCTTGGCGATATATCGATATTGTATCGATATCGACTAGATTTCGTCTTAGATTTTGGATATCGTAATATCGTGATATGACATAAGTGTTGTCTTTTTCTGGTTTTAAAGGCTGCATTACAGTAAAGTGATGTACTTTTCTGAACTTACCAGACTATTCTAGCTGTTCTATTATTTGCCTTTTCCCCACTTAGACAGTATGTCCACATTACTGATGATTATCTAAAATTTAAGTGTGAAGATATTTTGTTAAAGCACCATTTGTCAACCCTAGAATATCGCCGCAATATCAATATCGAGGTATTTGGTCAAGAATAACGTGATATCTGATCTCCCTATCGCCCAGCCCTAGTTTGCTCCCTCCCTGCTCGTTTGCCCCCGTATTTAATCTCCTTTGTTCTGTTTAGTCCTTGTCATGTCCTCGTCGTTGTTGAGTGTGCCTGCTTGTTCCTGTTCTCTGTGTACCCCTTCTGTTGGAGCCTTTGGATGCCGTTTTGGAGACCAGTGATTGTTTTTGGAATTTCGTTTTGGATTCACTAAAACTCCCGTAAACTGGATTGTTTTTTTTTGTTATAATAAATTCTACACCTTCGTCTGTCCTTTCGTGTCGTGCATTTTGGGTCTAGAATCGTTTCCTTGCCTCAGCACTCAGCCAGCCGTGACAGGACCAGTTCTTGAGAATGCGTTGACACGCTATATCTTGAGTGCAACACCAAGACTGCCTTCAAGCATTAAGCATGCAACTCTCAATGACACAAGGCTTATCCCCCTGCCTGGGAATGTGGCCATTTGAAACAAATATATATACTTCACCCTTATGGTCTTACAAAACATTGTAAGGTTTAGTTACCTCGAAGCATACTGAGAGCTTTATACTAAAAATAGGATATATTATATTACTGATATGCAATGCTGAAAGACACTTATCAAGAACATTTGGGATGTTTTGGAGCGTGCTTAATCCATGATCTGCGGCACTGCCTATCAAACTCTCAAAGTAAGTTTCTTGGCCACAGCACAGGAAAAGTGAGCAGAACAGCAGTGGAACAAAACAACCTTTAGCAACATCAGAAAGAGTTGCTGGTGTCAAGCCGGGACTTTGTCTTACTGAGTGGGAGTACACTAAACTGATTTGGTGATGTTGTCCTTTGTGTCTCATTGCTTGTGAGTGTCTCTGCACTACTGCTATCTACTGAATCAATCACCCTTGAATCAAACTCCATTGTGTGCCATTTCCTAAGTGCATTACAGCTGCTATATTGTATTGTTAACATCCTAATTCCATTAGACATTTACAGGTCATATGCCCTTCACAAAGTAGTCAATAGTGCAGTATAATTGTAATCCTCCCTGGACTAAGTGCAGTATTGGACACACAGGACCACACTTTGTTATTGATAGGCATACAAACTGCCCCATGATAGACACTTTGTCCAATTATATGACTGTATGAGAGCTTTTCAGCCCTCCGAAGTAAAATTTTTTAGTTATTTCTGAAATCACAGTTGGAAGACATGTGTGTGTGTGTGTGTGTGGCCATTGCTGAATCTGTTATCAGCTGCTGATGTTTAAAATGTCATTTATCTTTTACTTTGTCCACACATGTTTCTACCCCATCTATCTGCTGCTGTATAAGAGCACTCTGGTCGGCGTGGGGAAGAGGTCGAGGTGGATGGCAGCGGAGTTTGTGGCCCGGAAGACGTTAACGGGAAAACACAAGACTTTCACCCAGGGAACGTGTGTTTGCCGCATAACGCTCACCTTTTGTCAGCTAAACACAACTGCAACGCTCCCTGAAAGGACTGTCCAATCACTGTGACCGGTACCCAACTCCCAGTAACCTTTTTTTGGCTAAATTTAACTGTAAAGACCGCTAAACATAACTGTCATGTGACCGGGGCCAGCGATCGCCTAATGTCGTACGATATCATACGAACCCGTTTATAAGAATACGTTGCTCCAGGATATGTAATATGCTGCTGCTTATCATCATTATTATTATTGATATCTTGGATTTTGATACAAAATATTATAATTACAATATGAAATTGTTATGACTGATGATTCTGTACATCATACCCAAAATGTTTGTCATTTAAGATGATATTAATCATATCAAGAAGATAATGGTCATGATGCAGTCACAACATCCTGATAATCCTTGGAAATACCTTTTGAGCTAAATTGAACATAATTAGACATTTTCATGTGTCCCAGGGTTTGCATGGTTTGACTCTAATGAGGCCAAATAGCAGCAACAACATCATAACCTCCACCGTCCTGCTGATTGCTTAATGCTTATTTGAAGCTACTGAACTGCAGAAGATACTACTTTTAGACAGAGCTGCAAAGATTAATTGATGAATTATCAACTATTAAATGAATCTCCAAACTGGAAAATAATCGACATTATCGACAATGAAAATAATAGTTAGCTGCAGCCCTACTTTTAGATATTGAAGATGCTACTGCATAAATGGAGTGAGGTATTTAATGACAGACAGACAGAGGGAGGGAGGGACAGAACTAGAAACACAGAGAGAGAGAGAGAGAGAGAGAGAGGAAGATGAGAAACAGGCGGTTCATACCTGTGTTTCGTTCACAGCATACGCATTGGCAGTTTTCCTGTAGATGACAAAAAAAGAAAATGAGAGCCTATCAAGTGTTATGTGCCATATGTGTGTACTCAGTGTTTACGGGGACTAAGGTGCATGAAGTCCTTTTTACACAGGTTTAATTTATGGCTCAAGACCTTTTTAAAACGCTGTCCGTCTGTTAGTAGTTTTCTCTCAGGCTCTTGTCTGAGTTTGTATCCTTATTGTCTTTATCATCCGGGTTCATACACACACAGATACACCGGGCCCTCTGGTCACAGTCCCCTGCTGACTCCAAAAGTCTATCTGTCCATAATGGCCATCATCCTACCCTCAGCCCTCTCCTGTCCTGCTGCACTGCAATAATCCAGTGCAGGATATGGTAAATCCCTGTTCATACCTAAACTTAAAGGCATAGTAAGTGATGTTAATCCAATACACTTTTTGTCAAATTCAGTTAATATCTCCTCCCGATCACCTAGCTCTCTATTTTCTGTGTACGCTGAAAAATTGTAACTGTTGTAAAAGTTGTAATTGTTCGGCAGTTGAGTTCAAATATCAACTATCAATCGCTTACTGCACCTTTTTAAGGCGGTTTCTCATATAAAATCTGGACAATGTCCAACAAATCAAGAGGGACAAGTTACCCTTTCTTTTTCCCTCATGTAGCATACAACAGGAGATTGTCAGTTGGCATCAAGACTCACGTCGGGTTACGTAGTTACGTTGTGATTTGGTCACAAACAACCGGTCGACTGGTCATAAAATTTCTTTTAAAGGGTTTTGGCATTGCCCCTTACTGACAAAAGTAAATTAGTAAAAAAAAAAAAAAAATGACACACTGAAGTAATCATTAGGCTTACTGTATATAAAAATAGCTCTCCCTCAGCAACTGAAAACATAACACGTTTTCAGCGCTTGTGAGTCAGACTGCTTTTCCCCTTATTGTCTTCCTTGTATTACACCTTGAAGTACTCCTTGATGCAACATTGCACAACATCTGCTCTTTGTCTTATCTCAATCAACATACATTGGCACCAGTGTGTCCCCTCCTTTAAACATAAAAAAGAATTTTATGAGTTATAATCACTGCAGTCCCATTCCGGTTTTCATTCCTCTGGGTGACAAAAAAGCCATGGAATGTAAAGAAACAGACTGCGGAAGATAAGACAGTTCCTGTGTCGCTGTCACTGGTATGATTGGCATGACAAACGCAGTAATGGGCGTGCAAACACACATGCATGCATAGATTTGTGTGAAGAAACTGACACACACGCACACGCACACACACACACACACACACACGCACACACACACACAACGTAAATGATTCCTGACTGCGCTTCTTTGTTTCCTCCTGATCAAACAGGCAACACCCTTCCCCAAAAATCACCTATCGAGTTGAACAAGTCCCTGTTTTGTGCTGCTAAAAAGAGATGAATAGCAATCAAAGCCTCCCCTGTGAAATTGAATGTGAAAAGAATGTATTAGCCAACGCATAGTAAGCAGCTATTCCAGACAGGAGAAGACTTGCTTTACTGGGTGGTAGCGTTGGTGACAGGCAGTGGTGGAAGAAGTATTCATATCCTTCACTTGAGTAAAAAGTACTTATATCACACTGTAAAAATACTCTGTTACAAGTAAAAGTCCAGCATTGAAAATGTTATTTGAGCAAAAGTTTGTACGTATCATCAGGAATGTGCACTTTTTTAGTATTAAAAGTGAAAGTACTCAATACAGAAAAATACTAAGTACTTAGTTATATTCCACCACTGGTCACAGACAGCTTTTATTTTATAGTATACTTGAGGAAGACAGGCATGACTTGACACAAATATGCTCAAATGAATGCCACTGTTGGTTATGACGTCTCACCTCTGACACTTGAGGCAAAGGGCGAGGAGAGTGACGCTGAGGATGAGGAAGACAACCAGGGAGATGACACCCACCTCTGGGGATGTAACCCAACCCAACATGCCAACCATCCCTACTGGAGCCATTGTTCTATAGTGTTCTGTAAAAGAAAGGCAAAAACCGCACCAAAAGGGTCATCAAAGTGGGCACACGTTGAAAAAGCAGAATTTATGACCCAACAAAGCGGGTATATAGGCTGAATGTGAATTTCTTTACAATCAATTTTTTTTTCTCCATTAGATACTGTACAATCTGATGATGTCCAGTCAACATACAGCATCTCACATGTTGAAGTTTAGCATTTTTTTAGATGAACATATTGTTCACAAAGAACCATAGTGATAAACAATGAAGCAAAAAAAAACAAATATAACACAGGGTTTTCCTAACTTACATTGTATGCTGCTTGACTCCACGGTAGCTCTGTCACCAACTGCTATCAGTCATTCAACTGCCTTTTCTTTATGTGGCTCACAGCCGCCAGGTGACTTAGGGAGGGACTCCGTTCATTGGTGTCCTGTGTGTTATGAAGGAGGTGCTGGCACAAGCCCAGAAACAGCCCATTGTCTTCTTTTGGGCATCACTAAATCACATTGGCACCTTAGATGTCTGGATTTTTCACTGATGTTGCAGGAATGCACGTTTCCCCCCAATTAATCAACACAAGATACGTTTCAAACTTGTGCTTACAAATACTCATGTGGGGGAAATGTGAGAGCTGAACCAACCACTGATGTTAATTTATGTATAGCTTGCACACGCACACACACACACACACACACACACACACACACACACACACACACACACACACACACACCATCTTTGTTGTGTTGTATTCCTGAGCTATGAGTTATTTATTTTTTATCGCATTCTCTCAACCACACTTTTTACATTGTATGTCTACTAATAAGGAGGCTATTACTGTATATGACTCCATGGTCACATTTTTTCTTTGCGATTTCACTGTTGCAGACAAATTCCAAATCGGAATGAAATCATTAGAGTCTCGCTAGAGTCTCAATCGTTGTTACGGTGTAAGGTGGTCACAAAACTCAGTACAAGTCTGTCTTTTTCCCGTCTTGACGTTTCGAGTTATCCAACTTGTTTGATATTATCGTATATACGTTTTAAGTCTTGGTAGTAAATTCTTATAGTCTGTGACTAACAAACTCAGTGACATTATGGCAGATTGTCTTTCGATGAGATATGGTTGTCTTTAGATGTGAGAGGGTGTCAGACTTTCGTCTTTTCAGAGTCTAGAAGGCATTACTCTTTCCTTCTTTGTCTACTAAGAGCTGTCTAGCTGAAACTTCTGAAACATACTCACAAGGGAGGTATTACAGACAAAAAAGAATCATTGTTCTAACGCCGAGCAGGGTTTGGAGGCAGACTAGGGCCAGTGTAACTGGATTACTGTGCTTCAGAAGTGCAGTTTGAGTTCTGGAAGTGAGGACATTTCAGCTGATCACTTTGAAAAGGTCAGGGCTTAAGTCATGGAACAAAGTCATAATGTTACTGGTAAAGTAACCCCTGTAGTGGTGAGCTCTAGGATGAATGGTTAGCATATGAAACGCTGGAAAGTCCAATACAAAAAGAAATACCAGCATTGTCTACAGGATATTCTTTGTGAGTAGGTGGAGTGGGGCAAAATTGCAGTGTGTTAATGTCAGTTGTGTGCATGTTTCCTACTCCTGCATAATATTTCTATCAGCCCGGAAGTCTTTTTTTTGGGACTGCTTAGTCAGTGGAATTACCACATCCAGTGCCAAGCATAATTGCCATAGGGGCAGACCATTTATGCTGTTCTGCATTCACGCTATAATAAAATAATTAAACATGTTTCCCCCCTAAAGAAACTGTGTTTTTACATTTTTCAGAAAAGTATGCCAAATTAATTATACTGAATAAAATTGATTTCTGTTGGGTTTTCAGTAGAGCTTCGACTTTAGCCAGGAGACCGTTAGCTTAGCCACAGCTAACCTGGCTCTGTCTGGTAAAACAAAATCAACCTACCAGCAACTCTGAAGCTAATAAACATGTTATGTCTTATTTGTTTAATCCATATAGAAAACGCTTTAGACACAGCAGGGCTAGCTGTTTGCCCTTACTTTCAGTCTTTACGTTGAGCTAAGCTAACTCTTTTCTGGCTCCAGCTCCATATTTAACCGACAGATACTTAGAGTGGTATCGATCTTCTCTTGTAACTTTCTGCACAAAGGTGAATAAGTGAATATCCCAAAATGTAACTATTCCTTTAATAACATAATTTTTATGAAATAAAGTTTTGTCGATGCAGAGACATGCAGTAAGTTAGAAGAACTGCATTGATTAATACACACACACACACACACACACACACACACACACACACACACACACACACACACACACACACACACACACACACACACACATACCTCACCACCCCTGACTCTTTTTTTATGATTAACATTTTTTCTTTTTTTAAACAGCATACAAATTACACCATTTACAACATGAACACATCCCATTTCCCCGAACACCCACATTCATCATCACCACTTACTGAAAAATGAAGACAAGCTAACATAACAACTGTAATTTTTCAATACAATACAATAAAACAAAACCAAAAAAACTGCTGTAAACCAAATCAAAATATGTATATGTGACAAAACACTAAGCACATTGAATACGCCTCGCCACAATACATAGCTTCTTAGGAGCCCTCCAGAAAGCTCACGTATGTTCCCCATTTTCTAACGTAGACATTCAATCTGGCAAATTGTTTGTATGACATCTTTTCAAATGCTCACTCTTGGATTGACGGCACCCCTTCATTCCTCCATTCTCTTAAAAGAATCTGTCTGGCTATCATTAAACTGTAGTTTGGACCCAACTTATGTGCTTATCCATCCCGCTTAGGATTGATCCATCTCCTAGAACCCCTTAGCTGAAAGAGAGACTGAGTAGGGATCCCCCTACTGTATATATTGTATACAATTGAGTTGCATATTAAATTGGGCAGAATGGATGAAAAGAAATGGATATTATTTATGTATCATGTTTTAATGTTAAACATACAACCGGAAGGCATAGCGACTCCTTAAGCTTAACAGTATGTCTACCATTACCTTAATTAATTAACCTTAATTTTCTTTTCACAAAAAGGCCAATTTATCTTTGCTATTAAAATGTTGCATTCATATTAATGTATATTTTCAGACTTATTTTAACTTTTGAAAATATTTTTTTTTTTTACATAATTTGTTGGTCCCCCTGTGCTAACTTTGAGGACCCCCTGGGGGTCCCAGACTCCCTGTTGAAGATCAATGTCCCAGAACAAATAATCTTGGGCTGAATGGAACCTGGATCCCTGCAATCCAACATACAGTAGGTTATCATGTATCCCAGTCCAAAATTCCTGGACCTTACCACAGGACCATAGGACATGAAGAAAGTGGCCGTCCTCGGTCTTACATTTCCAACAGTTTAGTGTGTCTTTCAGACCAATTCTAAACAATCTGGAGGGAGTCCAATAGAAGCGATGTATAATCATGAACTGAATGAGGCCCACCCTCACATCGTGTGACTTAGTTTTAATATTCCTGCAGATTCTGTCCCACTCCTCATCATCCAGTGTAATACTCAGATCCCTTTCCCATGTCTTTTTGAGGGTTGACCAGGCTCCATCCCCCAGGTTCTGCATATACACCCCTGACTCTTAAAGATCACACACACACACACACACACACACACACACACACACACACACACACACACACACACACACACACACACACACACACACACACACACACACACCTCTTTATTAGTAATGACATCGACACCAAGTAACACCCATGCCTATTACTTGTTTAACAGCCCCATTCTGTCATAATAATCTTCTCGCGCCTCTTCAGATCAGACAATCTATAGCTCTCAGCAATTTTCATTTGTTCCCTTTCTGAGAACTGTATGAGATTTTCTCAGTGGCACAAAGCCAAATCAATAGCCACATTTTCACAGCAGGGGTAAAGGAAGCCTACAGGAACCATGGCCAATTTTAAATATTTGTAACATAACCCTGAAAGCACAATTTCTGAATGAACCTTGTTAACAAAAGATCTATATTTGTGGGCAAATTGAAAAAATAATAACCTTCCTGACGCTAGGCGAGTTTCACCCTGCAGAGGAAAGTTGGCCACCGTGCATTTATGAATCTAACAATGCTACCACAGGGTTCACTAACACACACTGCTGGGCCCACATTTTTTTATTCAGACTATCTCAAATAAATGACAGTGACAAATTATATTTTTCAGGGTCTGTGTTGCCCGCACATTGCAAAACATTTCATTATTCAATTAAATATTGAGAAACATTCCTCTTCAATTCAAATTTCAGAAATAGTTTGACATTTCAAGTAATATTCTAATTTGCTTCCTTGCAGAGTGTTAGGTGATAACATTGACAGCACTCATGTCTGTACCAAGCAGCTACCTTCGTTGCTGAAAAATGAGCCAATGCTAAGTGCCAAACACTGCAGTTTATTGAGTGGCCATTTGAGTCTGGCTCCAAAAGTGAATCAATCCCCATAGACACCCATGTTAAAGCAACACAAGAGAACTTTTCCCGCTTCGGTCCCCCTACAGGTTGACTCATTGGAACTAGAGCGCACGCTACTCGATCTGGCAAACTTGTAATGTAATGGACAATTCCACTTCCAACCTGTAGGGGGACCAAAGCGGGACAAGTTCTCTAGTGTTGCTTTAAAATGCCCAACTTTACAGCGGAATTAAACATGTTTACAGCCTGGTACAAAAAAATGGTTTTAGTCTCTATAGCTAATTTCCACCTTTGTCCATTTTTGGATTAGCTAACCTCAGACACTGCCAAGATAGTGACGGCTGGAAGCCGCCCACTTTGAGCTTCATTTTGGCTCTGAGACTACGTCCATATTTTAAAAAGTACTGGACGTAGCATTGGTGATGTCACCCATTGGTTTGTGGACTGCCGTTTTGAAGCCTCGAATTTGGCAATTTGGCCGTTAACATCTTGGTTTTTTTGACGATTTTTGATGAGAGGGGGGAGCTGGGGAGGATGACACACCCAGCCAGTGATGTTTATAGTTGCAAAACCCTAAAGAGGGAAAATTGCAGATTTTCAACCCTTCTGAAGCAAGTCATCCAGTGGACTGGTGGGTAAATACGGACCTCCAAACTGCCGCCGTTCATCTGCATGTACGGCAGTACACAGAAAATCGTCAAACTTTCCCTTAAGTTACCAGCTAATGCTCTTGGTAGCTAGCTTGGTTGGCAGAGCGCTAAACAAGACATATTTAGGGGACCAAATGTTCCAAATAACTTTGAAGTGAAAACAGTGAGAAGGTCGACATTTAAGACGAAAACATGGACAACACCCAAAACCAGTTCACAGCTATTTCAATGTACACAGTGCCATGGTTAGCATTGCTAAACCTATGCTATGTCAGCGTGTAGCCACGCCCTAAAGCATCCTCTGCTTTATCGTCAATTTTATAATAAATGGGACAATAATTGACTAAATGAACCTCATGCTGCATTGAAGAAGACTTAAAACTAGCAATTGAGGCTATAAACTCATTATGAAAATGTTTATTGAGGTAATAAATCAAGAGAGGCGTAGGGTTGTTTTCTAATAGACTTCTATAGAAACAGACTTCTTTTTGCAACCAGTGGAGTCGCCCCCTGCTGGAATTAGATAGAATGCAGATTTAAGGTGCTCCCACATTGGCTTCACTTCTCATGCCTGGAAGCTCTGTCCATTATTTGAACACTCTATTGTCTGTAGCCTACATTAAAAAAGAAGCTGCAGCCACCACCAGCTGTTTAGCTTAGCTTCGCTCAAACACTGGACACAAGGGGAGCAGCTAGCTAGCTTACTTCTTTCTTTGTTATGCTTTCCCTTAGTTCGTTTCACCCATCCACCCTATAGACTAGTCCAAGACTACACACACACACACACACACACACACACACACACACACACACACACACACACACACACACACACAGAGAGTTAGTGTTTTGTCTTGCAATAAAAAATCAAATAAAAGCTCACTAATAACACTAGTTGCCTGGCAGCCAAGATATTTTGGCAGATTTTGTTACCTTTAAACAAGCTAACTGTTTCCCTCAGCTTCCTGTCTAAACCGATCTTACGGACAGATATGAGCTTCTCCTTTAACGCTTGGCAAGAGATCCCCAGTGGTGAAATTACAATCTAATTTTATCTCATTGTTTTTGGGAAAACTATTCCTTTAAAATGAGCCATGAGCTCTGACTCAGACAATTATACTGGGCCATCAGTATCACTCCTCCCGAGGGAATTCACTTTACATGTTCCAAACAAAAGGTGTGGCTACCAGCTGAACATGACTGAAATACAATATTTACCAAATAACAAAGAACAGGCAAAACCAGACACACTGAGAATAGCCTGGTTCCCCCACATGGACAAACAGGTTGAACAAAATATATTTGTTTAACATCATAGTGTTTAAACCATAGACTAGAATATTTAAAGTCTATGGTTTAAACACCCCTGATTTATTCATAGCTTGTTCTAAATATTCAGTATTTTCCAGGGATTTGCAAACGTTTCCATTTTACTCTATATTATACTCTATGTTTTATGTTATCTTATGCTTTCGATGTCGACATGTTACATGGTGTTCTGTAGTGCTTGGCCTTGCTGGGTATCTAGTGTAAATCAGCTAAATATCATTATGTTGAGATAAACCAGTCTTTGTTCTTCTCCCACTTCTGCCAATCAAAATCTTTCAATTTAAAAAAGAAGAAGATTATTTATTTTCATTTTTGAATAAAAATCAAATACTAATAGGACAGAGGAAGAAGACATAGAAAAACCATTAGTAAGTCAACCCTTCACCACATCCTGAGGGTATTTTGATTTGGCAAGTAAATAAAACAAAAACCATGCAGGTGGGCCTTTTTGCACCTGCGGTTCTGTGTTGTCCACACACACACACGCGCACACACACACACACACACACACACACACACACACACACACACACACACACACACACACACACACACACACACACACACACACACACACACACACACACACACACACTATAACTGGATCTGCTGAGGGATTTTCCGCCAATTTGTCTATCCCCCTGCCTTAGTATTAAACTAGCTTCTTTGTTCACTTAAATCTCACTGGCAAGTCCACATTGGTGAACACCATAATCCAGATTTGCTCTTTCACTCCATCATTCAAGGTTGACCATGAGAGCCTTTGTTGCAAACAGGAATGTCAAGTATTGTAAAGTTTGAGAAGCACGTTTGGAGGAGCTGTATGTCCAAAACTGGACGGGCAATTCATTTTGAACACACAGTTGCTGGTTTTCTGTATCAGATTAGGAAAAAGAAGGATGAAAATGCATGTTCGCTACAGATATTTACAATATATGTGATTATTATTCTAACGTATTTCCTAAAATTAGGAGCATTTTAAGATATATAATTGTATTATTATATTAATTAGGTAATTAGATAATCATTTAAACCCAATCTCAATTTCAATTCAATTAGCTTCATTGGCATGACAATAGAGCAAACTAAATTAAAAATGTAATTGAACAAACAAACAAAAAACTTGTTGCAAACATGTTTACAGAAGATTCATTAACATATCACATATTAAATAGATAGGTGTTACGCAGGTTCTATACTGTACTGATGATTGCTAATACAATACACTGCACTACAAGACATTATATTACACATACGATACACTTCAATTTTGTACAATTTAATATAATTACTATACAATACTATTCAAATCTGTAATTTTGGGATCCTATAGTGGTTGTGAGTTCCACAGGCTATGGCAGGCAGATACATATTTAGCTGCCATATGAGCTGTTGTCCCTTCTCTTTACCAACACTTGTCACTTGTCTTTCTCTTGTTTGCCCTGCAGTTGCTTGGTCATGTGCCTCATTGTGATGAGTGCTATTAGGATGCCACCAAGGAACAGGGCGGGGAAGGATACACAAGCCCACCACAGCTGCCTCTCTCCAAATACCTCCAGTGCTGTATCTCTCCGCCTGGCGTATTCCCGGAACAGAGCCTCCAGCTGGAACATGGTGCATAGGGACAGAAGGATGTGGAATATCTGGTGACCCTGACCCACAAAGTCACAGTGTCCTGGGAAGAAGCGCTCAGGGATGTGACAGGAGAAGAAGAGGGCGGACAGAAGGAAAGAGGCAATCTGGAGGGCGTGGAAGGGCAGGGAGGGCTCCTGTGTCCAGGAGACAGTTAACAGGCAATGGACTACGGGGCAAATGACCAGGATGTATGCTAGGGTGGTTGGGATCAGCTGGCAGATTTTACGCTGCATTGGATATGGGCGCTGATACCTGGACTTAGCAAAACAGCAGCCTGCACAGGAGAGGCACCCAAAGAAGGCGGCTCCAGGTAGATACAGCAGCCCGATGTAGCTTTCTCTCCACACTGGCTCTGATGTGTAGAAGTAATGGCCAAGTGCGCAACCATACTGATACACAGCTACACCCACATAGTCCATGAAGAAGAAGAAGTAGTGTGCATGTTCAGAGTGAGACTGCAAGAGGTGAGCTACCACACTGAAGAACAGATAGGTGAGGGAAGACACCAGGAAGAGGCTCAGAGGTAGGGAGGCTAAGTCCAAGGTGTACCCCAGGGCGGCTACGTTGGCCCACCAGCGGAGCAGCAGCACAGGACCTGCCAACAAGTGAGTCCACACATTCAGGAATTCATTGTGTCTCTGGAAGAGGCTCAACAGGTAGCAGCGCCAGTGCTGTTGGACGGGACGGTAGCCTGACAGGATGTAGGGCTCTTGGAACAGAATGGGGACCTGAGAGGCGGCAATGGTGGGGCTGGGCGAAGGAAAGGAAGATGGGATGAGGTCCGAGAAGTGGGGCAGCCGGCTGATGCTCAGGGTCAAGGTATTGAGTCGCTGCAGAATATTGCCTGACATGGCTGGGTGATGGGTGGAGGAGAGGAAGAGGAGATGAAATACAGACAGAGAACTGCTGGACAGGGCACCCTGTGGGAGACAAAACTAAAAAAAGATACAAAGGAGAGTGCCACTAAGAATTTAATTAATATTTGAAAACTGCAAGGTTATTTATAAAGAAAGACATCATAATGGCTCATAGCCTAATAGGAAACAATATACTATGACAAGCACTATCTACGGCAGTGGTTCTCAACCTGTGGGTCGCAAGAAAAAAATTGAATAACATGACTAGACTAGACTGAGGAATGTTTTTTACATTACCGTGTGAGTTTGGTACATTTCCTGTGTTATTTCAGAGCTTCATTCACAGAAAGGGGTCTGAAGGCAGGTCAGGAAGAGAGAAAAAGTCACAAACGCATCCAAAATCCACAGAGCCTGGAGCACACCGGACAAGGCTAGGTGCTAGCTGCTAAAACTAAAACTAAACTGTCATTAAAGCAAAGCAATATTTGTTTACATGTAGCAGAGCAAGGGCGTCAGACTGGGGGGAAAAAGGGGACTGAGCACCCATGGCCCTCATGTGAGGAAGGCCCAAAAAGATGCTAGAATGATTAGCTGTGGATGCGGGGAGGGGCCCATAGAAAATGCCTATCGGGCTACGCCCCATTCACAAAAATCACTGAAAATCAGCAGGTGTAGGTGTGAAGAAACAGCTGTTTACACCGGTTTGCAGCTCTCTTTCTCTCATTTTTGAAGGGGGTGGGGGGGTCTCGAACACCATCCATATTATTTTGGAGGGTCGCGACTTAAAAAGGTTGAGAACCACTGATCCAGGGTGAGATTTTAAAGTCATTTTTGGCTGGACCGTAGGACCGCAAGACCATTGGACCATCAAAACTCTGTCCGTTTGTCGCTCTGTTACTCTGTGACTGAGTGATGAAGTTCCGCCATTGGTTGGAATGAGTGTGAAAGTAGTGCAGGGAAACAATGCCACTGGGCCTTAAGTTTCCCTTTACAGTTTCCAGCAGAAACTGAATGTTGTTTGTAGAGCAGCAACAGCAGTGTCTACAACAGTACAGTCACCATATAAACTCATACTGAGTGAAGTTTAGAAAGAATGAAGATTCAAGAGATGTATTTGTCACAGACATCAGTCAGTATTAGTCATTCATCCTGTTCTCAGCCCTCATTCCTCTCCTGAGGATGTCATCGACATGCATAATAATTAGCCATGTGGATTTTCTGCTGCAAGAGGGAGGAGGGGCTGATTTGACTCAGCTAAGTTTGCAAGAATTTGCCAACTTTTAAGATACGTGGCAAACTAAGATAAACAGACTTCGTACAGACAGCTTTTGTTTGTTTGTTGTTTAGCCCACATAAGTCGTTCAAGCAGCAATTACGACCTATATTTACGTTTATAGTGACGACGCCCTCTAGTGGCCATAGTAGTAATGACGAGAGCAAACAAACTGGACTATCGCTCAGGAGACCCGTTTGAAAATGAAAGTAAATGGCAAGGTTTCTTTTATCTTTACGGAACAAACGGAACTATGTCACGTTCTGCATCACGGGCGTAAACCACAATCATTTTCAAAGCCTAACTAATTAGTGTTGGTGCCTAAACATAACCCAGTAGTTTTTGTGCCTAAACCTAACCAAACTGTGGGCGTTTCCCAACATTAACGACGTGTTTAAAACCGTGACCAATACGTTCTCTGGTTTAGATATAAGGTGGTATTTCCTGTCACCTCTAAATTGTTGTATTTCCTGACGCTAAATTAACTTTTTTATCCACCAGCCAGGGTTAAAGAATATTCAAATTTTGCCAGCCACTCAATAGATTACTATTGTTTTTTGGCTAGTGAGTGAAGCAAATCTACCAGCCACTTCCATATTTTACCAGCATTTGGGTAGTAGATGGTGCTAATTTTGGACCCAGGTCGTATTAGAGGGTAGGAATAAACGACCGTTATCATCGTATGGTTTGAAGGACTTGTTGGCACAGTTCTCCTGTAAAACATAACAGCAGTCACTTTTATAGCTCATTTTCATCTGCAGTCTCTTGGCACTCACAAGCTTACCGTCCCCACATTAATAAAACAAATACACACAACACGAGAGCATTAGAAAAGGCAGACATTCGTCTCCATAACTCGTAAACTGGAAAAGCAGGTATTTAGTCACAGGTTTGGCTAAAAACCTGCTTATACCGTCCGACCGGGTTGACCGTCCTCATGTAACACATACCCAGAGACATAGAGAGGAATGTGAACCACTCCTGTCACCAAGGTAAATAAGCACCTAAAGGACACAAGACAAAAAGCCACCTGTCTGAGGATAGTCTACTGCTGAAAACAGCTACTGTATCCCTGACCATTACCCTTTTTATTGTCATTGTCACTGCCTGCAACTATTTACATCTTAAAAGTTATAATGGGAGTTTTGAATTGGGTTGATCTTGGCCAAACACGTTGAAGTCTTTCAAGCCCTTACGATTTATGAAAACAGACCTTGTGCAAGTTAGTCCTGGAAAAGCAGAACATTTGAACTCATAAAGAAATAATAAAGAGAAATTAAATGCTATTTTCCTTTTATCTCCCTTGATTTTGTGGCAAAGAAACTGTATGTATATGCTACAGCGGAGACAGCCCCATGCACAAAAACACGTTGCACACACCTTATGTCAACACAAATGATTGGCAAAAATAAAACCTTCAATTTGCAATATGTGTACAAAGTAACACTGCAAGGCATAACACACTGCATATAGCTATATTATTCTTACTACTATTATGTCACTGCTACTACATTGCACATATCTGTACATGCTGTTCATACACTGTTCATATTACATAGCCATATTTATTCTGCTCTTAAAACATGGCTATATATTTACTGTCCTGTCTATGCAGCATCTGTATATATGTGTAGACATGTGGTGTCACTTGTATATCACATTGCACTTTTCTGCACTTCTGTTTAGACGCAAACTGCATTTCGTTGTCTTTGTACTTGTACTCTGCACAATGACAATACAGTTGACTCTAATCTAATCTAATGTTCTGTGGTTATTCTGGTGGTAGGATCTAAGAAGAAGAAACTCCTCTCACCTGCTTGTATCGGCACAACACCTGTTTCCCCTCTGTAGTCTCTGCAAGAAGAAAAACCAGCCTAACTATATTACGGCAGGCTTTACTTCTGAAGAACGTTCACACACCTACAGTGTACCATGTGGCAGGGAGGAAAGGGTAAAAACACAGCCGACATGACAGCCTGCCGGCAGAGTTGGGAGCCTGCATGGGCGCGGTTAAACTGATCAGAAAAGTGCAGTGTTGATAACTGTCTAAGCTACAGTGCCTTGCGAAAGTATTCGGCCCCCTTGAAATTTTCGACCTTTTGCCACATTTCAGGCTTCAAACATAAAGATATAAAACTGTAATTTTTTGTGAAGAATCAACAACAAGTGGGACACAATCATAAAGTGGAATGAAATGTATTGGATATTTCAAACTGTTTAAACAGATAAAAAAAACTGAAAAATTGGGCGTGCAAAATTATTCAGCCCCCTTAAGTTAATACTTTGTAGCGCCACCTTTTGCTGCGATTACAGCTGTAAGTCGCTTGGGGTATGTCTCTATCAGTTTTGCACATCGAGAGACTGAAATTTTTGCCCATTCCTCCTTGCAAAACAGCTGGAGCTCAGTGAGGTTGGATGGAGAGCGTTTGTGAACAGCAGTTTTCAGTTCTTTCCACAGATTCTCGATTGGATTCAGGTCTGGACTTTGACTTGGCCATTCTAACACCTGGATATGTTTATTTGTGAACCATTCCATTGTAGATTTTGCTTTATGTTTTGGATCATTGTCTTGTTGGAAGACAAATCTCCGTCCCAGTCTCAGGTCTTTTGCAGACTCCATCAGGTTTTCTTCCAGAATGGTCCTGTATTTGGCTCCATCCATCTTCCCATCAATTTGAACCATCTTCCCTGTCCCTGCTGAAGAAAAGCAGGCCCAAACCATGATGCTGCCACCACCATGTTTGACAGTGGGGATGGTGTGTTCAGGGTGATGAGCTGTGTTGCTTTTACGCCAAACATAACGTTTTGCATTGTTGCCAAAAAGTTTGATTTTGGTTTCATCTGACCAGAGCACCTTCTTCCACATGTTTGGTGTGTCTCCCAGGTGGCTTGTGGCAAACTTTAAACGACACTTTTTATGGATATCTTTAAGAAATGGCTTTCTTCTTGCCACTCTTCCATAAAGGCCAGATTTGTGCAGTATACAACTGATTGTTGTCCTATGGACAGAGTCTCCCACCTCAGCTGTAGATCTCTGCAGTTCATCCAGAGTGATCATGGGCCTCTTGGCTGCATCTCTGATCAGTCTTCTCCTTGTATGAGCTGAAAGTTTAGAGGGACGGCCAGGTCTTCGTAGATTTGCAGTGGTTTGATACTCCTTCCATTTCAATATTATCGCTTGCACAGTGCTCCTTGGGATGTTTAAAGCTTGGGAAATCTTTTTATATCCAAATCCGGCTTTAAACTTCTCCACAACAGTATCTCGGACCTGCCTGGTGTGTTCCTTGTTCTTCATGATGCTCTCTGCTCTTTAAACGGACCTCTGAGACTATCACAGAGCAGGGGCATTTATACGGAGACTTGATTACACACAGGTGGATTCTATTTTTCATCATTAGTCATTTAGGTCAACATTGGATCATTCAGAGATCCTCACTGAACTTCTGGAGAGAGTTTGCTGCACTGAAAGTAAAGGGGCTGAATAATTTTGCACGCCCAATTTTTCAGTTTTTTATCTGTTAAAAAAGTTTGAAATATCCAATAAATTTTGTTCCACTTTATGATTGTGTCCCACTTGTTGTTGATTCTTCACAAAAAAATACAGTTTTATATCTTTATGTTCGAAGCCTGAAATGTGGCAAAAGGTCGACAAGTTCAAGGGGGCCGAATACTTTCGCAAGGCACTGTATATTGGTGCTTAAAACTTTGTCAGCAACATTCAATATGATGTTTGGGTTCATCTTTATATCATCCATATTTTGATTGGAAACTTGGAGAAGTTAATTGTGTCAATGTTTGCATTGACCAGAATTCTTTATAATTATTATTTATTTTAAAAAAGAATTTTGGTTTACCAGGGACCATGCATATTTATGAACATTTTTGTATAAAAACACTATGTAAATATGCCAGAATTAGTAAAAATAAAAATAATTTCATCTGCAGTCCCTAGGCAGGTGATAGGACTAACATAGAGACAGCCAGCAGTCACACAGCACTCATTCACTATAAGTTAAAAGCTACACATAATGGTGACATATACAGTACATTAACAAAACAAACAAAACAAAACAAAAATGCATGATGACAAAGACATTATTCATCCACCTCTGTACTGCATTCAATTTAACAGTGAAAGTGTATGGGTGATGAAAAGTGAGTGCATGTCTGGTTTTCTAGGAGCCACTGTTTTAAGTGAGTTTTAAAGGTGTTGAATGTAGCACACTCTCTTATTGGGAGGGGCAAGCTATTCCAGAGTTTACCTCCTATTATTGACAATACGTTTTGTCCAGAAGTGGTGCGTCTAAATGGCTAAAAGCCAAAGAATGTGATTATGTAACACTTTATATACCAAACAAGCATACTTGAAATGTTTGAAATTGTCAAAGCTTGTCAAAGAGACAAAGTATGTCTCTCTAAGATATTGCAATGGTGAAATGACAATGCCTTTTTATCAAAAGTTTTTATGGCTTTCTTAAATAGAGATTCAATGCTTTTAAGAGTAGTTATGCTAGTTAATGACCAGTTTGTAAAACAATACTCTATGTGAAACGATCATATTATATAAGAACAAATTGGCAGATATATATATATATATATATCTGAAGAAATACAGCTCTGGCAGCCCAATATATTTATTCACAGCAAAGCCCATCATCATTTGGCTTTCACTGTTTAATTTAATTTCATATGTAAAATAAATCACACAAAGAATGTTTTGCTGCATGGTCTGTTTTTACTTGGTAAACGATTCAGATATATTAACAACACTACCGCATGCTGTAAATCTATTGGGATTAAACCTACAGTCTTAAATAGGAGTTTATATTTAAGTGTAGTCATAGATACTAGTAGATACTACACTGTGAACTGTATCATTATCACAACTCTAAATATATACAAAATGTGACAGATGCACAACTAACATCAGACAAGTCAAGCTTTTTTTTTTGTTAGCTATGCTTTTTTAGTTATATATGTTTAAAACATGTTTAACTGTTATACCTTGTATTTCTATATTTAATTTAGGTTGGTTGGTTTATGTCACCATCTACTGGACAAATAGACAAAATGCTTGGTGAGCTTTTCCTCCTTTTTAACAGCCCGCCCCTTCCTGCTCCATTTTCGCGCGAGTTCTCCGAGGGGGCGGGGGTCATGTGGTTTCCCGGCGGATTCTATTGGATAGCTGTACGTTTACCCGCCGACAATGCAAAACGTATTCACCGAGTTGACCAATCGCGTCTTACGCTCTACTTGTACCCGGCACGCAGTGGCGCGAAAACCCTTCATTGTGTAGTTTGACGGCAGCAGAGCACACACCGTACGAAACTCTGTGCGCAACATTTTAAGATTTTAAAGTAGAAAAAAATAAGCGCTTATAATGGCAACCGACGTCGTAGATGACCTGGCGATGAGAGAGGCTCAGAGGGACTACCTGGACTTTCTGGACGACGACGTAAGTCTGACTTTTATCCGGTTAAACACTTTTTTTATGTGATGAAATGAGAAACCATGCGGCTACAACAAAAGAACCAACGTTAACGTTAACCTTCATTTGATTAGTTAGCGGGAACAATTGCTGCTGACAGCTCAGTGACATCAGTTTTGCAAGTGCTACGTATTACTACGAAGCTTGGTGCAACATTTGAGTCTGTTTCAAGTCTAGCTAATGTGTTCAACGTTAGTTAGCCTTAAACAAGTGCGTCATTCCTCTAAAGCCCAGTGAAAATCCTTCTCAAAGGGTTTTGGGCTTACAGTGAAAAAACAACAACCCTTCTCTCCGTTTCCTGCAGCAAGACCAGGGGGTTTACCAAAGCAAAGTCCGGGACATGATCAGTGAGAATAAAGCTCGACTCACCGTCAACATCAACGACCTGAGGAGACGCAACGAGGCCCGGGCTGCAAAGTAAGGAAGGGAGATCTGTGTGTGCATTGTCATTTCCATGGCTTATAGGTTGTATAACTAGCTCAAAACGTTTGGGTAGGCACAGTGAGCTAAACCAAGAGTGTAGGTTTTCTTTCAACATTGGAGGGGGACCAAGGGCGTAACTTTGGGGGGGAGGGGGGGTGAGATGGTGTATTTAAAAAAGCGACAAAAACATCTGAAAAATTGTGGCGATGTCATAGATCAATGGTTGATGCTCCACGCCCTTGACCGGCAGCTGATTGGACGAACGCCTGACTTGGGTCTGGCTTCTCTGGAATTTCAACAGATTGTCATGGCGGCTCGTTGAGAATACAATCTCGGATTTTACAAAAATAGTTCACTGAGACGTGTTTCTGAAAACATTTTAAGTGAGAAATAGGCCGTACAGTTGCTGAATCTGTCTTATTTCAGATCGACAAAGGTCAGTTTAAAAGATTGTCGTCTACTTCTACTGGATAGTCGCGTTCAACGGAATCATTTGCATAAAGATGGGCATCGGTCAGCTTTTGGACGTGCAGCATTTTTTCAAATGCAGCGCTGCCTTCCCGGAATGCTTTGCGGGCACGTTGAAGTCGCTTGACGTCAGCCATAGGAATAGAGTGGAGCGCGACCGAAGTGTCGCACGGTCAAATGGGTCTGTGCCGTTAGACATGGCAAAAATGTCGGAAAGCGACAAAAACATTGATAACGCGACAAACCTGTTTTAAAAGGAACAACTGAAGCCCAGTTTTGATTATTGGGGGGGGTTGTAACCCCCAATCCCTATAAAGGGGCATATCCCCTGAACTAGAATCATTTGGCCACATATTTAAGGAAAATGTATTCAAATGGGGTGCCCAGGTAGCTCACGGAGTAGGGTGTGTACCATTAGGCTCAGCACTAATAACTAGGGGTGTTGAAATTGATAATTGAATCGATGCATCGCGATGCAGATATGGATGATTAGGCATCGATGCAGTGACAGACCATAATCGATTATTGCCTACTGATGTTACTCGTTTTGTCTGCGGTGTTCAGACTCCGCTACATTCAGGAAGAGTCTTCTTTAACAGCAGATACAATAAAAAAGGGGAGTTCATATACCCGACTGCTTGAATTTGTTGGTGAAAACCTTGCGTAGCAATATACAATAATACAGAGGAGGTGATGCTTCGTGATATCGATTCAAATCGTCTACAGGATATTCGGAATTGAATTGCTAGACCACTGAAGATTCACACCCATAGTACTAACTCCAGCGGCCATTGCTGCAAAATGATGCCTAAAAATACATTCAAATGTTGGCTAAGTGAGTTTAGCCTTCGCTTAGTTGAGGGGCGAAGGCGCGCGTGTCATTTAGAACACGAGACGAAATAAGAGATTACGCGCAAAACTGAATGTGCAAAATAATAGTTTTTCGTGAGTACATTGTTTTTGTGATTGTTGGGAGCCAAATTTGCGATTTAGAATTAGAAAATGGTAATTGCACAGCCCTACCATCAGGTCAACGTTTTTCGTCAGCCAGCCACTTGCATATATAATTTACCAGCATTTTGGCTTGGTAAATTGTGCGAACGCTGAACCCTGCCTACCATGACCCGGATGTTTTGATTGCCTCTGGCAGACTGATGAGCAATGCGTTTGAGGAGCTGCTGGCGTTCCAGCGGGCCCTGAAGGACCTGGTGTCCTCAGTGGACGCCACCTACGCCAAGCAGTACGAGGAGTTCTTCATCGCCCTGGAGGGCAGCTTCGGCACCAAGCACGTCACCCCCCGCACCCTGACCGCCCGCCTGCTGGGCAGCATGGTGTGCGTGGAGGGCATCATCACAAAGTGTGAGTCGTTGTTTACCTCCCCCCGCCGTCTTGGGGCTCTACTTTGGCTACTTCTGCAGTTGATGTAATCTTTGTTTCAAAAATATTTTCCTTTCCAGGTAATAAGAATATGTTTATAATTACCAGTTTTATTTTCTGGATCAGGATGGGCCTTCTGGTGGGACACATTTTAAGTGGGGTGGGCGCGGCTGGGCTACCCCAGGATATCATCATCTATCATTTCCTGCATTTTGATACTTTTTTAGGCACCAATTTATGGTGAAATCTTACTAATTTATGCCAAGGAAATTCTGGTGGCAAGTTGGAATTCAAAATCTCATAATGTAATGGAATATAATGCAGTAAGGGGGCTTTTGTAGCGTAACCAACCACCCCTACGGTTCAGCATGCACGTGAACCGCGGATTAATTGCAAAGTCTCACATCATAGTGTTAATCGTACAGTTAACCCTTGTGTTGTCTTCCCTTCAAACTTGAAAAAAAGACTTCTTTTTTTTCTGACATTTTTGACGCCTTTTTTTTCACAATTTGTTTTTGCTTTTTCCAACATTTTAAAATTTTAAAACCACCCTGATTGCCCGCTTCCCATTCTTCTTCAGGTTCTCTTGTGCGTCCTAAAGTAGTGCGCAGTGTCCACTACTGCCCGGCCACCAAGAAAACCATGGAAAGGAAGTACACTGACATGACCTCGCTGGATGCCTTCCCCTCCAGTGCCATCTACCCCACCAAGGTAACTACGCCTAGAGCAGCCCAGATGTTTTCTTTACCCATTTCAGGTTCTTAAATAGCTCTATAACATAGACTAACAGCCCTTCTCAAGAGATGCTTTACAGTTCACAATGTGTGTGCTTACCCATTTATCTTGAGCAGTCTTTGGTTTATGTTAGGGATGTTGGTCACTAACTGTTTAATGGACCATAAGTATTTTGAGTTTTTTTTTTTTTTTTTTTTTAATCATCGGTTAAACCGTTAAAGGTGCCCTGCCACACAAAAACGTTTTTACTTGCATTTTTTGAAATATGTTAGGTCCATATGTGTTTGTGTTACGTCGTGAACGTGAAAATGAACTCCTACCTCTTGTCAGCTCTAGCCACTGAAAAAAGTGGTGAAATCAGGCCAATTACGAAAGCTGGTCAGTCTGACGTGGTGTTGCCTGAGCTCATTACTATTCATGAGCTCGCCCAGTGGCGCTGGGTGAAGGATGCTGATAGCCAGGCTCTCATTGGCTAGCTGTCAGCCAATCAGAGTCAAGCAGCGTAGCTCGTTGAGTATTAATGAGAACTGGCAGAAATCGAGCTGAGTCGTCCTGCAGGCTTTCTATACCACGCTACAATGGCTTGAAACAAGGTAACAAAGGCATTCTCTCCACAAAAAAGGACAATTTTTAAAAAAAGGAAGTAAAAGCAGTTTGCCGCATGGTAAAAGAAAAATAGGCTATACAGTCTATTTCTTAACTTGCTAGTTCTAACTTTGCACTACCAAGTTGCGTTTTAAAGGGTATCTATGTTATCTTTCAACCTGGCCCCGATGTTCCCATGTTTTTGTGTCTATGTGGCTGATGGGAACAACACTTTTTGAAATTGATCCAATTGCGCCCCTTTAATTTACTCCCACAGAAAAGTGCTCGTATAGCCACTGACAGGCTCAGATTATTATTTTAAGTGTCTGACAACATTATGGAAAGGATCCCTACAGATGTAGACCTTTTTGTAACATCCTTTTTGTTTAACACGAAACGCCCCCGAAATCGCCATCGCAGAACCCACCAGACTCCATTTAATCCGGGGGTCGGCTATCGGCTAGGAAAACAAAATCTAAATTAGCAGCCCTTGATAATTTTGTTTTTTATGGAGAAAATCAAATATCTCAATATTTCTGTTCAAATACCTCCTATCGATATTGCAGCGATATTGTAGGTTGACTATTGGTGCTTTTAGAAAATATTAACCCATCGAGAGTTTTGATGAATAATCATCAGTAATGTGGATATAATGACTTAAGTTGGTAAAGGCAAATGATAAAATGGCTGGAACAGTCTGGGAAGTTTAGAGAATTACATCACTTTTAAAAGCTACATTACTAGTGTAGTGGGGATGTTGCTTGTGTCCAATGAGAATTGTATCTGTTTTGTGGCTATGGATAAAAGGACCGCATGCTGAAGGAAGGGCAGTCATTTTTTTCAGCAAGTACTTGGGGTCTTTTCAGTTGAATAAAGATCTTATCATTGCACCATCCGGTCTCCCTGAGGATTCTTTGATTCGACAAATTGGCCTAAGAAAATCCACATGTCCCTTCACTCCTTCTCTTTGTGCCTCTTTCGCCAGGACGAGGAGAACAACCCTCTGGAGACGGAGTTTGGTCTCTCCATCTACAAGGACCACCAGACCATCACGGTGCAGGAGATGCCGGAGAAGGCGCCCGCCGGCCAGCTGCCCCGCTCGGTGGACATCATCCTGGACAACGACCTGGTGGACGTGGTCAAACCGGGGGACCGGGTGCAGGTCATCGGCACGTACCGCTGCCTGCCCGGCAAGAAGGGAGGCTTCACCTCTGGCACATTCAGGTCCGACGGGATAAACTCTCAAACTCTTGTTTTTCTCCAAGAATGTACCCCCTTTTGAAATGAGTACCTTCTGGCCAGCACACATGGAAATAAGCACAATACAGTGCCGCGCCATCAGTGTCTGATTTACTAAACAACAAAGTTGTAACTGGAAAACATTTTAATTATTTTATCAGTTTATTCGTCAGGGACGATTCATATAGGCATTGTTCCATCTAAAGTGCAACCGATGCGATGTATGTGGGCAGGCTAATTTGCGGTCCTTGTCCTCCCTGGTTAGGCTTTTAGAAATTACACTATAAAATAGAAAGACAAACGGGCAGTCACAGATGATTAAAAACTAACCGTAAAGCAAACATGGCCTAGCAGCCACATACAGTACATGCATAAAGACGCACGACAGAGCAGACTGAGAGGCAGCAACCAAGATGCTTAAAAGCTGATTATTTGAATCAAATAGTCCTATAAATACATGTATAAAAACAGTAACACAGACAGGCAGACTTATGTAACTAAGGATAAGAAGTAAAGCCATTAACTAAAATAACTAGGGATGTCCCAAACCGCTTTTTTGGCCCCCAATCCCATTTTTAAAATTGAATATCTGCCAATACTGAGTCCCTATCCGATACTTTGTGTGTTTACTTCCCCGGCCAAGAACCAAAACACCGGAAGACTTGAGCGGTTGCGGTTACATTCGGTCTCGACATACTGTTTACACACTCCTACTGACCGACACTAGACTCACTGGCCACGGTTACATTCGTTAGCCTGGTGCGCGGTCTTCTCGTGACAGTCTAACTACCATGTAGCAACGTTCACTTCTAACATTTAACTTAACATAACTACCAAGATAACATTACGTGTATTTATATGTGATATAATACTTTCCCCATGGTAATGGTAGCCTATGAATTTCCATGAACACAATTCTAAAATGCACGTGACATAAAGGCTTCTGCTATCGGTTGATAACTCAAACTTGCCGGGAACCTAGACACCCGTTTGATTACACAGACTCATGCATTAGGCACAGTTACGGTCTGGTTCAGTAGCCTGGTCCGCGGTCTCCTGGTGACAGTCTACCTACCATGTAACAAACATTTAACGTAACATAAGATAACATGACGTGCATTTGTATGTGATGTACTTATTGTGATGTACATCGATAATGTGGGAATTGCCGTGAACACTTGCCGAGAACAAAGACACCACTTGATTACATGACTCGAGCGGGCTGGCCGGTTGCACGGTTACATTCGGTCTCGTTCAGTAGCCTGGTGCACGGTCTAGGTAGCTCATTTCCTGATTGATTCTACCACCACCACTCCAGTGGAGGCGCTAATGAGCTAGATTACTACACACACAGTAGCAGAAGAATACCAGCTACACACAACGGCACGAATGAGGTAAAAAAACAGAAAAAAACAGGAGTGAGTCGGTTCATTGACGTATGGCACTCGATTCTCCCGGTTCAGTGCCACGAGTCGGGTTAATTAACCGGCTCTTCGGTCAGTTCGTCAACACTAAAAGCTCTTAGCTCTTAGGAGGGAGCATCGAGGAGCTCTAGGCGAGGATTACGAGCGCAGCCTTCCTGGAAGCCGTGCAGCTGAAGGAGTTGCTAACTGAACTTCAGAGGAAAGGACATCTCATCCCTCTGAAACACATTTCGCTTGTTTCCTCTCTCCTCCCATGATTTCCTCGCGTCCCTCCCGTGACTCCACGGTGGGAGGGACTAAAACGTGAGGAAGGGAGGCAAGCGGAGGAGGCAATTTCAGTGACATTAGAAGCACCAATAGTGTACTCGAGCAGCTGACTTCACCCTCGTCCTTTATTAATAAATGTCCACCCTTCTTCTTCTTCGCAGGACCATCATGATAGCCTGCCACATCAAGCAGATGAGCAAGGAAGTGTCCCCCAACTTCTCAGCGGACGATATAGCCAAAATCAGAAACTTCAGCCAGACACGCCAGGATGTGTTTGATCAGCTGTCCCGCTCCCTGGCTCCCAGCATCCACGGCCACGAGTACATAAAGAAGGCCATCCTGTGCATGTTGCTGGGCGGCGCCGAGAAGGTGCTGGACAATGGATCGCGCATCAGAGGAGACATCAACATCCTGCTCATCGGTAAGTACGCAGCCTTTTTATCCTGCCATTAAAACGATTTTTTTTCCCTCCGTTCCCGTACTAATGAGCTGTCTGGCGTAATACGACACAAAGAGATTCAGTCTACTGTCACAGAGGAGTGAAGAAACTACAGAATATACACATTGAAGGAGCTGGAATCAGTGAATTTTAAAGGGCAACTACAATTTTTTTCAACTGGACCATATTTTCCTCTGTTTTTGTGTTTAAGTGACTGATGGAACGATGGAAATATCTTTCCACTTTTCCAACCATCACAACTCTAGTTTTGGTTAAACATAGTTTACTGATTTACATAAATGTATATTTATATGTTTGCTCTATACACGCTAAAAGTATTGCTTTTTTAAATGGAGTCTGGTGGGTTCAGTGCTAGCGACTTCAGAGCTGTTTCTGGTTAAACAGAAAGGTCTCAAAGAGCTTTTAAAGGTCTATCTCTGAAGGGATCCTTTCCATAATGTTGTGAGACACTTAGAATATTAATCTGAGCCTGTCAGTGGCAAAACGAGCACTTTTGTGAAGGTAAATACAAGCTGGACAATTGCCCTATTAACTTACATTGTAGCTTGTTTTGCCGCTGCCAACTGCAGCGATCTCGCTTAATACTGGACCAATGTCAAAGGTTGTTGTTCCCATCAGTCACTTAGACACACACAGTTAGCCTTTAACTTTTTTTTTTTTTTCTCCATTAAAAAATGACTCAAAACGATTAATCTATTATTTAAAATACTTGGCAAAAGATTTAAGTAAATTAAGTCCTTGCAGCTCTAATAGTGGTTAATGTCAGCCAATTTGTTTCCCAGGTGATCCATCGGTGGCAAAGTCCCAGCTGCTGCGCTATGTGCTCCACACAGCGCCCCGGGCCATCGCCACCACCGGCCGCGGCTCCTCCGGCGTGGGTCTGACCGCCGCCGTCACCACTGACCAGGAGACCGGTACGACATACCAACGAATCCGCCGTGCACGGAAACATCCGCGCACACACAAACATTTCTGCCATTTACTGCAGCTCCCACTTTTTTCTCCCCCAAAGGCGAGCGGCGTCTGGAGGCGGGGGCCATGGTGCTGGCCGACCGCGGCGTGGTGTGCATCGACGAGTTCGACAAAATGTCCGACATGGACCGCACGGCCATCCATGAGGTGATGGAGCAGGGCCGCGTCAGCATCGCTAAGGCTGGCATCCACGCCCGCCTCAATGCCCGCTGCTCTGTGCTGGCGGCTGCCAACCCTGTCTACGGCAGGGTGAGGACCTGATCCAGAAAAATCGCTGGGTCATTTTTTTTCCCCCTTGTGTCTAAATGCCCCCTAAGTGTTAACCCTGCTCTTTCTCTTTGTCTTTTTGCAGTATGACCAGTATAAAACCCCCATGGAGAACATCGGCCTCCAGGACTCCCTGCTGTCCCGTTTCGACCTCCTGTTCATCGTCCTGGATCAGATGGACGCCGAGCACGACCGCGAGATCGCCGATCACGTGCTGCGGATGCACCGCTACCGCGACCCCCGCGAGCAGGAGGGATCAGGTACCGGCTCACTGGGTTCTGTGTGATAAGGCAGTATTTGTTTTTAGCGCTGCAAATGTTCGATTAGTTGTCGACCACAAAATGAATCCGCCAACTACTTTGATAATCGATTAATCGTTTTTTTTTGTTTTTTTTAATGAAAAGAAGTCAATCTTCTGATTGCAGCTTAGGGCTGCACGATTTGAGGAAAATATCTAATTGAGATTATTTTGAGTAATATTGCGATATGATTCACGATATTGGAGGGAATGATAATTTTTGTATCATTATTCTCACTTTCATTGAAAAAAATGATTTGATATTTCCTCGGTTTGTTTCTAGCCATGGCTATGGGCGGCACCGTAGACGTCCTGGCTACAGAAGACCCAGACGTGATAGCCGAGGAGCGCGAGGAGCTGCACATCTACGAGAAACACAACAACATGCTGCACGGAAGCCGGAGGAAGAAGTACGCGCGCAGCGTCTGCCTCGGACTGAAAACACACATCTGGGCGACCGCTTAAAGGGAAGAACTGATGGGTACAACATATTTATTTTTATTTTTTTTGTTTTCAGGGATAAGATTGTGAGTAAGGAGTTCATGAGGAAGTACATCCACATCGCCAAGGCTGTGACCCCCGTGCTGACCGAGGAGGCAGCCAGTCACATCGCAGAAGAGTACTCGCGGCTCAGGAGCCAGGAGCAGATGGGTGCTGACATCGCCCGGGTGAGCAGGAGCGCACGCATACACAGGCACACACACACACACACACACACACACACACACACACACACACACACACACACACACACACAACACACATCCCAACACACACATGTTTGTTTCACTATCTTTGTGGGGACCTGTCATTGACATAATGCATTCCCTAGCCCCTTACCCTAACCTTTACCATCACAACTAAATGCCTAACCTTAACCCTTACCCTAACCATAACCTAATTCTAACCCTAATCCTAAAACCAAGTCTTAACCCTCAAACAGCCCTTTAACCTTGTGGGGTCCAGCATTTTAGCAAGTATACTGTATTCCCCGGTTTTTGGACCCCACGAATATAGACACACACACAAGCACACACACACACACGCACACGCACACACAAGCACACATATTCTACTAAAGCTCAGCATGCATAGTGCCAGGACCCTGGAACTGAAGCAGCCAAATGGAATTCATCCATCATTAATTGCATTATTTACGCCTCTGTTTATCATTAAAGTACATGTCACACAAATGACATCCATACACATCTGCTAGTGTTGCTGTGTTAGGGCCAGGGCTTGATGCTTACTGTATAAGTGAAGCTGAAACCTCCTGATCGCCCCCTGGTGGCTGGCTGCAGTATACTTTATAAACCTTGGCCCCTCCACGTTAGTGGATGGAACGTGGACCAAGCAAAAAATAAGGTGGTTGGTTTCTTTAGGTCATTGTAGGTAGTAGTCCTTATCACGATGTTTGGGAAAGTGTTTTTTTTTTTTTTTTTCCTGATCAGTTTAGTTTTCATTAGTTATTGGATGCTATTAAAACGGAGTGAAACGTCATGATTGACAGCTGTGATCGGTCAGGTTGGGTGTAAGGGCGGGACTTCCAAACCACGACCTGATCAATACTGCACAGACTGCGACTCCTAAATTACAAGACGGCAGCGCCCGTATCTGTGAGATTTTTGGCTTCACTTTTGTACAGCGGGAGGAAGTGGAGATGCGTTGTCAGTCTTTAGATACGGTCTACAGTTAAGACCATATCAGCGTGTTGTGAACCTGTCTTCCCCCCCCCCCCCAGACCTCTCCGGTGACTGCCCGTACGCTGGAGACGCTGATCCGCCTGTCCACCGCGCACGCCAAGGCCCGCATGAGCAAAGCCGTGGAGCTAGAGGACTCGGAGGTGGCCGTGGAGCTCGTCCAGTTCGCCTACTTTAAAAAGGTCTGTGCTGCTGTGGCTGCTGAAGAATGGAAGGATGTTTTTGGGTAAAGCAAACCCCTAAATATCTCTGCAGTAACGATGCGGATGAAGCTCATACGTGGCTTGTCTGGTTTCCTCTGCAGGTTCTGGAGAAAGAGAAGAAACGGTCGCGACAGCAGCGCGACTCCGCTTCAGAGGAGGAAGAGGAGGAGTTGGCCACTCAGCGTTCCCAGAAAACCACCAAGAAGAGGTAAGCACCTAGTGGCACACACCTACACACTTCTTATACACAATGGTGGAATGTAACTAAGTACATTCACTCGAGTACTGTATTTAACCCTTGTGTTGACTTCGGGTCACATTGACCCATTTTTAATTTTTGTTTCATATCAGAACATATGGGACACAGAAATGAGTGCTGAAAATATGTAGAAGGAAAATGTAACAATTTCAAACGTTAGAAAAAGCAAACCTTTTTTTCAAGGTTGACGGGAAGAGAACACAAGGGTTAAGTACAAATTTGAGGTACTTGTCTTTTCTTGCCACTCTCTACTTCTACTCCGCTACATTTCAGAGAGAAATATTTAGCTTCTCAGAAACAAATGTAGACTTAAAAATGTCCGAATTGGGACTTTTTTCTCAGAATTGTGACTTTAAACTCAGAACTCAAATAAATTTTTTTTTTTCCCCATTTGGCCTTAATCCTCTTCCGTACAAAACTGATGTAGATTATGAAATATAATGTTTTATTATAAATTAAACTATCCAGCAATATATAGACCTACAAGTCCAGCTGAAATGATTAGCCCTTTAAACACAGAACAGTTTGGATCGTTTCCAGTTTCTTAAATGTGAGGGATTCTTCTGCATCGAGTACTTTCAGTAAATTTTTCTGACGATACTTGCATACTTTTGCTTAAGTAACATTTTCAATGCAGGACTTTTACTTGTAAAAGTATTTTTTACAGTGTGGTATTAGCACTTTTACTACTTTTACCGGCACTAATCTGTGTGTCCTGCAGGGGGCGGCGGGGCTCTCAGGGCAGCGATCCCTACAGCCCGTATGACTTCAGCGAGGAGCAGAACGTCCCCGAGAGTAAGCATCACTTTTACATTCCCTTTCCACACTGCTGCAGTCTGCTTTCACTTTCTCAGTGACTCACTCCAGACACAAGTCAACAAACATTCTCACTTTGGGACGTCTGCTTTTTCCGCCAGTTGTTTGTCCCTTTTTTTTTAAATTGTGTTTTTCAGCCATGCTTTTGAAGGATAACCCGAGAAATGATCGCCTGTGACGTTGTAGCATAAACATGACTGAGACTGACAAAATCAGTTTGTACTATCAACTAGAGCTGCAAAGATTAATCGATTAGTTGTCAACTCTTAAATTAATCGCCAACAATTTTGATAATCGATTATTCGGTTTGAGTAATTTTTAAGACAAAAGTAAAAATTCTTTGATTCCAGCTTCTTAAATGTGAATAATTTCTAGTTTCTTCTCTCCTCTGTGAGAGTAAACAACTAATCGAATAATCGAGAAAATAATCAACAGATTAATCGACTATGAAAATAATCGTTAGTTGCAGCCCTACTAGCAACACATATTTAAAATGAGATTACTAAGACTGGGTATGTCCAATCAGCATGGCTTCTATGTCCCTGGAGCACGGACATTCTGCTCTATCCATTCGTACACATGCTAAAAAAACAAAAACAAATAACTTTGTTTATAGAATGTTCATTAAAGCTCTTAGAACGGAGTAAAAGTTGTATGCAGATATATGGCCCAACGTATTCTGAAAACCTTATTCTGGGAGAAAGAAACAAAGTACATTTATTTTATACTTAATTGGAGTATTCCCAGTTTGTTACTTTCTACTTCTACTCCACTACGTTTCCGAGGGACATAATGTGCTTTTCACTCCACCACATGACTTTGACAGCTTTACTTACTAGTTACGTTTGCATATAAAGATTTTGAATACAAATCATACCAGTTTATAGACCATAATAAATTGCGACAGATAAAGCTGCCTAACGGTGTAATAAGTTATTAAAATGAGCCTCAGCCAGATGTAACTCTTCTGCATGTCTGTACATCAGTGATGATAGTCCTATAATAAATAATATTTAATGCTTTATGTAAAATTAGCTGATACTTTTGTACCCTTTGGTAATATTTTGATTGCAGGCTTAGGTGTGTGTGTGTGTGTGTGTGTGTGTGTGTGTGTGTGTGTGTGTGCTGCTAAAATACAACAAATTGCTTTTTGAATTTAAAACAAAGGACATAATTTCTAACATTTCATGGAACAAATTGAACATTGAATTGAACATAAAGGGCACTACTAAAAGTGACACATTATAGTTTTCTACTCTTATTTTCTTTCAACTAAACACAAATAAGCGTCTGTAGCGATATGTCGCAGCCTTTCCGATGTGTATATTGCGCCAGTTGATTGTGCGATGACAATTTTTAAATAGTTTTTGTTTCTGTCGCTGAGTTCTCACGTTGGTCTCTCTGCTCTGTAGTTCAGGCCGGCACCCCGAAACCTGCCAAGCCCGTGCGAGATGAGGAGGAGCCCATGGACGCCACGTCACAGGCCAAAGACTCGGAGCTCTCTGCAGAGAGGTGGGCCATGGATTCAAGTGCTCAACATATTAAGAGATTTTTCCGTGATCACTGCTTACTCCCTGCTACAGTAGCGCCGGCAGCCGTAGTCATGTACGCACTGTGCGTACATTTTCTGTGAGACGTGCGTCGCATCGAACGATAATAATGCCTAAATGCGCAGGGAGGAGCATCGGCTGACAGCAGTTCTGCTCTCTTATTTCACCAACAGCACATCCACTGTTTTTATGACTCGAGCCGTAGATAAACTGGTTGCTATGGACGCAGAGTACCGCTAAACCCACGGGCGGAGCTAGCGCGTTGTTGATTTGTTCAACGTGTTGAATAGTGCAGTTGGCTCGAGGCTTATCCCGTTTTTGATCGTATTTGGGATATGATGTTTACATGGCACACACATCAGGTTATTCATATCTCCGTACAGGCTCGCCGACCGCTGTCTGCTCTGAGCGCATAACCTCTCGCTCTCTCACACACTCTCTCACACACTCTCGCACTCGCACTCACTCTGACTCACTCACACAAACGCTTCAGTAAAATATTTTCATGATCTGGTCATCATGATATTAAAGTACCCTAGGAGCACACTCTCATACACACAATATAATAAGAACAGCTGATTTCTGGTGGAGCAACTAAATCCTATCTTTTACTTTTCACCATTGTTATTTCTCCAAAGTTTTTTTTTTTTTTTTTTTTTTCTGCATTTTCAATTTATACATCTATGATTTTGAACCGCAGAGTAACATCAGACAATCTACTTCCTGTTTACACCGGCACGTGCATGGCCACTGTCTACGAATGGTCATGTGAGGTGCGTCGTCAGACGTGTTCATATGGACGGAGATTAGTTCTGATACCGAGGCTAAAACTCTTGTGTTGACGGAGATCTTTGTAGTCTCAAAACGCCAGCTGAAAAACGTAGTAGTGTGGAAGTAGCCCAAAGTTTGACCAGATACCTCCAGTGGAATGTGATGTCAAATCTGTTAACATCCCCGACAGAAGTTGCTGTGAAATGTAATAAGATCTCTGCGTTTTTTTTCTTCTTTTCTTTCCCCCATATCCACCAGGCTGAAAGAGTTCAAGTCGTCGCTGTTCGCCGTGTTCCAGTCGGCTCACACTCAGTCGGTCAAGATGAAGACGCTGATGGACGACATCAACAAGGAGCGCGAGAAGCGCTTCGCCGAGCCCGAGGTCCGCGCCGCGCTGGCCCGCATGCAGGACGACAACCAGGTCATGGTGGCCGAAGACATCATCTTCCTCATCTGAGGGAGTGGGAAAAGGGGGGACGATGACGCTGGCTGAAATGGATTACATGGACCGTTGAAAGAAAGTGATAAAGATTAGGGATGCACCGAATCCCCATTCTTGGGGTTCGACGGAATACTGAATCCACTAGTGAAGATACTGCCGAATACCGAATATTACTCCCATCCTCAGTCCATACACAGTAAACACATTAATGAAGTAAACGACGTCCACAGCACTGTCTGGTTAACACCAGTTTTTAGCTGTGACTGTCCTTCCTTTGCCGTACCTGAAGTTGCTGCATTTTGGCTGCTGTCTGTAGATTCCTTCATGCACAACTCGTATTCTTTCCGATGTTTCACACGCAAATGTTTTAACAGCGGAGAGGTTGTGTATTGTTTAGGGTCCTCGCCACCACGAGACAAATCGGCATTGCAAATTTAACCCGTAGCTCGACTTGAATGGCCTTCTTTCGACTGACTTAACACTTTTTCTGCTCAGGAGTTCCATTTTTGACTTTCTCACAGCCTGCTGCGGTCCACCTACGTAAACACCTTCCCGTAATCAACGGCGGCGTCATCACGTCGACCAGCGTAGCTCAAGCGTAGGATTCGGTGGGAAAAAATTCTAACGTTCGGCAGAAACCGAACACCGTCAAAAAGCCCAATATTCGGCCGAATCCTGGATTCGGTGCATCCCTGATAAATATTCACATTTTCTCCTGTTTGTATTCATACACTCTGTTTCATCTCGAATGTTGCCACCTGAGCTCTAATCTGCAGTTCCACACACGAAGCACCAATAATTATCTAAATTGTTCCTGCTCGTTGATTTGGATCCACTGTGGTGCAGATTGTTCCATTTAGCAATGAAACCTACAGCGCATTGCTCCACTGTAATAAGGACATGATTATGATAAGTTTACCAACACTTGTGATGTCTGGGTTTGTATATAGTTGAAGAGAAGTTTTGAAATTGTAACTGCAGCTGTGTATTAAAAAATAAACTGTAATGTAACTGACTTACTCTTAAATGAATTGACCGTGCTATCCACATACTATACATCGGGGGGAAATTACTGAATGCCTAATGCCAGTGGTGGAATGTAACAAAGTACATTTACTCACGTACTGTACTCGAGTACAAATTTAAGGTACT